>OX453308.1:30768007-30851565 GCA_949710035.1 Crambus lathoniellus | reverse complement strand
AAAAACGCAGCTGCAATTGTACCAAAGTGAGCAACAATTTATGTAAAACTGATACATTAGGTCGGGCTGCTCAGGAGGTTTATATACCAACAAACTCTGACACCTCTAACAATCCCGATAGTATATTACTGAATAATGAAAATAACCCACCTACAAGAATAAGTAACGCTAAAACAATTATGTTCTGCGATGAGATTGGGAAGGGCTTGGGCCAATTAATCCAGAAACATTCTAAGGAAAGTGTTACTAATTATTGTATGCCTGGATCAAGCATAAATGAGATTATGAAAGTAATTGTAAAAAAATCTTATAGTGAAAACACAAACTTGATTGTTTTAATCGGGAATAGAGATAGTATAAACAAAAACCATTTAATATCATACTGTAACTCATTATGCTCTCTAAATGTTAGAAAAGTTGTTATGTTTACATTTCCCTATAGTCAAGGGTTTTCACAATTAGAGAATAAATTACGATATAATCTTAATTTAACATTAAGCACAATAGCATCTCATAATAGTCAGATACAAATAATTGACATAAATACCCTGTTATGTAATCTTAACTTGACGAAAGATAAATACTATCTGCATAATTATCATAAGCGACAAATAGCATTATCGCTATCTTTTTATTTTAATCAACTAGCCAACAATCTGGCTACTCTAACTTCTGCTTCTTTTGAGCAGCTAAAATGTGACATTTCTAATTCAACTTTGGAATCTGTTCCAAATAATTCGATTCTTTTGAATCCAAATACTGACATGGTTAATTTAAATTACCATTAGAGACAACGGAGGCATACTCTAGCCCAGTATTGACAAGAGGAAGGCCTAAATGTTTAAAAATAGTACACCAGAATATCCAAGGCTTTTCTGCTGGCAAAGACCTAGAAATAAGTTTATTTTTAAATTGTGAAAATATTGATGTGTTATGTGTTACTGAACATTGGTTAAAAGAATATGAATTATTGTTAAATTTGGATAATTATAGTGTTGTAAGTTCATTCAATAGAAAAACTGCAGTAAGGGGGGGTTCTTTAATAATTTTACCTAATAACACACAATATAAAGAGCGAAAGGATATAGTATCCCTCTCTGTTGAACGAATTTGTGAGATATCATGCGTGGAACTTGAACAAATGATTATAATCTGTGTATATAGCCCCCCTGGAGCAAATTACACAGTCTTTGAGTCCACTATGGAGGATGTTTTGAAAATATGCTGTCGTAAGAATAAAAAAATTGTAGTTTGTGGAGATTTTAATATAGACATCTTAGATATTAAATTAGCACAACTCTCCAGTAAATTCCTTAATCTTTTTAAATCATTTAATTTGCTTCACACTTTTAATGAACCAACGCGAATTACGCCAACATCGGCTACTTGCTTAGATAACATCTTTTCCAACTGTAACTTAATTGAGAATTCGGTAATTAATATTATTAAATCCGACCACAGTGGACAACTAGCTTCTTTTGAGCACTATAATGTTACTCCTAAACGCGAAGTAATTTGCAGGCCAATACCGAAACGTGGTATTACTAAATTTAGAAATAATGTACAAGATAAAATTCAATGTTTGCCAGCTTCTGCTGACGCTAATAACTCTTATCAATCATTATTTGATATTGTTGAAAAAGAATTTAGTAACAATTTTAAACAAAAAGTTATAAAGTGTAATGATCGTAAGAAGTTCAGTGACTGGGCCACACCTGGTATTTATAATAGCAGAAGAAAGTTATTTGAACTCTATGCCCAAAAAACGACTTCCTGTGATCCTAGCTTCATTGAATATGTCAAGAAATATTCAAAAACATTTAGGAAAGTATGTGCTCTGGCAAAATCTAGGTATATTTCAAATAAAATTAAATCATCTGAAAATAAAATAAAAGCTACCTGGAGTATTATAAACCAAGAAACTGGCAAAATAAAAAGCAAAATTAATTCATTTAACTTAAAAATTAGTGATCAGACTTTTGAATCAGATATTGAGGTGGCTAGTGCTTTTGAAGGTTACTTTGCTCGAATTCCGTTAGAAACTACTAGCAGACTTAACTCTTGCCCCAACACCGCTGTCTCTCTTATGGAATCTAGTGTGAACAAGTGCCAGGAAACATTTAGTTTTAGCTATGTCACTACCGAAGATATTATTAAAGCATTCAAAGCAATAAATATTAAGAAAACAGAAGATCTCTGGGGCATATCTACAAGTATCATCAAATCAATAATTGATGTGATAGCTCCATCATTAGCAATAATTTTTAACCAATGTATAAGTGAAGGGGTCTTTCCTAATTTAATGAAAAATAGTAAAATAATTCCTCTGTTTAAAACTGGTGACAAAAGTGACCCAGCAAATTTTAGACCTATATCCATACTACCAGCAATAAGTAAAATATTTGAGAAATTAATTTATGCTCAACTTTTAGAATATTTTAAATTAAATAGTATACTGCATGAGAAACAGTTTGGTTTTTCAAAAGGTAAAAGTACAACTGATGCTGGGGTTGCATTTCTAAAACATGTACTTGATGCCTGGGAGGACAAGCAGGATGTAATCGCTATTTTTTGTGACCTTTCCAAGGCATTCGATTGTGTTGATCACCAAACACTATTAAGGAAGTTAAAACATTATGGTGTTTCTGAAATGTCAGTAAGCCTTATGCATTCATATCTGTATGAAAGAACTCAGAAGGTAGTTATTAATAAAACTGAGTCTACCGGAGCTCCCATTACTATGGGCGTACCCCAAGGATCAATATTGGGCCCGCTGTTGTTTTTAATATACATAAATGACCTTCCTTACTACGCGAAGAATTTATGTGAGACAGTGCTATTTGCAGATGATACATCTCTAGTCTTTAAAGTAGATAGAGGTGATGACTGTTCTGACGAAGTAAATAGTGCTCTTTCAAAAGTGTCACATTGGTTTAATAGTAATAATTTATCATTAAACTCAAAGAAAACTAAGTGTTTAAAATTTTCGTTACCTAATGTAAGACAAGTTGATTTTCATATAAGACTAGACGGCGATATGGTCGAATTCATTAACAATACAAAGTTTCTAGGTATTATATTAGACTCGCGACTACAATGGGATCCTCATATCGAAGCCTTGGCGAGTAGACTCAGTTCGGCCGCATTCGCAGTAAAGAAAATAAGGCTCTTAACCGATATTGAAACGGCTAGAATAGTCTATTTTAGTTTTTTTCATAGTGTTATGTCCTACGGCCTTTTGTTGTGGGGCTCAGCCGCTAACATCCAAAGTATATTCGTGCTCCAAAAAAGGGCTATTCGCGCCATGTACAACCTCCGATCGAGAGATTCTTTAAGAGATCTATTTAAAGAAATAAACATTTTAACTGTTGCAGGACAATACATCTATGAAAATATTATTTATGTGAAAAAATATTATAATACATTTGTAAAGCAGAGCGATATTCATCGCTTTAACACAAGAAATAAAGATAAACTTGTCGTTCCCAAGTTTAGGCTAGAAAAATCCAGAGCCTCATTTCTGGGGAAAAGCATATCCTTTTTTAATAAAGTTCCACAGCATATTATTGAACTACCATTGCATAAATTTAAATGTTACATTAAAGAGTCGCTGATGAGCAAAGGATACTATAAAGTAGACGATTATTTGAATGACCGCAATGCATGGTCATGATGTAACACATAACATAATCACTGTTTAAATTGATGTATTTTTATACTAAGCAATTGTTGTATTAGTAACGATATGTTTTTTTTTGTAAATATCGTTACCTAACTAAGAAACGCTGGCAAGTTTCTTGCGCCCATTCTTCTTGTCAGTTAAAAAAGTCTTGAATGGGTGGTAGGAAAATATTGACGATTCATAAGTACATATTTATTATGTCTAAGTGAATAAAGAATATTTTTATCTTTATCTTTATCTTATCAACATTGATCGTCAGCATATATTCAGATTATTATGTAGAAGTTTACATTAGATTTTTTGAAAATAGCAAAGAAGAATTCTTTTTTTATTTATATCCTAAGATTCACTATTTCACACAGTATTTTTTCAAGTATTTATTTATTTAAAACTTGTACCTGTTTCCCTGGAATCTCCATCGCAAGAAACGTCAAGTTAGCAGCCCACTTAGAGACCCTAATATCTCGGCTTGTATTAAAGCACTACTTTTGAAATTTTGCGTTTACGATACACTATTTATACAGTATTTTTTGACATATAAATCACATTGATACGAACTGTATTTCTTGAGGTGACTGCTAACTTGACGTTAAGTTAGCAGCCTCACTAAGATACTCAAATATCTTTTGAATCAAAGTTACACTATTTATTTAATATACATCACTATTTAACACTATTTATACAGTATTTTTTGACATAATCAAAACCATCTAATTCTGTTGTGAGGCTGCTAACTTGACGCACATCCGGCGCCCGCGTCACACTCAGCAGCAGCGCTCGCCTTGACGTCATACGCCGTCCCACTTAGCTTCCAACGCGACGTAAACACACGTCGTTTACATAATTGCATAAACCTTTATTGCCATTGTAAAATTTGTAATTTATGATAATTCGATGTTAGAGGAATCTGTACCAGATTGCAGTATTTTAATAATTTATTACTGTAACCTGTTTAGAGAAGGTTTTTGTTTTGTTGTGATGATTTAATTTATTGCATTTAACTTATGAATTAATCGTGTAGTCCATTCGCTTAGATAGTGTCGCCCTTTTATCGCGCCGTCTTGGCACGCGTGCCACTTCTTGTCAAAGGATGCCGCCGCATAAACAAACGAAGCCGCATGCGGCGTATATCCGCAAATGAAACTGAATTTTGGGATTTCGGCATTATTTAAATTATATTTTTTTAAATAATCTATTATTTATTATAAATACAGGTGGTAACGAGACGGTTGCGACTTGTGACAATTCGAACGATGATGAGTAATCATAATAATCATATAAAAATAATAATAATTATTATTACTGGTAAATCACTTATTTAAATTCCTTTTATATAAAAATATTCAAACTTTCATTAAAGTTGACTTTGGTACCCAACTTGTGTGTATTATTTATATCTACATTTTATAGTAAGAGCCACAATGCCGTGCGGGTGTACCGACACTATCTAACCGAATGGACTTTACCACCTTTACCTACATCTAAACCTAAACACTTGCCTTTTTTTGTATTTAATACCTTGTTACTCTGTTGTACCTAAATTTAATTCGCATGTGTTTTATATTGAAGTACTTATATTAACTTATTTCAAGAAATAACAACCATTTTCTGACGCCAAATACCACTTGCGGCTATCGTGCCCTGCCTAAATAAGTCTGTACTATTTTGTTTGCTTTTGTTGACATTAACCCAACGACGACGCCGGCCGGCCCGGCCGAATGGGGCCAGAGAACAATGGCAAAATCTATTGTGTTTCATTTTCCCGGGCTTGAAGGATTAAAAGATAAGTATTTTGACATCATTCCGTAATTGAACTTGACCTATGAATTCGCCACGCTAAAGGTCGGAGCCCCCAGATCACAAACCACTGATCCAGATAATCGTCGTAAGAAAATAGTTTTACCTATAACAATAATGGGTGTATTTCCCAGTCTATTCAATACTTAATTGATAAATAGTAAATCAATTAAAGATTAATTGGTGTTAAAAAGTAGTGTTATGTCAAATGCAAGGTGGCGGTCACGGGCGGGCGGCCAACCGCGGTGGAAATACCGTACCGGGGCGGCTCAAGAGTTGGATGCGCCGCTACCCACCATGCAGCGGTGGGCGTTTGGATGTTAAATCGAATCAAATCAATTAGTTTATTGCATTCCACAAAGTAAGAAAGATTTTACATACAATAATACAGAACTTTATGGGCCCTATGGGGCAATTTATGGAGAGTGTATTTACCTTAATTTTATTAAGACAAAAGAAAGACTTGACATACAATCATACACTGTCGAGTTTGTGGTAGAATTCTGTGGAGTGGAGATTACTGATATGAATTTATTATTAATATCTGTTTATCATCCTGAACGCGACAGGGAGGTGGAAACATTTTTCTCACAATTGCAATCACTATTGGAACACGTCACAAAATATAATAGCAACAAAAAAATCGTTATAGGGGGTGACATAAACATTGACATTACCAAAAATACAAATATGTCACGTAGATTTATCAATATCCTTAAATGTTATGGTTTACGCTGTATAAATCGGTCTCCTACAAGAATAACACCAACCGGTTCATCTTGTGTTGACCAGTTAATTATCGGAAAGAACGTTAATATGAGCACTGAGGTTCACCACAACCAGTTGTCTGATCACAGTACCCTCATTGGCCAGATGACCCTTGACAAAAATTTAAATAAAAATATTACAAAACAGAAAATAAGAGCTAAAAGATGTTTTAGCAGGAAACATATGGACGATTTCAAAACCGCTTTAAGCACAGTAAAATGGGAACATACTTTATTTACAAATAATAAAATAGATAAAAATTACGAATTATTTCAATCGAAAATTCAAATGCTTTTAGACCAATTCATACCTAAAAAAGATATTATATTAAAAAACAAAAGTAAAACAGGGTGGGTAACAAAAGGTTTAAAAAAATGTTTTTATCACAAGAGAATACTACGTTATCTTTCAACTAAATTCAAAAATGATTCCCTAACTCAATATGAAAAGTCTTACAGTAAATTACTAAAAAAAATTGTTCTCAGTGAAAAACGAAAATCTTTTATACATAGACTTACAATATCCAAAAACAAATATAAGACTATGTGGACTGTAATAAACGAAAAAACAAAACCTTTGAACCAAAAAACACCGCAAAACATTACTATTAACCATAACAATGAGATCATCACATGCCCAAAAACTTTAGCAAATCTGTTTAATAATTATTACATTAATATGGGGAAAAATGATAATATTCACACTCTTAATGTACAAAATCAAAATTCAATTGTGAACTCATTTTACCTAGACACGGTCACCGAAGCAGAGGTAAGAAAGACAATTTTGAATTTAAAGAGAAACAACACATGTGGCTATGATGATATACCGGCCACATTACTAGCACATTGCGTCGATGAATTTGTGTCCCCTTTGACATTCCTAATAAATCAATCATACGAACAAGGCGCTTTTCCACAATGTTTAAAAAAAGCTATAATCAAACCTATTTTCAAGAAAGGTGTAAAGTCCAAAATGGAAAATTATCGTCCGATAGCCATACTATCAGTTATATCTAAAATTTTTGAAAAAATAATATGCAAACGAATTTACCGCTTTTTTGAAAAATATAGTGTGCTAAACAAAAACCAACATGGTTTTAGAGAGAAACACTCTACGACATCAGCTGTGCTTGACTGTAGCTTTGAGATTCTGAAAACGCTCAACGAAAATAAGTGTGCTGTCGCGATATTCATGGATATTTCCAAGGCGTATGACCGTGTGTTGCATGAAATACTTTTAAAAAAATTAGAAAATTTTGGAATTCGTGGGAATACAATTCAGTGGCTCACGTCTTACTTAAAAGACAGAAAGCAATCTGTACAAATTGCACACACAAGTGGAGGTATTTTGGAAAACGTTATTTCCGAAATTGATACAGTCCCCGGATCAATACCACAAGGAAGCGTGCTCGGATGTTTGCTGTTTTTAGCTTATATAAATGATCTGCCTCACGCCACACCAAACAAAATTGTACAATTTGCTGATGACGCTACTCTCATTATATCTGGCAACTACAAAAACATAAATAAATTACATGATGAAATCACATCTTCTATAAATAATATAGCAAAACATCTCGGTGAAATAGGGCTGGTATTAAATTTAGAAAAAACCAAAATAATTCAATTTAGACCCCACCAAAGATCAGTACTGCCACTTAATATAATTTTTGAACAAAACAAAATAGAAGTAGTCGATACATTTACATTGCTCGGAATCACCATGGATTCTACTCTCTCTTGGAAACCTCATGTAAGTGCAGTTGTGAGTAAACTTAGCAGTTTTACGTACGCCCTCTATGAGTTGCGAAAAATCACAAATCCACAGTGTGCGTTGACTGCATACCATGCACACGCTGCGGCCTGGATCAGGTTTGGGATTGTATTTTGGGGAAACTCGACTGATGTGCATACAGTATTCGTTTTACAAAAACGCTGCCTCAGAGTAATCGCCAAATTGTCGCCCGAAGAGTCATGTAGGCCGTGGTTTGTAAGCTTGAAGATACTCACGGTCAGCTGTCTGTACATTTACGAGCTTTGCAGGTTAGTTCGCACCAGTCCACATTATTTCCATAAAATAACTGACCATCCTAGACGCTATGTTTCTCGCCGGGCTAATAACATAAGTCAGCTAACACCACAACTTGAACTATTTAAGAAAGGGCCTTTCTATATGGCAGTCAAGCTATATAATCACTTGCCTAACTCATTAAAAGCGCTCCAGGGATGTAAATTTGACAAAGATTTAAAACAACTACTTCTTGCAAAGGCTTACTATTCTATAAAGGAATATTTAGATGATAAATTAGAAAATTAAAGCTATAAA
This sequence comes from Crambus lathoniellus, assembly GCA_949710035.1. Lineage (NCBI taxonomy): Eukaryota > Metazoa > Arthropoda > Insecta > Lepidoptera > Crambidae > Crambus > Crambus lathoniellus. The sequence continues at coordinate 30,842,990 of OX453308.1, read as the reverse complement.
TAAAATGTATGTACCTACCTATATTGTAAATTATTGTTTAATTTTAAGATGGTATTTTAATAATTTGTGTTACACTCATATTGCAATATAAAATTGTGTCAATAAGTATTATAGTTACTTATGTATTTTGCCGTGCCCTTACAGGGCTCTTGTTTGTGACCTTAAAATGTATGTACACCTTTTTATACAACAAGATGCAAATAAACGAATATGAATATGAATATGAATACACATTTACCTAACTATTTTTGTTAGCTGGTTTAGGGTGCTATTGGAGGAACGCTTTAAGAAAGATGTTATATGAACGTTTACACTACGTTGTCCGCTTATGGCGGACATATCATATCATATCAGCAGATAGGGTATGCAAGAACGGCCTAAAGTGCGTTTTGTATCGTAATGTATGTATCCGTTACTCATCTGCCTTCTTCTTCGAGCCAGAATGGTACGATGGCGAGTCCGACTCTTCTGCACTAAAATATTTAAAAAAATATTTTGACTACAAATATACCCCAAGCTAAGGTATATTAGGTAAGTACGCAATACGTACCCGGCTGAAAACATTTACCTATGTGATGAGCTGTTTTAAATGTTTAAAAGAATACTAAAAATAAACTGAAAACTTCGTGAATAGGTATAAACTGCCTGAGCGCTACGCCACGTTAGGTACTTTTTAATTCTAGGAAATAGAAACCTAATTAAATGGTAAATCCAAAATCTCCGTTATAGTTTGATGCAGTTCATTATAGCGCACAGGAGTAAAAAACTCGCAAGTTAGAGATTGATTTGCAAACACGAGTTGTAGTCATGCTGCTATGATAATCAGAAGCCGTGCATGAGGGCCTGATGGACTTGAATTGATTAACTAAACTATTCGCCATACTAAAAAAATTGGTTGTCTGTAAAGTCGGTTTACGGACAATGATAATTTTACGTGATAACGTCTGAAAACATTGGTGAAAAATTATGTCGAAGTAGGTACTTAGAAGGTAACCTTACCAGCGACCTCTATCGTCAACTTTATTATAGGTAGGTAGAACAAGCAATGCTTGTTGAAAAGCATTGTAGTTTGATTTACATGTGAAAGGGGCATTAATTAAAACACCATATACATTCGTCAATGGCCTTATTATATTTATTATTATTAATCATTGTCATATTCCAATAGCAAAGAACTCCACTGAGAATAAATTACATCACAATTCCAAAATGTCACTCTAAACAAAAGTCTGAACAAAACCATACCTTAATCATGTGGCATCAATCCAGCAAAATTATAAAATGTTATTATCGGTTTTACATATTTAAAACAATACGATTACAATTAAATAATTGGCGTATATAGTGGCGCGCTTTTTATATTTCTTAGGAGCAATAGTTTTTTCCACAGCCTTTAAAGCGACGCCACTTCTCCATAACTTTTTGCGGATATGATCAAGTACATATCTTTCATAATTTTATATTAAATAATTAATGGCAAAAACATTCGTATTACTTTTAAAGTTGACAATAAATTTACTATTTAATTATTCATGTCGTAATTAGATAGAATATATGCGGATCATTTTGCGACCTATCACAAATATACATTCATGAGCACGGGCATTATATTATGTCTGTGGTCATGATCCTATTTACGTACTATTAAATAAAAACTATCCATCAAGTAGGTTACTAATTAAGTTTATAATTATAGGTATCCTTACAGTCGGCCATCCTGCTCAAGCGAGTCCCTTCGCGTGAAAAAAAACAACTTTTACCATACAATTTTCACATTAATTCGGAAAACCCACATATTAAAATAGTTGTATTAAAACTAACTAAATCCAAATAAGTATCAAATTAAATTAAATTATTCACATCGAGTTTTAAGAATACTTGTTCTTACTAAATTTTTCTGACCAATAATAAAATAATAGCAGCAAAATAATTAAACAATTTGATAACACAAATTTTAAGTATTTACGAACACAGCACAGTCTTTGACACTATTACGCAAGTAAAACAATTCGTGTTAATTCTAAGTTATTTAATATTCTTAAGGTAATCGTCATTCAATTCTATATTACTTCGGATTTCAGGCCGACCTAGCTAACCAAAGGTCGCGTCAATAATAGCCCTGCAGTTACATCAAAATTATGTTTAGTCATAATAATAATTTTACAGAATTCACAATACTTTAGGTTAATTATTTTACTCTTTGACTTTAGGGACATCTTACATTAACTGAAATATAATCTTGGAAAGAGATTTACCTTTACCTGTGACCTACAATGCTTACAGCATTTAAGTGGGATAGTAACAAATAGGAATCAAGATATATTCCTTAATTTCATTGCACATACTAAACGTCAGCATCGCATACTGAATACATAGGTACATTCTAGATAGCTAGAAGCTCTTACAACTTGCTTTTTGACTTTGTTAAATATTTTATAATTTAATACATTCGTAGAACTTTCCTGAATACTTTGAATACCAATTCAATATAATGCAATCATTTTATATAATAAGTAAGTATATAAATTTGTAATATTTTAGGTGCAATTATTTCAGATGCTGACATATCATTCTTTGTGTTATTTTTAGTTGCATTACCCCGTATTATGCTGCGTGAACATAGTCGATGTGACATTTCTAGTTTATTGGGAATGACTTACTTAATTTTAACTTGAATAACTATTTTGTTAACTGTCATTTAACTCATCTGAGTCACATCGGCGTTATGTTGTTCAATATCGGGGATAATAGCGCTTACCTAAGTTAAAATTAAGTTTGTCTGATTTTCTTTTGATCTTCTTGAGCACAGGACTTCGAACAACTGGTCGCGTTGTAAATCACGTCGCTCCTCTTCTCACTTTCTAGTATAATCTTGTAGCAAACTGACATTAAGAACGCCTTACGCTCTAACAGCACAGAAGCGTCTTATTCTCAAAGGATGCCTTACGCTTTCAAAGCAGCATCTTTCATCAATGACGCTTTGCGCTCTCACAGCCACGTCTGATTATTACCTTTATATTGTACGTCACGTCACGACACCACACGCGCTTGCGGCTTTGCCTGACTCTCAAGCTTCCTTCCGCTCCCTCGCTCGGGTGTCAAACTCTAGCTTTAAATATCTATTCCACACTCGTGATTCATGGGGTTTCTCCGAGCAGATTCTCACGTCTTGTTGTCATTCAGCAGTCACCAAGTATCAATATCATCAAAATTATTTCAAATCTCGAATTCGTTTGCCTTACGCCATTCGCCATGACTGAAACTTGCACACAACAAATACTTAATCGCATGTTAGTTTAATATTGAATGAGAGTAACAGATCGCATATTAACGATACGGAATACCTAGATCCGTAAATCTTAGATGTAGGTAAGTATTATTTATCTTAATCTCGAAAGATTCGTTTATAGGACATCAGGAAGATTCGGCCTGATAACAGCATAATAATATAGGTGTATAAATGAAATAATATTTCGGTTTTTCTTTAACACTCATACCAAATTTACCAATAACTATAATTTTTAGAGGCGTAATAAATTGTTTGCATCACAAGGCACAACTTCTTGGCTACAAATATCGTTTTCATCAGCGACTTTACTTGTATGTCAAATTCGGAAATATAAATTGGAATTTCAGAGAATTGTTAGCATCTTACAACTCAAATTCCTGACAATGATGATTAATAAATCCTTTCATTTACGAATGTGAATCATTCTAGTTGTTCCTAGCATCGCGATATCTCACAACACATCATATAAAAACGACTACGGCTGTCGTTTACTTATTTGCTTTATCGTTAACAATAATCGTTAATAACATACCTAACCAATACTTAAAGATTTTTTTTTCATTTTAATTCATATTTTTTTTTTCATTAGGTACCATTTTTTTAAGGCATCAGCCCTAGAAATGCATTGCAAAGTTAAGCACAATCACAATATCTGTAACTGAATTACGCCAAAACTAAATCAATTCATTGTAACCACATTGCATTTCATTTGTCTCTCAACGTAACAGACCTATTTACATGCGAATACCGTATTTTAATTTCCAATGTCATAGATTAGAATTTAATGTCAAAAATATAATTATATTAATTATTTCTTTTTTCAAATAGGTACATTATTACAGTTATTCAATATTTTGCTAAGAGTGTTTACACATAGAGTGAGACAACTTTTCTTTTAATTGTTCAATATGCTAATATTTGCAAGCCAACATGTATATGGTAGAAAACGATTGAATCAAATTAATATTGCAGACTATCGCAATATATGTACATTGTTTTCAGCAAATAAAATAAATTTCATTTCATTTCATTTCAATATTCTTTAGGGGAACTAGATGCCACTGGCCATGATAAAGTCCATACAGACCTACATTTTCCAATACAGTTTCCATAGTAACCGTTAAAAACTTGTGTGTGTGATCTTAGTAAAATGTTAAAACAATAAATACTTATATGAATTCCAATTATTTATTATGACTCGCCACCAATGTCCAAAAGGATAACCTATATACTTAATAAATCATTGTGCTATACGCGCCGTTCCAGCTCTAGCCTGGACGAGATCATTTTGATCTCGGTAACATTACATATTCAAAAGCGTAAAATCTTTAAACAATTTTCATACCATTAATAACATCTTTTGATGTAAGTAGTCCAAAGTAACTGTCTAGTTCAATTAAGAACTTTATGTTGTGGATGTACCTAAAACTTTTATGGTATATAGTTGCAATTAACTAAAGAAAATGATACACCTATAATAATTATATCATCGGAACTAAATTCTATATGTTTTCATTTCCATTATATACCTTCACTATATTTCTTTCCAGTTATTATTTGATCTCATCTCATTGTTTATTATAGTTATTTATTATCAAAATATCAAATCCTATTATGCTGGAATGTAAACAGTTCAATATATAATTTGTAATATTCATTAATGGTAATTTCTTGAATAATAAATTATTAATGGTAATTTCTTGAATAATAAATTATGGTTACAACTATTATATTATGTAGCTGCCCCAACTAAGAGAGCTCAAACTTTCATTACTTCTTTCATCCTACTAGTTCACTCTTGCACACCAGTTGGAGTCGCAATAAAATATATTTCTCCACACACTAGTAGGTATTACAAGAAAACAAACATTAAAATCGGTAGGTACAACTTAATAACAAACGGTAAATAAGCAACCTCACTGCCTAGGGGAATAGTATTCGACACCAGTTACTGCTGGGAGTTATTTACTAATCCGATTACATATTGATTTGATGAAAAACCCAATTTCTTTTTATTTATGTAAGTATATTTATCGTTTAATACTGTTTATACAGCAAGGATAAGAATTTCAAAAATAGGGTAACAGGCCAGTTTTATTAATTAACCCGAGCCACATAATATTAAAGCTTTTATTCACATGTGTCGGAATTACTACTCACATAGTAAACGAAATACAAAATATTCAATACAAGGAAGGGTAGGTATTGTTAATTACGCATATTCCTTAAAATTTCTTATACATAAATATTTCCAGAATGACAGCAAAATGGCATGCCGTTTTAATCCGAGTTTCATTTATAGGACTTTACTACAGAAAGAATAAGAACAACATTCTTTCATGTTAAAAATCAATAAATCATCTCCTCCACTTACTAATTTATTTAAGTTTTAAGGAGTTAATTAAGAGCTTCTTAACCGTATGCAAAAGGGTATGCAAAAATTTTCTAATATAATTGTCTCATCAATGAAAATAAAAATAGAGAAAGAGCACCAAAATTCTAAATATTTACATAACCTTATTTATTGATCATTCATTTTAAAATGTATAACTGCTTATATTACTCAGCCAGTCAGTGTATTAACAAGATAAATATAATATTTATATCAATTCGACCACGTTAATAATAATGGATTCAAAGTAAAGCAATTAAAACGACCAATAATCAATAGTCAATGAAACTTAACCAAATAGAAGAAAATTAAAAGTGAACGAAAATAAAAACTGAAGTAAGGGACAATGTAACATAAGGTTTAATTCAGTATCATCAAATTTATCAATATAAGTATTATACCTTTAGCCCCACATTCATTCAGACGCAAAAATAAGGCATAGATAGGTACTTAATAGAACGCTACTTTGAGTATACAGGAAGCCATAAAGCAGTGTGTTTAGAATCGGTAATCCGACCAAATGCAATCATTCTTTATTACATGTTTTAAACTCCCATATATATATAAACAAATCGTAATGTTTACTCGATGCCAAATAGTAGTCGCGACCGCACGTCTGTCCCACTGTTCCGGACAATATAAGATCAATAATTTATCATTGAATTTTATTTTATTTTACTTTACCTATATATGCAGCGATACACAACAAATTGTTGCTAAGAACCATCTCGATCACGTAAGCTTTCAGACAAAATAAACCGCATAATAATTTGGTCAATACAGAAAGACACACGGTAACACCGACAACAAGTCAAACTATTATCACCCCACCCCTCTTTTAAGAAATAACAAGGGGATAAAATTACGGGTCACGTGATTCGGTTTTATTTTAGCATACAAAAACTGGCCTAAACAGCCCTTTGTGTGACCAAATACCTCTATTTATATTAACCTAATAACATAAAACTTTTTGTATTTTTTTTTTGCCTCATCTTTGTACTTATAAATATTTTTCGTTTCAAAAATAAAGGTTATTAAATCTCGCAAAATAGCAAATATATTGAAATACATTCAGTGTAGCCAGAAAACTCATTGGCGTAAAATCAAATCAGTATTCATATTCCAAAGTAGCCGTAACAATAAATCAATCTTAGAAGTTTTAAAAGCGTTTCTTGCAATTTAAAGACTTCAATATCCAAATAGATTCAAAAATAATAAAAAAGAGTGTATCAATAATAATCATTAGTAAATGTCAACTACATACAAAACCGCAATTTTCGGACAAATTAATAATAAATATCACGAATTTTTTTTGTGGCATCTTTACCGACCCTGGCTTCTAAGTTCTCAAACCAAACGTTTGTCATCACAAATTAAATTTAAAACCACTACTTATTCATTTCATATGAAAAAAATAATAAGTTGTAAAGCCGGGTCTTGCAAAGTTTGTAGAAACAAACAATTCATCATCATCATCACCAACAAACAGTTACTTGTTAGGAATAGAGAAAAAAAAAGAAGCGCTGCAATAATGGCTACCTTATTAACATAGGCTGAATAGCTTTTCGTGCATTGCGATATCACAGAAAAAAAACGAACATCTAAAATAAAATAATTCAACATCTTAAATTCCACCAACTACCTAATGGCTAGGCTGTATGGTCATAAACCTTAGCCAGTTCCTTTATGGAACGAAAAAAAAAACATGAAAATCAATAATTTTCTTTAACTTTATATAATATGAAAATAATGATATCACTCAATTCACTCATAATATGCATCAATCAGTGGAGTTCTTTAATTATGACATGTTAAAATTATAAGACATAGCACATTCATAAAAATAAAACATACTCAGCGGGCAGGATACGCGAGTATTCTCGAGGAAATTACTCGTTTATCGCACTTCTGAATTGAAAGGGGCATTAATTAAAACACCATATACATTCGTCAATGGCCTTATTATATTTATTATTATTAATCATTGTCATATTCCAATAGCAAAGAACTCCACTGAGAATAAATTACATCACAATTCCAAAATGTCACTCTAAACAAAAGTCTGAACAAAACCATACCTTAATCATGTGGCATCAATCCAGCAAAATTATAAAATGTTATTATCGGTTTTACATATTTAAAACAATACGATTACAATTAAATAATTGGCGTATATAGTGGCGCGCTTTTTATATTTCTTAGGAGCAATAGTTTTTTCCACAGCCTTTAAAGCGACGCCACTTCTCCATAACTTTTTGCGGATATGATCAAGTACATATCTTTCATAATTTTATATTAAATAATTAATGGCAAAAACATTCGTATTACTTTTAAAGTTGACAATAAATTTACTATTTAATTATTCATGTCGTAATTAGATAGAATATATGCGGATCATTTTGCGACCTATCACAAATATACATTCATGAGCACGGGCATTATATCGTCGGTTCAATAGTAAACTAGCCAATCTGCAATTTTGGCAGTTTTGACTTAATTATACCAATATTAATAACTCTTTTATATTTACAATGGGGTAAAATTTTGTATCTGTAAGTTTAATGATCGATGAGTTATATGGATAGTCACTAATGCTTATCTGCAAAATCTACAGCTAGTGCAAAAGTAAACTAATCTATGTGGTTTTAGTTTTGTTTACTTAAACCAAAAACTGGATACTTACAAAAATATTGGCGTGTTCTACTGGCCTAAGTGGCAGATTGAGTACTTTACCTTGGTTCTAAAAGTATTATGAGTACTTAACGTCACAGTGATAAACTAACCTAAATGGCAGATTGAATACTTTACCTTGGTTCAAAAAGTATTAAGAGTACTTAACGTCACAGTGATCAACTAGCCTAAATGGCAGATTGAATACTTTACCTTGGTTCAAAAAGTATTAAGAGTACTTAACGTCACAGTGATCAACTAGCCTAAATGGCAGATTGAATACTTTACCTTGGTTCAGAGAGTACTATGAGTACTTAACTTCACAGGCATCAACTAGTGTAAATGGCAGACTGAATAATTTACCTCAGGTCAAAGACTACTTTGTACTTAACTTCACAGGGATCATCTAGTCTAAATGGCAGATTGAATACTTTTCTGTTTTTTTATATCTTTGTTTATTGAACTTCAGTTTTAAATCAGTACCTACTTTGAATACTTTGGTTCAAAGAAAAATACCTAATTGTTCGATACTGAATATTCCAATATTTAATCGGAGAAGTAGTTTTGTTGTTTTAGTCTTATTGGCATGGTAATAAATGAATCGGAAAAATAATTACTTTGACCGTGTTTTTACTAAGTTTAAACAGCAATAAATACATGTAAGTAATATGAAAATCTTGACCAAATTTCATTTTAATAATTAAATAGATTAATTTCTTTTGCCATTTTTTAACAGTACTTTACCACATTTCTTATTATCCTTGTTGGCAACATTGCGAAGAAAGCAGTTCATTTCGTTCATTCGCTCGCTTCATATCGTTTGATAAAGAACGCCAGTGTTTTCGAACTTTGCTTAAATAAATTATAATAGAACATGAAGCGACGACGTGTGCATAAAATACTGAAGAATGCAGGCGTTTATACGAGTAGTTCAGACGAAGAAAATAATTGTTCAGGTATGATTTGTAATAATTTATAACCTAAAAATATTACTAAAGAACTTGTTTATTGCATTTACTGTACATAATGTTGTTAATTAGTTAGTTGTAAGCAAGTTCTTTTTTTCAAATTTTTGACCTTGAAAAATACGTTCTATGCAAATAATGAAAATAACTTTAATTTTTTATTAAGATATTTTTTACAACAACAACTTTTTAAAGGGTTAAAACTGGAATAGAAATCATGTAAGTCGTAATGTCATGTTTGTAATCATAGTGATTTATTATGCATGGGGGCTTGAGGATTTTGTACTGAAATGGAATTTAAACCGATAACAGCTTTCATGTGATACCTAATTACATGTTGGGGAGCTTGTTTTTGCGGTAATTATGGTTGATGCACTGACGTTTGAATGCGGCAAGAACAAACAGTTTGTTTATTATGCTTAAAAGTCTAACAGCAGTCTTAGTTATGTGTTTGCTTTTTTACATTACAGCTGATATCAAACATAGAAGAGATATAAAAAAAAACACACAAGATAATAGTCTAGTGTATTTTAGTGCACAGGCAGCTATACCATGTAAGTTTTACTTATTTGCTCAAATTGTAGGTACTTACAGAATAAGGTGACATGGCAATGACAGACTTTGATTCAAGGCCGCTTAGGTTTAGGTGAGATAGAAGTAACGAAATTTTGTGTTTTGGAAAGAGGGCACTGTAGCTTTTATAATTACCAGGTACTTATATGAAACCAATGGAATCAGTATCAGTAATACACATTTGCTTCTTTAGGAAATTAAGATTGTGTTATGTATGTATGTATGAATGATTTAACTTGAAAAGAGCTTAACTAAATGTGTTAATATTTAATATTATGGTGGTATAGAATACAAAAATATAATATGTTTTGATTAACAGCTCAATTGGAGTTTGAAGATGAAAAAAAAGAATCTCCTGTTCCAACACCACACTCCACCCAGATGCCCGAGACTGAAGTTCCAGCTCCTGCCTCTCTGTTACACAAACAGCTTTGTGAGGTTGGTGAGATGAGCATTGAAGCTCCAGCTTATTCACCACTGACTCCTAAACAAATTATTAAAGCACCAGAAATTATAGTAATGCATTCTACAAGCAATTGTATTGCTGATAAGAGTACTGACTACCATCATGGTTCTTTACAATCACCCCCTCTTTGCGCCATGTCAACAGCTCAATTGGAGTTAAAAAGTGAAAAAGTAGATTCTACTGTTCCAACACCACACTCCACCCAGATGCCTGATGAAATATGGACTGAAGTTCTAACTCCTGCATCTCTGTTACACAAACAGCTTTGTGAGGTTGGTGAGATGAGCATTGAAGCTCCAGCTTATTCACCGCTGACTCCTAAACAAAATATTAAAGCACCAGAAATTATAGTAATGCCTTCTACAAGCAATTGTTTTGTTAATAAGAGTACTGACTATCACCATGATTCTTTACCATCATCCCCTCTTCGCGCAATGTCACCAGAAACTAGTAATATGTTTAATATTTTGAATGCAACAGATTTACTCATAGATAGTGACGATTCCGTAAGAGATCCCAATTATGAGATAGAAAATAATGAAAATTTGCGCGATGATACTTCAGATGAAAATGTAAATATCCAAACCAATAAACTTTTCAAGCACGTTGGTAAAGATGGACGAAGTGGTAATGAATCGCCTTCATTATTGACGCAAGCTTTAAACGACATGGAGGAGGAAAATGAAGACGGGATTTCTGCACCAACATTAGAAAATAGAGACGGACAAAATTTGGAGGAAAGTAATATTAGTTCAACTCCAATAATGAGAAAAGTAAGAAATCCTACTAGGTGGAAGGTAAATATTGAAAAGCGTAAACGGTTAAAAGGGGAACTATACAAAACCAAAAAAGGAAAGATAATGGAAGCAAAACCCATAAAACCAGCAAAGTGTTCAACTATGCTTAAACATAAATGTATTTCGCAAGTCCCTGAAGATGAGAGGGTAAATATTTATAATCAATTTCGGAACATGTCGAGTCTGCAGGAGCAACGATATTTTATTATAAACCATGTGGAAAAGAAGAAGAAAAACCGAGGTACGACACAAGGACATTCTCGCAGGAATTTCACCCTCATTTACACATTTACTGTAGCTAACGAAAAGAAAATTGTATGCCGAGAGTTTTTTTTAGACACCCTAAATATTACAGGTGCATTTGTAAAAGGTGCTCTGAAAAAACTTAACTCGCAAGGCCTTTTACTCCCAGACTGTAGAGGCAAAAAGCCCCCGCCTAACAAGTTAAGTCAAGAAGACGAAACGTTTATCCGTGACCACATTCTGTCTTTTCCAGCAGTTGAATCTCACTATTGCCGTCGCGATTCTGTCATAAGATATTTAGATTCTTCGCTTAATATTACAATAATGTACAATAATTATAAAGAAAAGTGCCAAATCCAATCAGCCAAAGTAAGATCATTTGAAAAATACAGGTCCATTTTTAGATGTTACAAACTAAGTTTTCACAAACCAAAAAAAGACTTATGTAAGCATTGTATAGCGTTTAAAGAAATGGACGTTGAAGAAAAAAATAAAAATCAAGAAACTCATGAACTGCATTTAATTCGGAAAAATGAAGCACGGAATTGTAGAGACGATGATAAAAAGGAAGCTCAAAATGATGACAAAACTCTTGCTTTTAATTTCGATTTGGAAGCTGTTCTTAGCACCCCTAAAGGAGCGGCTGGGCCATTTTTTTACGTGCGAAAATTAGCAGTTTATAATTTGACTGTCTACAATTTAGGCAATCAAGATGTCGAGTGCTACATGTGGGATGAGACGGAAGGAAAACGCGGCAGTATTGAAATATCAACCTGCATCAATACATACATTATGGCTCATAATAACATTAAACATGTAAAAATGATGTCGGATGGCTGTGGTGGTCAGCAGAAAAATTATCATTTTAGCTCTATGTGCTTGTTAACAGTTAAACAACATGCTACTTTACAGATTATTGATCATAAGTTTTTTGAAACCGGTCACACGCACATGGAGTGTGATTCGATTCATTCAAAAATTGAAAATAAATCAAAAAACGTACCTGTGTACACTCCAGATGGTTGGGCGCAGCTAGTTCGCTTAGCAAGAACTAAACCAAGACCTTTTAATGTAACATCACTAATTCACAAAGATTTTAAAGATTTTGGTACACTTAATCAATATGCTAACAAAATGTCAAAGGAACGAAAACTTGGTATACACGATGCAGTTTGGCTCCAGTATCGGAAAGAAGATCCGAACAAAATATTTAAAAAAGCAGCTACGATAAAAACACACAATTTCAAGAAATACACCTTAAAAAGAAAAGAGGAAAAACCGTTAGCTACCCCGCTCCCGCATATTCACAAAGAATAAAGATCTCCTCCAAGAAAAAAAATGATCTTTTGAAGCTTTGCAAGGATGGTCAAATTCCAAGAATATACCATTCTTTTTACGAGAATCTCCCTAGTTCTGAAACTGAAAGAGACTCTCTTCCAGAACCTGATGTAACTGAAGACAGTGAATAGTGCATATAATTTGTGGAATAGTGGTGTTGCATAGAGTAACTGTCTATAGTAGGTAAAGTGTCACAATCCACTGTCCAATGTTGCTAACATTAAATTCAACATTTCTTTTTTTATCTACTTTAATATAAAATATTTTTATGCTATTATTCGTTTTTTTTTTCGTTACTGACCTTATTATTCCGTACCACTCTTACAATACCAAAAATGCATACATTAGGCAAGTAAATAGAATGAAATATCTTTTCATTATAGGGCACTTTGGCTAGTTGACAAACAAAAATGTATGTCGTAAAGTATGTGCCACCGCTGTCAATTCAGCTATCTACCACTTTGGCCACTTGTACACATCAAAATTATTTTACTTGTCTTATTATGACCATGGTGAATATGCCAATCTGCTTTAATTTCGTAAATAATGTCAAATTTATAATTTTAATTATATCTGCACAAAGTATATTATTTTTGACTTATAAATTTACAAACTTGAAAAGATACCTACAAAACCTGATTTACAGTACCAATTTTTGTATTCATTTCGCTCTACTAAAAAGTTTGACATTTGCAGATTGGCTAGTTCACTATTGGACCGACGATATTATGTCTGTGGTCATGATCCTATTTACGTACTATTAAATAAAAACTATCCATCAAGTAGGTTACTAATTAAGTTTATAATTATAGGTATCCTTACACATGGTACTAAATTATGTTACCGATAATCGTTATGTTATCAATAATGTTTAAGATTAAAAATTTGCCGCCGTCTCTCTTCTACTCGGACCCATAGCGCGAGTAAGCTTCGCATAGTGCCATCTAGTGATGTTAATTTGAGCTATGTTATTTGTATGATTGTGAGAAATTTAGTTATTTCTATGAAAATTATCTTAGTTTTGATAGTTTTTCCTTTATGTGGTTATTAAACCCAACCATATGTCAAATAAACCAACCAACATGTCAAATAAATGTCAAATTAAGGTAAAACCATAAAGTTAATCCGATAGGTATATTAACTTTATGGGTAAAACTTAAATTCATTTGCAATTTGTCACTATTTAGATAATTTTGATTTTTACTATTAGTTTTCTTAATTTAATTCTGTATAGCCTCTAAAAATGCCACGAAACTCTGTAATTGGCTTAAGAGTCTAATAATGATAAGTTACATTAATTGATTTTGTAAAAAAAAAGCTGTTGAGTTTCTAAATAAACAAATAAATAAACAAATAAACCTCTGTAGGTACCAAATTTCAGGACTCTAGGCTTATGGGAAGTAGGTACTAGAGGTAGTTCAATTTTATTTTGAGCTCAGGCAGAACTTAACATTGCATCATCCTTTTTCGTGTGTGCAGCCGGCGTTCATCGATTTATAAGACGTTGACACGTAAAAAAAAATACTTTACTAAGTCGCCGACCACGGCGACGAAAGGCTTTCTTCACATTTGGAAGGTTTTTAAATTAAGGCGCTACTCGGAAAAAGTATGGACTTTTTGATTTAAAACTATAGGACGGTTACAGTTGTTACAAATCTGGTAATAAGATATATATTTCTTCATACCTTTATCTAGAATCGTATAGTTTCAAAAACACGATTTTATGATTTTGCCTCGACACTTTTTCTTTTCGAAAAGACCTCTAAAAAGTACGAAAATTCAAGATTATTTTTAAATGGGGTTACTTACACTATTGGAAATTGGCTTAATTAGTGGACACCAATAATATTTAGGAACGCATAGAATTTTTTTTTAATACGAAGTGATTTTGTGTTATTTTTGCCTAATCTGCAAAATCGGTCTCACTCCCGCGCGCGTCGTTTTCTCATTGCTATCTCGCTTCAGCATAATTTTTCCGAGTATCGCCTTAAGAGTTGATCGAAACTTTTTTTGATTCTTGTATGGTTCAAAATTTTCGTGCAATTATTGTAAGTACCCAACAATTTAACTAAATTAACTAATTTAATTTAATTAAACTACTTACTTACTTACTTTTAAAAACACTATCATAAGATTCGTCGCGACATCGCAAAACTTCAAAAGTGAATAAGTAAATAAAATGAAAGTGGTTCCGAATGAATCATTTTATCTTTTGTAGTCAAATAAACTCAAGATGTAAACATTGCGGTGGGACCCGGATCACCCCGCGTCATTTCCGATCCGGATTAATCACCTTTAACTATACGAGATTACTATGATTCAGCAGCTCTGCTTCTGACGCGCGTACAGATTCATCCGACCGGCAACAATGTTAAAAGACATATTGACTGTAGTGTTACTTCCTTCATGCATACACTCATCTCTCCACTATAGGTACCTATGTACTATAAGCGCATGCTGAGCTAAATACTCTTTATTTTTGTTAAAACCTCCGTCATTGCATGGCGACCCAGCCAAGATAAAAAAAACCTCGCAGGGTCACACACTACATAACGCACAAACGATTAAGATATATCACATTATACTACTACTGAAAAATAACGCTCTAAAAAGTATCAAACAATAGTTATTTGTTATACAAGAGAGCAAAATCATTTTTCGCTGCGAGTGCTGAATTTAAATCACGAACTAGCGAAGTAGTCTAAAATTGAATCACGAGCGTAGCGAGTGATTCAAATATAGACTACTGAGCACAGTGAGTGATTTAAAGGCACGAGACATCAGAAAATTTTGCTCTCGTGTTAAACATACAACTTTTCACCTCTACCAGCGAGAAAAGTGTTACAGGTCAGAAAAACAACATTAAAGGCAACATTTAACAATAAAGAAAACATCAAAATTAATAATTAAGAGTGAAATTGGTGCAATTATGCAAGTTGAAGGTAACTGTTTGCATTGCGTTCAAAAACTGCACTGCAAGTAAATTTTTATGAAAACCAAACATGATATTAGGTGATATTAGTAAGCTATAATATAATGTTCACTTCATACTATTTATTTTAAATATTGCGTGTTTAATAAAAAGCAATAGTAGTACAATCGTATTTATATAATTTGTTATTAGAATTCATTAATTTTTCTTATTTTATATTTATATCATGCAAGCGACCTCATTTCGTCCATACTCTTTATTTCGAACCTTGGGTATCCGTGTATTTCTTTTTTAAGCTTTATATTTCATGTCCATGGACATAAAGCTATCTATCTATCCTTTTTGCTCATATTAATTTTAAAAGTCTCATCCTTGTCACTCTATTTCTTTTTTCTTAATTATTTCAAAAGTTGGTGTAAGAAATTAAAAAAGCACTTTGCCTCACGCTCGCAGCAAAAATCGATTTTGCTGCGAGTTTTTAGGCGCCAAAAGCGCCCTTTTCGAGCTGGAGTGGTGAAAAAAATATTCTCATCTGAAATTGCCTTACATCATGGGCCGTGGTCGTATGCCCCTACTACTTCATACTATAACAAAACAATATTTTCATTCTTGGGAAAAGTGACATACGACCACAGCAATTTCAGATGAGAATATTTTTTTGTTTCATACTTTTTAAAGCGTGATTTTTCAGTAGTCGGGTTTTAGTTTATGAACTTATATTTTTTTTGCAATTTCCTGAGTAGTATATTTTTTTTAGATTTAAGTGTAGACTTAGTTTCATTTCTTAATTGATATAAGTTCGTTTTCAATATTTACCCGACCGGTGATCGAACCCGGGACCTCCAGAGATAGCGGCATCCTTGAAAACCGGTGCGTACACCACTCGGCCACGGAGGTCATCTACCTGTACCTGTACCTATGCCTCTGTATCCAACTGATTTATGGATTGTCCTGTTTCTTGGAGGCTACCGGCAAAAAATATGGATATGGGTATGGGCTTCATTAGACATTCGAAGACCATTATATTACCTACTTCCATGTATGGACATAATAATACTTATATCCATATTTTTTTGCCGGTAGCCGCACCACGGTTGTATTCCTGTTTGTGTAATAATTATTCTAAGTAGGGCAGGCGTACCGGTTTTGGCCACTGTACCGGTTTTGGCCACTTTTTGCTCTAAAAGTTTTCTAAACAACTTTTAGCCATTTTTGATAAAGGCAATTACAATAAGGTATTTTAAGGTAATAATAAGAACCGTTAGAATTCCTTAAATTCCATTTTCTGTTTGAAAAAATGTTTTGGATGAAAATTTTAAGAAATTTGTTTTGGATGAAATACTTTATAAACCTTGGTTTTCTACAATTAAATTGTTGTTTTGCAATTGTCTGGTTTCTAGCGCATTAGAATATATTGATTTTACCTGGGTTTGGTTTTGATTTTTCGCAATACCTACAAAAGTTTAGCTTATCAGTAAGTGGCCAAAACCGGTACATTTGGCACCTCTCACACATTGTGTGTACCTAATATAAAAAAAACTATTTTACTTTTATAAATTTGAAAGATGTACCTTTAAAGGAAGATAAATTATCTATAATTTAAGATATAATTTGTGTCCTAAATACCTAAGACCATTTAGTACTTAGTGTGTAAGTCAAAAAATCCTCTGACCTACCTAATAAAAAGTTCCACCCTGATAGTTAGCATATTCATAAATAATAAACAACTATATTTAACAAACAATATTCGCAATAATTGGCCCGCGGATATTTCCCAGTGTGCGGCACGAGCCGGTCATTTTGGGACTTTTTGTTGTATTTTTTTTTAATTCGTCTCTCAGTCAATTTTACCGTGGCGCGGCCTTGCGTCGATGACGAGTGCTTCTCGGGGAAATCAAAATTCTGATTGGGGTTTTGACTAAACTGGCTATACAATAGTTAGTTATAGCATTGCTGGATGATGAGAAACAAGTTCTACAGCACGGTACAGTGGTCAGCACAGCGAGTTTTACACGTTTGTATTAATAAAAAAACTGAAATACGTTAATTTTATTACTTATCACAAAGGTAATTATTTATAACCATTTTATAACCCAACTTGATATCTTTAATTCAACACAATCTGTTTGGTTTCCAAGAAAGATTAAACTTGTGCTTCCAATCCAAAGTAAACATTGAAAGCTGGTAACAATAACCTACGAAAACTCGATAGCAATTTTACTATTTTGTAACTTTTTGCTGTGACATCGGGATCAGAATGTGTTGCTTAACCTACCAATTATAATTGAAAATATTGTACTTACCTACTTAGATTTTAAATTCGAGATTATAGAACAGGGAATTCACTATTCGAATTATAACGAAATCATTTGTTAGCAGTTTAAATGATAATAACTGTGTAGGTACAATTATGTACCTACAGAATTTTAACTTGCGTACCTACTTAGTTTTTAAATATATGCATAAGAGGGGTTTAATGTTACATGAAGACAATTTAATTTTCTATATAGTTAGAGCGTCTACACAGTATGCCGCAGCGGCAGCAGTACCCCTGTATTCTCGTTGTCCCCATGATGGGGAACAAATTATTGGGACAACCGAACGTCATAATTATGCTACAAATAAGCTACAAATAGCCACTTGTCTAGGCCCTGTTCTTTTATTGCTTCAATCGGCTTAAAAGAAAAACTATAATAATAATAAAAAAAAAATTCTTTTTCACAAACTAAAAAAATAATAATTTAGTTTTTTTCTTAATTTTCATTATTACTTAAGTATAGTTTTTCTTTTAAGTCGATTGTAACAATAAAAGAACAGAGGGCCTAGACAAGTGGCTTATTTGTTGAATAATTATGACTTTCGGTTGTCCCCATGATTTTTTCCCCATCATGGGGACAACGGGAATACAGGGCAGTAGGGCAGAGGTATCCTTTGTGGCCACTTTAAGGATTTTTTGACTTTTAAGCACTAAGTACTAAATGGTCTTAGGTATTTAAGACACAAATTATACCTTAAATTATAGATAATTTATCTACCTTTAAAGGTACATTTTTCAAATTTATAAAAGTAAAATAGTTTTTTTATATTACACACAATGGGTGAGAGGTGCCAAATGTACCGGTTTTGGCCACTTACTGATAGTTAAACTTTTGTAAGTATTGTGAAAAATCAAAACCAAACCCAGGTAAAATCAATGTATTCTAATGCCCTAGAAACCAGTCAATTGCAAAACAACAATTTAATTGTAAAAAACAAAGGTTTATAAAGTATTTCATCCAAAACTAATTTCTTAAAATTTTCATACGAAACATTTTTTCAAACAGAAAATGGAATTTAATGAAAAAAAATCGTATGACATAAGGAATTCTAACGGTTGTTATTATTACCTTAAAATACCTTATTTTAATTGCCTTTATCAAAAATGGCTAAAAGTTGTTTAGAAAACTTTTAAAGCAAAAAGTGGCCAAAACCGGTACGCCTGCCCTACCTACTGTCGCCCCGCCACGGTACCGCTGCACTAGTCCCCTTTGGATTTGTGTTGAGCCTAAGGTACCTACATACGACGCCGACGCCGCGGCTGTTCTCAAAATTTGTCAAAGTTGTTATTATCTGCAAGTTAGGTATAAATTCTGATGTTCAGAGGCGAGAACAAGGCACTTAACCTTGTTTTTTATATGTAGGTATCAATAAAGTGTTATAGTATGTACTGAGTTGATATTTCTTTATTCAATAAATAAATATGTAGTGTATTAAAGAAGATTAATATGATACAAAATTTTATTAATAAAACAATTCACGTAGGTATCATTAAGTAGCTTTATTTCATAACTCTTTTGTAGCACATAAGTACTTACTTAACATAATTGGCACCAGATCTTATAAACTATTAATTAAGGTGTAGATATGACAATACTGATTAATGGACGGCATACAATTGCTTAATAATTAAAATAATGCTTAAAACTAGGTGGTGTGATGAGAAGAATATTATAGATTTAATCAGTTGTGTTCAAAGTGAGATGACATTGATTGTTTAGTCCTAGGATGACCACAATGTGGTACAGTGCGTTTAATCTATATACCTAGTGGTTGTGAAATTAGTATTCGGCAGCAGCACGGGTAGCATGATGATCTCGAGAAAGGTTTTGTCTATATCGAAACGTCAAAAATGACATTTCATCGTAGACAAATCTATTGTTCGGCTATAGACTTTCGAGGTAGACAAAACTCTTCTCGAGTTTGTCATGCTACGCGTGCTGGCGTGAGAAAGGCGAGCGCTTTGTCATCGCCATACGAGTGCAGGTTGCTGTGTGATAGGTATGTGTGATGTGTGTTGTTGCAGTCAGTTGTGTTTGGGCGTGAACACCATGTAGTCGCGCACTGTGAAGCTGTACTCGGGCGTGAGCGAGGCGGGCGCGTTGTTGGCGCCGTACGAGTGGTTGCTGTGTGATATGTGTGATGTGTGTTACTGCAGTCAGTTGTGTTTGGGCGTGAACACTTCATAGTCGCGCACTGTGAAGCTGTACTCGGGCGTGAGCGAGGCGGGCGCGTTGTCGGCGCCGTACGAGTGGTTGCTGTGTGATATGTGTGATGTGTGTTACTGCAGTCAGTTGTGTTTGGGCGTGAACACTTCATAGTCGCGCACTGTGAAGCTGTACTCGGGCGTGAGCGAGGCGGGCGCGTTGTCGGCGCCGTACGAGTGGTTGCTGTGTGATATGTGTGATGTGTGTTACTGCAGTCAGTTGTGTTTGGGCGTGAACACTTCATAGTCGCGCACTGTGAAGCTGTACTCGGGCGTGAGCGAGGCGGGCGCGTTGTCGGCGCCGTACGAGTGCAAGTTGCTGTAGCTATCGCTGTTCGCGTTGCAGTTGTTGGACACGAATAGGTCTGCGCCCGCGCCGAATATGGGGCCACAGCTGAGGACACACAGATATATTGCTCATAGTTTTAGAAATTAAATTTTACTCGTCTAATGGCCAGTTAATTTTCAAGATATTATACTTAGGTTTTTCATATGGAATTACGCTACATAAGAAACTTGCATCATTCAATAGCACAGAATAATATTTGTCAATAGTTTGGAATGTAATATAAGTGTACTGATCGCGAGTCTGCTGGCAACTGCGCGTCGAGTGTAGAAACTAAGTTGTTCAAAAGGTTAGACGCGTTGGTTTGGGAGGTCGTGTGCGGCTGCCAGCGGTTGCCCGCGATTGTTAGCATCGACGCGAATCTACCACGGCTAACTCTGACGTCCGCTGCCATTTTTAGTTTGAATTAAATAAATAAATTAATATTGGACACCATCACATACATTGTTCCAATACCAAGTATAGTAGCTTTAGCACTAGTATTATGAAAATGAGGGATTTTCTGACAGATGATTAAAAAAGAAAAAAGTTAGTTCCAAAAAACTCAACAGATGGCGTTCATCAGACATGGGTTTGCTTTTTTTAATTTGCTGGCAAGGAGTCTACGTTAAGACGGTCAATGTTAAAAAAAACACTTGCAGAAGGAAAAAAAACATTTACAGGACTGAAAAGGCTTATCTACAACTCGCGGTATGGTCGGTATGGTATTGCAACGCAAAACAAGAGGAATAGAATTATTTGACATTTCTTTTCTTCCGTCAACGTCAACTTTTTTTTGGCCTTGCACCTTCTTGCACAACTTTGAAATACATATGTAGGTCAGATCAGATGAGATACATGTCAGGTCAGCGCCATCTATCGAGCTAATAAATAAACTTTTTTTTTTATTTGCTTGCAGAAAATCTCTCATTGGAAACAACGACGGGTATTACCACAAACACCCAGACCCGAGGAAATATTGAAAAGTTCGTTACCAATATTTACCCGACTGGGGATCGAACCCGGGACCTCTAGCGATTGCGACACCTTGAAAACCGGTGCATACACCACTAGGCTACGGAGGTCGTCAAAAAAGTTGATTCTACGCTAACCAAGAAACCTCCAAGAAAGTACAAACTATACACGCTTGTAACTGCGCGTCTAATGTAGGAACTAAACAGTTCAAGAGAAGACTAGGCAGGTTGGTTTGGGAGGTCGTGCGAGTCTAAGCTCTGATGGCCTCGCGAGGCCTCGTCGCGTCGATGCCATTTCAGTTTGAACAGGGGGCTAATTGTCTAATTTTAACATCAATCGCAATCGCTTTCAATTTGACGTTTGAAAGATATTCACGAACTTCACACCACAAATTATTGACATTTGATTGCGATTGCGATCGCGACTTGTTTTGAAAGATTATTGAATGAACGATATCGTTAATTTTACGTAGATTTGGAATTGTCTAAGCAAACTGACAACCGCAAAATCTTTGAAAGCTATTGAGAAGTGTCAAACGAAAGATTTCAATGTTAACTGCAATCTTTCAACTAAGTAAGTTTTTATTATGTTTTTAATATGTCAAAACATCATTCGTTCCGAATGCGATTGCGATTTATGGAATTGTGTAAAGTTACACAATACCATTAGTCGCAATCATAATCGCAATACCTTTGAAAGCGATTGCGATTGATGTTAAAATTAGACAATTAGCCCCCTGAGTGCTTACCATCAACTCTTATTACGGTTTTGTTTAGGAACCTAAACTGATCTGCTTCGCTTATTCGTACCACGACAGCTTAATATCAATGACAGCGATTCAGTGATCGATCAATGACATTTCACAGCCGCTAAGCTGTCAGAAACTCTTATTTGACTTATAACCCGGTCGATTTAACATGTCACCTGCAGGTTATACCCGTCCCTCTCACTCTCCGGGCATGACAGAATCGAGTGAAAGAGACGGGTAGAAGAAAAAGGACACAAATCGTTCGGTCATTAACATTTAGCAATTCATTTGCGATCCAGTTTTTAGAAGGTCAGAGTACGAAAGAAAGCGATTCATTTTAGGAACCTATTCTGAATCGCGCTATTTTTGAATCGCTGTCATAAAGTTGATGGTAGGCACCCAGGTCCTTACAAGTGTGGAACTTACTCAGGATGCGAGCAGAGCGCGAAGGGCTTCTTCAACAGGGGGTAGGTGGCGGGCGGCGAGGCCAGCGAGAACAGGAAGGCGCGCTGCGCAGCCACGTACCCGCCCGCGCCGCCCGCGCCCGCCCCCGCGCCGCCCCACGCCGCCTCGCAGTACCCGCCCACCACCTCGCCGCGCGACAACTGACGAACAGTGGAAACCATACGAATAGTCAGACATTCTAGAGTTTTTCTAGTTCTAATCGTTAACCAAAACAACAGTTGTCGTGCTAAGGGTAGAATCATCGAGCTAGACTTAATACTGAGGTAACTGAAGTTTTCACCTTGAATAAAAAAGTGTGCCCAGCAAATTTGACATTGTGTCCTTTCGCCGTTATTCGAAGCCTAGGTAAACATATTTTGAGAAAGCCCTTTCCGTTTCCGTTCGACATCAATTTTCCTATTGGTTAATCATACCAACGTGACGTCACTTCCGTAACGTCATCCTAAGTCACGTGATCCGAGTTCACCTTTTAGCAATGGCGGAAGATTTGTGTCATTGGCGTCCATTTTTCGCAACCGTTCACATCTAATCATAAACGCTGTTAGCGTTCGAAATTTAAAATTTAAAAATTTGTACGAGTGGTTCTTTTATTTTACTTTCTCGGATAAAGTAATATTATTATTTATGAAAATTGTTCGAATTTTAAAAGAGCGTGCCTGTGAGTGAGCGCGCGAAAACATGGCGGGTCGGGCTCGATGTCCACCTGTTAATTTCAAAGTATCGTGCAATCCAAAGCATTTAGGACGACGAGATGGAGTATGAGCTTTATTGGCACACAGGAATTGAGGTAATTTAACACCTCGCCAGGTCAGTGAAAGTTTTGAGTTTTTATTTTCTTACCCACAAGCAAGTAAGAAATTTTATATTTTCTCACCATGAAAAATCTGTTCATGTGATAGTTAGTAGAGAGTTTTTGCGATCTGCGCAGAGAGATTAAATCATAATCTTAATCATTTATTTCAAATAGATTTCCTTTTAATAGTGATACAATGTGATTTAGGGATTTTGAAAGGATCGGGAAGTATACAGTGGGTCTCGGCTCCCGTCGTCGCCCGTGCTTGACCTTGACACACTTTTCTCTTGTTTAGTTTATAAATCCTATTTTACAATTTGTACCGACTTCTTGTGGTGATTTATTGTTTCGGAAGCATTTTGAAGTACCGACATTTTCTTTAATGGTAATCATGGTATCATTGCAGTTCTAAAATAATATGTCAGTAGGTATAGTCGAGTGGTATAGCGCTAATTTTGGTTAGTTGCTTTTGTTTCAACGTTTTGCATTATAAATGGGAACAAGCGTCCCTATATATTTATTAGCCAACTAGCGCAAGGCAAATAATATTTTAAAGTCAATAGTGTATTTGCAAAATTAGTGAATTGTATGCAAAAATTTATTCTTAATACTTTCTACAGTTGACCCTTGCCCCTTTTAGGGAGTGTTAATGTGGGTCGTGTAATGTAACATGGAGCAAATGATTTGATATTGAAAACTTACTTAAATGTTTTTTTTTTTTTTTATGTGCGTACTGCGGTACCTATTGAATTTTATATATGTAAACAAGTACTACCGTACCTAACGTAGTGATGACTTGTTTTTGTCACAATTCTAATCTAACGTGACCCACCACATTGGTGGTCACTTTATGAAGTTTTGTTGTGACGGGGTGCTCAGCCCCCCCCGAACCCCCCTACCATTGATTCGATAATGTTTTAAAGTTCAAAGTTCAAAGTTCTTTATTGCATCAGGATACATAATTGGCTTCATTATCCTTGAGATTTTTAATATGATATTGAACGCAGATTTTAAGTTTTGGTAACAAATATTACTTACTTAAGTACATTAAAATGAAAAAAAAAAAAAAAAAAAAAAAAAAAAAAACATAACCTGCTTACGCAAGTAACGGGGAGCATTTCCTGCTTACGCAAGTATCAGGGTGCAATGTTTTTGACAATAAGCATATGAATCTTTTTATGTTTTTGGATTACGTGATATTATTAGTGCCGTCAATGCCATAATTATGATTGAAAGTAAAAACTGTATATTCCAATAAATATGCTATATATTTATATTTTATTCCTTCCGGTCGAGGAAGTAAAAAAGGGGGGGGGGGGATATAGGTATATCGACTACACACACCATTCATGTTTATATGCGAACAAGCCCCGCTAGTATTAGGCACGCTGGAAGCTGTGCTTGGCACTAATAGTTTATATATTGATTGAAATATCGCGGTGGCTCCCTATGGGCACCAGGCAGTGATAGCAATAATTAAGTATTTTAACGATTAATAATAGGTACCTACTGACTAGAAGCTTTGCAGTCAAAGTAATTATGCTATAAAGCCAGTTGGGATTGCGATTCTCACTTTTCGTGTATCTGACATTCTGCGATTTCTGATAATGCGTGTCTGGCGTTTTGCGTATCTGAAAGAGCCTGACAGTCTGACATAGCTGTAAGCAGGGGCGTATTTTGATATTCGGCGCCCTGGGCCAGTTACGTGGGCCGCCCCATACATTCAAGAAAAAAAAAATAATAACTAAAAAAAACACTCAATAGAATAAACATCGCATGCGCTCTAAGATGAAACAAAAAATAAAAATATCAACATCAATGTAGTCTGAGGCGCCCTGGTAAACTTTTTGAATTTTGTCCGACAAATGAGAAATAAAATAAAAATAAAGATCATAATAGGCGGGCACCCAAAGCTGAGCAGGGCGGCCCGAGCCACCCTGGTAAACTTTTTGAATTTCATCAGACAAATGGGAAATAAAATTTAAGTAAAGATTATAACAGGTGAGCACGCAAAGCTAAGCGGGGCGGCCCGAGCCACCATAGTCTTTGAATTTTATTACACAACTGGGAATAAGTAATATTAAAAGATCGTAACAAGCACGCACCCAACCGCTCCGGTAAACTTTTTGAATTTCTTCAGACAAATCCTTACTTTTTATATTATAAATGTGTCTCTGTCTGTCTGTGTGTTACACAATCACACCTAAACTACTGAACCGATTTGAATGAATTTTGGTACAGAGATAGTCTAGAGCCTGAGAAAGGACATAGGCTACTTTTTATTACTGAAAAATATCACCTTCCCGCGGGATAACGTCGTGTAGTACACGCGGGCGAAGCCGCGGGTGGAAGGCTAGTAAGAAATAAAATATAGTTAAAGATGGCACCTAATGCTGAGTGGGGAGGCTCGAGCCGCACTGGTTAACTTTTTGAATTTCATCAGACAAATTAGAAATAAAATATAGGTAAAGAGCATAACAGGCGGGCAACCGGAGCTGAGCGGGGCGGCCCGAGCCGCCCGCCCTGGAAAACTTTTTTAATCTCATCAGACAAATGAAAAATAAAATAAAGGTAAAGATCATAACAAGCAGATACCAGAAACTAAACGGGGCGGCCTGAGCCGCCCTGACAAACTTTTTGAATTTCATCTGTCAAATGAGAAATAAAATTAAGATAAAGATCATAACAGGCGGGCAACCGGAGCAGAGCGGGGCGGCCCGAGCCGCCCGCCCTGGAAAACTTTT
Source organism: Crambus lathoniellus (assembly GCA_949710035.1). NCBI lineage: Eukaryota > Metazoa > Arthropoda > Insecta > Lepidoptera > Crambidae > Crambus > Crambus lathoniellus. The sequence goes on along the minus strand of OX453308.1, from coordinate 30,816,753 downwards.
TTAATTCCATCAGACAAATGAAAAATAAAATACAGGTAAAGATCATAACAGGCGGGCACCAGAAGCTGAGCGGGGCGACCCGAGCCGTACTGGTAAACTTTTTGAATTTCATCAGACAAATAAGAAATAAAATATAGGTAAAAATCATAACAGTCGGCACCAAAAGCTGAGCGGGGTGGCCGGCATGAGCCGCCCTGGTAAACTTTTTGAATTTTATCAGACTGATTAGAAATAAAATATAGGTAAAGATATAACAAGCGCACCCAAAGCTGAGTGGGGCGGCCCAAACCGCCCTGGTAAACTTTTTGAATTTCATTAGAGAAATTAACGAGAAATAAGTAAAATTTAAGTAAAGATCAAAATAGGTGGCCGTGCAGAGCTGAGCGGGGCGGCCCTAGCCGCACTGGTAAACTTTTTGAATTTCATCAGACAAAGCATCAGACAAATAAGAAATAAAACATTGGTAAAAATCATAACAATGATTATTACTGGATTTATGAGTTTAAGATGTTGTTGACAATAATTTATTAGTACTTAAGCTTTTTGATTTTCTTCCGACATCCAGTGACAAGTGGGCGCGCTAGGCTGAGCGGGGCGGCTTACGCCGCCCCTAACAGCCTGCCGCCCTGGGCCATGGCCCCCTTGGCCCTTAGGTAAATACGCCTCTGGCTGTAAGCAACAGCACGAGCTGAGCTGGTCTGCCCTTTCGACTGTTTCATACCTAAATTTAGTTCAGATTAAGAAAATGTTAATGGAGAACACCGAATAAATTAGGTATTACTTTACATTATTCCACAGTAGATTTACGTTTTAGAAAATTTATGTTCGTTAATATAGGCAATAGTTATTTTAGCCGTCTAGAAGAGTGAAGTCATCTGATACAGGCATTGTTTATGCTTACTCATCGTCATGTATAAATATGGCAGGCTGCTCCCTGGCACCGTAGATTTATATCGTGAGACGAATTCTGACGATCACGGTCTTTTAAAATGGCAAAACTAGGTATATACCATATTTTGTTGCCTGTAATACAGATCAAACCTGCAACGGGCAATAGTACCTAATTACCGTTACTGATATTATTTTTCCTGTGCTGCTCATGTAACTCATGCACTCATGTAATGTATGTAATGTTGAAAATGAAAAACCTTTTGTTATTATGATATAAACTACCTATTCATGTATTCAATCAAAAGTACTTGTTGACTGTCTTAAACAATAGAAAAATTATGCCTTTCCAGGCTAGAATGAATGCAGTTTGGAGATTGACAGGGTCTACAAAGACATCTTTTTATGAACTTTTAATGAATCATTGTCATAAAATGAATAATTGGATAATTTATGAATTTTTTGGGAAGAATAAGTAAAAATGAGTTTCTGAGATTGATTTCGCAAGGACACTGGCCCATACAAATGTAAAATTAGTGGATCTGATTATTGATAATAATTTACGAGTTTTCAGATTGACAGTCGCTCCACAAGAACACTGTCTTGTACAATAGCAAAATTATGCCCTTGCATGCATGCTAGCATTAGGGCAACTCAAAGAAGTTGCTCGTTTTTCTGATGAGGAAAAGATGTCTCTTATGTTTCTGATAAACAATGTCTTTGGTGAGTTTTAATATATTTTTTTTTTTTAGTTCATGTTCGGAAAAGATCGACGTTTCTGAACGCAACTCTAATGTCACGTCAAATTGACATTAGCTGTCACTTGAAGTTGACAGGGACACTTGATTGGAATTCTTCTTGGAAAAAAAATGTCGGAATAATTTTGCTGAATTTGTTAAAAATCGCTCGCGTTGAATGTGCCTGGCATATCGAGTTTTGAATACATCTTAAATTATCCTGCCGATCCCGTGTTGTACGACCACGATTTTGATGCCATCCTGATTAGTGGCCGGTCGCGATGCTTTGAAGGATAATCATCCATCGCACGTGTTGTTGCAGGGGCAATATATATCTTGACAAAAGGCTCCTCCGTGTGTTATTGTGTATCTATTGTTGAAACGCCCAGTGTCTTGTGAACGCTGTTATTTGTGTTGTGAGTGAGGTCACTAATTGGTAAGGTCTGCAGAAGAAGACGAAGAAAGGACCCCAGGGGGCGCGCGCGCTCCCTTACACCACCTCTGTCTCCACTGCCCAGGACCACAGACAGTATGTAAAATCCTCCTTACTTCACAATATAGATTAAGCGCTGTGTATCGCAGTCCAATTGTTCAGTTACATCCCGGCTGAAACCAAGATTTGTCCGGAGTCTATAGTAATACCAGCTTCCACTGCGCTAGCCATTCCGCGGTCTAGGCAGGGGTGTACTGAACATTTTTTGGTAGCCAAGAGCGTAGCTTGAAGGCCTGAGAGGCCCACGCCAAAACTTTGTATTAATCAGTGCCGCGTTGATGACCCAGTCTGGTCCGGACTAGATTAATTTGTACTTGTAAATGGTAATTAACTTGCATTTGAAAAGTAAAGGGCATTCCTTTGTTATTGGTTCCATGTCTTGTAATTAATTGTCATGTGTTGAGGTTCCAAAATGTAAACAGATGCCTTTCTTTGTTCATAATAATTATTATTTAGTTTTGTCAGCAAATTTGAGTTGTGAATATTGACAAGTTTGTTGCTAAATAATAGCTAATAAAAGGTTAGCTAATAAGTTTGCACTCAATACTTAGTGAAACTTAAATGATTTAAGACATTGTTTACACATTGAAACTCATTGAAATTTGTGCCTTGAAATAATTGAAATTGACTTGTTGTTGTGTTGATATCCAAGTGAATTTCAATGGTCAGTGATTTGTTTGAACTGAATAACCTTTGACTTATAAAGTCAAAGTTAGTTTGTGTCTAAGTTATAACCTCTTGAGAGTTAGAGTTGTAATTATATACTTGAGTTTTGTTGTTTTCTGATAACCTCCAAATATTTAAGAGTTTGTGTCATTATAAATACTTTGTTGTTGTAATATTGGAATTTTGTGGTTATCAATAACCTCAAAATATTGGAGATTTTGTGTTATAGTGAATATTTTGAATTTGTTGTTTTTGTTGATAAATTTGTGACGTTACAATGACGGCCTCCTCTGCTAAAGCCAAAATACGTTCTGAGTTACGGTGGTTAGCGTCTGCAGTCGCATTGTTGGAGCGACCTGATAGGACGGAGGCCTTGTTGAACAGATACGTAGATCTGCCCGTACGTTTGGCTGTTGTTGATGAACAGTATGCCTTATTTTTGGAAAGGACTGTTGAGGCCGATGTGGAAATGCGACAAGAAGTCGATTTGGATGTGGACCAGTGTTATGATTTTGCGGACAGAATTACTCAGGTGGCCCGGCCTTTGCAAGTGGCAAGAGAGAATGAACCGAGCCCGTCCCCGGCCACATCTAAAAGTATGCCCCCTCTCTTTGCTAGATTGGCCCCCTTAGACTTAAGGCGTTTTGCTGGTCGTCTAGAGGACTGGGAGGGCTTTATGAATATTTTTGATAGTCTGGTACATGCCCGGGATGATTTGACCCAGGGCCAAAAGTTGGCTTATTTGTTATCCGTCTTGGAGGGGGAGGCCCTTGAATCGGTGCAACATTTGGCCCCCTCGGATGAAAACTACCCTATTGCTAGGGATTTGATTGCCCGTCGGTACCAGAACGTACGACGTCTGGCGGACAACCATGTTGCCGCCATTTTGAATTTACCCCGCGTTGCCAGCGTGATGCACTTGAGAGTGGCTTTGTTAAATCCGCTGTTGGTGGCATACAACGCATTAAAAAACTTAAAACTCCCAGTGGAGCAGTGGTCGTTTTTGTTACTGCACATTGTCCTGGGAAAGTTGCCGGACTCTGTTAAGGTCCGTTTTGAGCAGCAGTATGGTGGGGATAGTGCGACTTATCTGCCACCCTTCTCGGACCTCTTGACGTTCCTGGAAGGAGAAAGTAGACTGGCAGATAATTCCTCTCTGGCCGGTCCTATGGGACCCGAACGACCTGTGCCACAGAGTAGATCCCCCACCGGACCCCCCCGTAGGGGGCGTATGGCCCCTCGCGCGCCCGGCCGCTATGCCGCCGTCCAGGAGACCGCCCGCTGCTTGTACTGTCGGGAACCGGGTCACAGCACGACCCGTTGTGATAAGTTCCTCGACCAGCGCGTCCAAGGCCGTCGAGCGATCGCGCGACAACGGACATGGTGCTACTCGTGCTTGGGCCTGCACATGCAGCGCGAATGTACCCAAGCGCACCCATGCCGCTTTTGTAAGGGCAACCACCATCCCCTCCTCTGCATGAACAGCCCAGAGGGCGGCGGAGCGCCGCAGCGCGTCGCTGCAGGATCACCTCGTATGGGTGGGGGGCTCGGACCCCCCGCGGTGTTTGCATCCCGCAGCAGTTCTAGTGGCCACCAGAGTGGCCCCAGACGCTCTCCGCCACGTTTGGAGCCTCAAACGGGCGGGGGTCCCAGGGACCCCCCAATGGGAAACCGATCCCCAAGGATGGGGATGAGTTATGCGGGCGTTGCCGGAGGTCGTAGAGGCCCCCCGCGACGTTTTGAGCCTCGCACGGGCGGGGGTCCCACGGACCCCCCAATGGGAAATCGGTCCCCAACTAGGGGGTTCGATTTTGCGAGCGTTGCGGGAGGTCGTAGAAGCCCCCCGCAACGTGTTGAGCCTCGCACAGCCGGGGGTCCCCGGGACCCCCCCTCTGAAAATCGGTCACCGTGCCCCCGCGACTATGGGGCGACGTACACGGTGGATGATAGGCACCGATTCTCGCCGCCGCTCGCCGAATACCCGCGTTTGGAGCGGCGCCCGCCCCGTCTTCAAGGGGCCGGGAGATATAACCCGCCTGATACCGGGCGATTTGGACGTAGGCAGTATGTGGGAGATTGGGACCCACTGGATCGCTATGAGCGACCCCCTTACCATGGGGGGACGTCTGGGGACCCCACATACTAGCAATCAACGTGTTTACGGTCGATTGTAGCCACCCCTCCAGAGACCGTTTTGTTGCCCACGGCCTCTGTGCTTGTCAGGGGATTGAATGGCGACCTTGTGGAAGTTCGCGCCTTGTTGGATTCCGGTGCTCAGGGGTGTGTTGTGTCATCTTGGTTAGTTAGGCGGTTGGGCCTCAAGGTGCACCCCCACACGGAAGGCGTGAGAGGTGTTGGCGATGTGAAAGTCCCCGGGTTGTTAGGGCATGTTGACTTCACATTTGCATCACGTAATGGGTCCACGCCGGGCATTGAGACCTCGGCGATTGTGTTGGACACAGTTGTTGGCCGTCAACCTTCAGTTGACTTGGGACCGAGTATGTTGTCTTTGGTGTCTGATTCCCCACTCGCCGATCCAAATTTCTTCCGCCCAGGCCCGATTGATGCTCTCCTTGGAGCCGATGTCCTGGGGCGAGTTTTGTTGACGGGGAAGCGAGTTTTGCAGCCAGATGGCTTGGTAGCTCTGCAGACGACACTCGGTACAGTTGTGATGGGCCCTGCTCGCCGCGTTTTGGATTCCCCAGATGAGGATCGCGGTCTTGTTTTTAATGTGTCTCTCTCCGAAGTGGTGCAGAAGTTTTGGGAGGTTGAGGAACCTCCACCAGCCCCACGGGTTGACCCAGTAGCGGATGAATGCGAGTTGTATTACCAGAATAACACTGGTCGCCTCCGCTCTGGTCGTTTGATCACCCGTCTCCCCTTTCGTGCCGGCCGACCTCCTCTGGGCGAATCCCGACCGCTAGCGGAACGTAGGCTAGTGGCGATGGAGCGTCGCATGAGCAAGGATCCGGTCTTCCGCCAGAAGTATGTTGAATTCATGCGGGAGTATGAGGAGTTAGGGCACATGTCCGTGAGCGATTTGGATTGGCGCTCCGTTGAGCACTTCTTTTTGCCGCACCACGCCGTCTTGAAATCCGGAAAGATTCGGGTGGTCTTTGACGGTTCGGCTCCCACCTCTACTGGAGCGTCTTTGAACCAGTGTCTGCATGTAGGTCCCAAGCTGCACACGGAGATCTCAGACATTTTGACCAACTTCCGGCGGCACCAAATTGTATTTATGACTGACATCCGGATGATGTTCAGACAAACGGTCATCCATCCAGAGGATAGGAGGTACCAATTGATTTTGTGGAGAGAGAGTCCTAGGGACCCCTTGTTGATTTATGAATTAAATACGAATACGTACGGTTTGGCTTCGAGCCCGTTTGTTGCGATTCGTTCTTTGTTGGAGTTGGCCGAGAAGGAGCGCTTGAGATACCCTCGCGCCTCCGCCATTTTGGCCAGTGACGTCTATGTGGATGACATTTGCACGGGCGCCTCATCTGTCTCAGAGGCGATTGTCCTGAGAGACGAACTCACCGCCCTTTTGAAGTCGGGAGGTTACGAGTTGAGGAAATGGATATCCAACTCGCCTGATGTACTGGTAGGTTTGCCCGAAGAGCACCAGCAGGACCCCCACCTATTCGAAAATGTTGATAATCCCCATGTGGTGACCGTCCTTGGCGTACAGTACAAACCGGTCTCTGACACTTTCACGTATTGTGTGAATTTACGACCACCGAAAGTCTGGACCAAGCGTTTAGTATTGTCTACTGTCGCACGTACCTTTGACCCCAATGGGTGGATTTGCCCCGTGCTGTTTATGGCAAAGTGTTTCTTGCAACGGTTATGGGCTTCGGGTGTGTCGTGGGATGAACCCCTCTCGGACGAGTTACTCCGAGATTGGTCGAGCTTCGTTTCATCCCTCCCCGAGATTAATGAAGTGCATTTGCCGAGGCTATTCCTCCCTTCTGAAAATTGTAAAGTTACTCTTCACGGCTTTTCCGATGCCTCCGAACGTGGATTTGCTGCGGCCGTGTACCTCCGCACCGTTACTGTTGACGGAGTTGTTGCTGTGCATCTGGTGATAGCGAAAAGCAAAGTCGCTCCCCTTCGGACTCGTCATACGATCCCGAGGTTGGAATTGTGTGGAGCTGCCCTCCTAATGCGTTTGTTGAACCACGTATGGCTCACATTAGGTCGATCTATTAAGATACAAGAGGTTTATGCTTGGACGGACAGTCAGGTCGTCCTTTGTTGGTTGAAGGCTCCGGCGCACACCTTGGACGTGTTTGTGGCCAATCGAGTGTCGCAGATTTGTAATTCCGACATCGAGTTGATTTGGAGACACGTGCCGGGAACCATGAATCCCGCGGATTGTGCGTCTCGGGGTTGTGTAGCCCCAACCCTAATTAACCACCCCCTCTGGTGGGGCCCACAGTGGTTGATGCGGCCTGAGTCGGAGTGGCCGCCCTCTCCCGCGTTGTCGAACGTAGCCGTTCCTGATATGCGGGCATGCGTCCTGGAGACTAACCCCGCCGGGGAAAAGGATTTGTTGTTGGATCGGTACAGCTCCTTACAGAAGCTGCTTGGTGTTACCGCTTGGATCAGACGTTTTGTGTACAATTGCAGAAACCCACGCGCGAGGCGTGATTCGTCGGTTCTCACTCCGGACGAGCGTAGGGACGCGCTCTTGTTTTGGGTCCGGAGAGTACAAGCTGATAGTTTTGAGTCCGAGATTGAAATTTTGCGTTTAGGCCGTCGCAAGTTGAAGGGCGCGGTATCACGATTGAATCCCTTCCTGGACGAGAGTGGGCTTTTGCGAGTCGGCGGAAGACTTCGAAATGCGAACTTGCCGTATGGAGCTCGTCACCCCCTTTTGTTACCTAAAGCCGGACATTTGACTCAACTGATAATAACAGATCGCCATGTGAATGCACAACATGCTGGCTGTAATGCTTTGTTGGCCATTTTGCAGCGTGAATTTTGGATTTTGTCTGCTCGTCGAGCCATTCGCACTGTGGTTTTCCGTTGCCTGCCTTGTTATCGATTGAAGGCCGCGACCATGCAGCCCCAGATGGGTGATTTGCCTGCTGATCGCGTCACGGAATGTAGAGCTTTTGCCGGAGTCGCCACCGACTTCGCCGGTCCCTTTACTGTAAAGGCTTCGAGACTGCGTAATGCTAAAACCTATAAGGCGTACTTGTGCGTGTTTGTGTGTTTGTCCACCAAGGCTGTCCACTTGGAAATTGTCTCGGAATTGTCTACCGAAGCCTTTGTCGCCGCCTTGAGCAGATTTGTTTCCCGTAGAGGACTGCCGTCATTGATACGTTCCGATTGTGGTACTAATTATAAGGGAACGTGTAATTATCTTAAGGAAGTAGTTAAGTTTTTTGTTGATAATAAAATAGACATTGGAACCACCCTCTCCCGGCGTGGGATAATCTGGAAGTTTAGCCCTCCGGCTTGTCCGACCTGGGGAGGAATTTTTGAAGCTTGTGTAAAGGCTGCCAAGACACACTTGCGTCGCGTGATTGGAGAAACTATTCTCACGTTTGAGGAACTTGATACGGTATTTTGTAAAATTGAGGCCGTCCTCAACTCGCGACCCTTGTGCCCGTTGTCTTCGGACCCGAATGACCTGGAAGCGTTGACCCCAGGTCATTTCTTGATCGGACAGCCCCTTTTGGCGTTGCCTGAATATCCGATTCAGGATGTAGGATCCCATCGTTTGTCGCGATACCAACTTTTGAAACAGATGTCCCAAAACTTCTGGGCACGTTGGTCGATGGAGTATTTGCATATCCTACAACAGCGCGTGAAGTGGACAGATAAAACCACCCCACCCCAGACTGGCGACCTCGTGTTGATTAAGGATGCTAACCTGCCGCCCCTATGTTGGCGAAGGGGGCGCATTGTTAAACTCTACCCCGGAACTGACGGAGTTCCTCGTTTTGCTGAGGTTTTGGTTCGAGATTCGGTTTTGAAGAGAGCCGTTAGTGGGCTCTCCCGATTACCCGTAGATTGACGTACCGTTCTTAACGGTCCGGGGCGGGGGGATGTTCGGAAAAGATCGACGTTTCTGAACGCAACTCTAATGTCACGTCAAATTGACATTAGCTGTCACTTGAAGTTGACAGGGACACTTGATTGGAATTCTTCTTGGAAAAAAAATGTCGGAATAATTTTGCTGAATTTGTTAAAAATCGCTCGCGTTGAATGTGCCTGGCATATCGAGTTTTGAATACATCTTAAATTATCCTGCCGATCCCGTGTTGTACGACCACGATTTTGATGCCATCCTGATTAGTGGCCGGTCGCGATGCTTTGAAGGATAATCATCCATCGCACGTGTTGTTGCAGGGGCAATATATATCTTGACAAAAGGCTCCTCCGTGTGTTATTGTGTATCTATTGTTGAAACGCCCAGTGTCTTGTGAACGCTGTTATTTGTGTTGTGAGTGAGGTCACTAATTGGTAAGGTCTGCAGAAGAAGACGAAGAAAGGACCCCAGGGGGCGCGCGCGCTCCCTTACACCACCTCTGTCTCCACTGCCCAGGACCACAGACAGTATGTAAAATCCTCCTTACTTCACAATATAGATTAAGCGCTGTGTATCGCAGTCCAATTGTTCAGTTACATCCCGGCTGAAACCAAGATTTGTCCGGAGTCTATAGTAATACCAGCTTCCACTGCGCTAGCCATTCCGCGGTCTAGGCAGGGGTGTACTGAACAGTTCATTATGTTAGAATTTATTATAACCAAGGTATTTTATGTGCCCGGTTAACCCATTTTTACTAAATGGATGGGTATAATGAGCCATAACTCACTCCGTGGGCTCAATGCGCATTTTTTAATTTTGTATATTTATGTTTCTTTGCTAGAGTGGATATAACATTTAAGGTGTTCCGTGTAGCTAAATTGGCAGTAATTAACGGAGTTTTTTAATTGAGTCGATAGTAATCACTACATAGTATAAAACAAAGTCGCTTTCTCTTTCCCTATGTCCCTTTGTATGCTTAAATCTTTGAAACTACGCAACGGATTTTGATGCGTTTTTTTTTAATAGATAGAGTGATTCAAGAGGAAGGTTTATATGTACTTTTTATCCCGATATTCCCACGGGAACGGGAACCACGCAGGTGAAACCGCGGGCGGCCGCTAGTTAATAATAAGAGAAACGCGTCTTTAGAATGGCAGTCTATATAAAAAATTGTGTCCTGCAATGCAACTTGGGACCGTGTCGGTAAAATATATGAAGTGAAACTGTCATTATCGGCCATTACCAGTCATTTTCGTTGTTATTATTATATTTATATGTATAGTTACAGTTAAAAGTCTTGAATGGGTGCTAGGAAAATATTGACGATTCAAATTTTTATCCTTAAGGACCTACATGCTTATTATAATAATATCTCTATGTGAATAAATCAATATTTGATTGATTGATAGATATAGTAAAAGTTATGACAAAATTTTGCAAATCTTTTGCAATTTATCTTTTAATAAAAAGAGTTTAATGAGTTACATTAATTCGATTTGTATGCAAATAAGATTTGTTACAAAATAGCAGATGCTTTAAAGAAGTTAATATACGAACTACTTTTGTTTTGATCTTGTAAAATAAGGCATGTGCTTACATTACTTTCAGAAATTTACTTGATTTTTATATATGATCGCGCTATTTGTCAGACCAGTAAGACAAGCCGGCACAAGTAGTTTAGGATGTTATATTATGTATCTGCGATCCTATTAATTCGAATAATGTTAACGTTAATTTTTGCAATCAATCTTTAATACATCTTGCACTGCACAAACGTAGCAATAGTTGACATCTTCTCTAGCACAAAGCTTTAAATAATGTGTTTTCTCTTTGAATTTGGTGTAGTGATTCAACAGTTGAACTGATCGTCGTGGGTTCGATATTTTAAGTATAATATTATGTTTAGTTGATCGAAGTGTTTTGTATGTAACATAACCATGTATTCACAAAATACATGTTTATTTATTTATTTAATTCTTCATGCACAAATTACAGTACATAGGTGGACTTAATGCTACGCACCCTACAGAACCATGGGAATTACGACTTGGGCATCTTGGCCATAGGACAAGCTTTGCTTAGATTGGGGCTACACAGTAGTATATTAAAATTCCCCAAATTATTTATTTTAGTAAATTTCCTATGAATAATAATTTCCCTATAGCGGTAAAGGATATACTGAGAAACAGTCGTCAGCTTCATAACAATGCTAGTGCTCGGGAGTTTAGCGTGTCACTAGTATAAAATAATAATTTAAAGCAACATGATTTTACAGTTAGGGAAGATAAGAGTCTTGTGCTTATGGTTTCTTGTGCCGAAAGTTTTTACAATTATTAAATTGTATTTATATTTTTCTTTATTATGTGTTTTCAGATCATATCGTATCGATGGTATGTCAGAAGAGACTTAGCCAAAAGATTTTCAGATGTTTTTGCTTCAAAAATATATAAGGGATAGCACAAGTTGTGTTATTGTAATGTTTGTTTCTTTTCAGATTTTGAATATTTCAAGAATATGTAAATGATTTATGTAACATAGTTTACATATTTATGAATAAGGTTCGATAGATTGAGCATAAGCACTTATACATTTTATTTCAATCATATTCAGTCATCCGTGCTCATATTTTCAGTATATAGGTACTTACGTACTATTGTATGACATACTTGAATGTTTGATAGTAATAGCATAACGTTTCTGATATCAGTATTAATTTGTGATGTTGAGTTATAAAGTTAAACAATTAATTCGAGTACCTATCCCAAGTACCTGTCGAATTTGTCAAAAGGTATAAGATTAATGTCATAATTGCTGATACATGTCACATTGGCGTCCTCGTTCACCAGGCGATAACAAACAAGGTCTCAAAATATGTTTACCTAGGCTTCGAATAACGGCGAAAGGACACAATAGGAGCGTTTTACCTACCATTAAAACGCATATTGTGTCCGGAGCCTTATTCGAAGCCTAGCTTTAAGACCTGCCTGGTGTAGATTTTATCCTTAATGGTTGTCAAGTGTTTCAGATTTTGAGACTACAATGACACAAATCTTCCGCCATTGCTAAAAGGTGAACTCGGATCACGTGACTTAGGATGACGTTACGGAAGTGACGTCACGTTGGTATGATTAACCAATAGGAAAATTGATGTCGAACGGAAACGGAAAGGGCTTTCTCAAAATATGTTTACCTAGGCTTCGAATAAGGCTCCGGACACAATATGCGTTTTAATGGTAGGTAAAACGCTCCTATTTAATATGTTGTGGCTGTCAGTTGTCTCATATGACCATACCACAGTCATTTCTATCGTCTGAGACGGCTGTGACCATACGCATTTTTTTAAAGTGTAGGTGAAACGGAAGACTACAGAAAATCACACACACACAAACTATTTTTATGTGTAATTTGTACTTTCAATGTTACAATTAAAGTTTTAATTAAGGTATTGTTTGCGTTATTAGTTGTAAGAGATAAAAATGTTATTTACCAGGGTGAAGAGCTGTACGGCTAACATGACAGCAACGACATAGCACGAGATAGTTTGTCGCATTACTTTCGACCAATCAGATTGCTCGTAGATAGCGCGCGTGACTGCTGATTGGTTGGAAGGCGCGCGACAAACTATCCCGTGCTATCTCGTTGCCGTCATGTTAGCCCTACTGGTGGCTCAAAGCACAGGGTCTACCTAGTTTGAGCACCAGTCTTCCTTTGTTGTTTTATTAACTATTTTAATTATTGTAAACGTAAGAATTTTGTACAAAAAGGAAGAAAATAAAGTTTTTTTTTTCTTTCGGTCGTTTAATTTATAAAGCTGAAATTCAGTAGGGCAGGCGTACCGGTTTTGGCCACTGTACCGGTTTTGGTCACTTTTCACTTTAAAGTTATATAAATAGGAATTAAATAATTATTGCTTATATTTATTAATGGCGAATAAAAGGTTGGACTTTTAGCTAATAATTACAGCACTTAGCGTTTTTCATGTAGTACGATATTTTTAAAATAAACACATGTTATGTTTCAAAGTTAACATTTTGTAAAATTCTTAAGAAAAATGTTTAGAGTAAAGGTTTTGAAAAATTATTTCTTTTCTACAATAAAATTATTTTATGGTTATTTAATATTTTATATCACATTGGAATATGTTTCTTCTAGATGGATTAAGTGTTGTTTTTTCACTGTTTTCACAAAAAGTTGGGAAACAATAAGTGGCCAAAAGTGGGGCTAGAAATTTTAGCATTGTGCCACCTTTGGCCACTTTTGCATTAGTAGAATGTTTCCAACCTTTCATAAAGTTCATTTATTTTAAAAGACTCACAACTCACTTTTAAATTAATCATGTTTAGGTTGTCAGCTGTCGCGGTAGCGGAGCGGAGTGAGTCAACAATGCAGAGCGGAGTCATCTCAATCCGCTAATTTTCTTTTAATTAAGTGATAAAGGTATACTTATAAACTTGTAAGGGGCTAGCTGGGATTGAAATACTATTTCATGTAGTGTTTTAGTCCAGAACTCTAATAAGACATCAATTAAGCATAAACTCTACTTATAAATATAGTAATTTTATGAAAGTGGCCAAAACCAATGCAAACGGTGTATTTGGCCCCCTCCGCAGAATTTATTTTATATAAAAAAAACTATTGATTTTTTTTACTTTGTAGGTTGTACCCTTAAAGGTCGATAAATTCTCTATTATTCTACATAATAAATTTTCTCTAAAATACTTAAGATCATTAAGCACTAAACGGTTAAAAGTGAAAAAATCCTTAAAGTGGCCAAAACCGGTACGCCTGCCCTACTTATAAATTCCTTGAATTCAATACATGTTTGACATTAGTACTTTGACAGCTTTTGAAGGATAGTATAGGTTTACTATTTGATTACCTTAACGATAGTTTTTCATGCTACGGATACTGACGTAATTTTTAAGAACTTCCACAGTCGTCGAACTTTTTGTCTACCCAATCTACTTTGGGAGAAAAGTTGAAATAAAATTGTTTGCGTAAAAAAACCTTCAGTTGCGAACTCGAGAAAAAGCTCTGCGTCTGCGTAGGCTCTACAAAGGACTAATGAGAATGAGAAAACGACGCAGCTTGGAGATATACAGGGTGTTAGGGGCACCCTTTCAAAAACTTTAACCATAGCTTCAGATCAGCATGCTAAACAACGTAGGTACAGCAAGAATTTTTTGTCGGAAGTGAAAAAAAATGACTTTTCATACAAATTTAGCAACTTATCGGGACATTTTGTATGGAGAGTCGAAATATTTTTTTCATATTTTAAATTATTTTTATGCATTCACAATGCAATTTTGTTTTACTATCACATTTTTTCTATACTTACAAAATTGCATTGTGAATGCATAAAAATAATTTAAAATCTCAATTTAATGGCTGTTTCATCTTAATCGATTGTTAAACATTTGTAAAAATGTTTCTTTCGGATGCGAGGGTTTCCTCACATTGATAAAGCAACGCTGGCCTACAGCGTAACAAGTGATAGCAAAATTCGTCGAGTCGTGTAAGCCTTTCGGTAGCTTAGTTGGTCAGAGCATCGGGCCGGATTCCCGGAGGCGCGGGTTCGAATCCCGCCTGAAAGCTACTTATAGGGCTCGTGGTTTTTTACTATCACATTTTTCCTATATTTTTTTCATTTCCGATAAAAAATCTTGCTGTGCGTTGTTCAGCATGAAGGCCTGAAGCCATGGTTAAAGTTTTTGCAACGGTGCCCCTAACACGCTGTATTATAGACCGCGCACACGAGCCACAAACACCGCCACTTGAAGCTAGAAAAAGAAACAAATCATGACTACCGGCGGCGGCGTCGGCGTTCATATAAAATGTATGAAAACTTCTGGAAAGAGGCCGGTGGCGGCGTTTTTCGGTGGTTTGTGCGGCCAGGCTTAGTACTGACACATAGAGAAAAAAATACTATGGTACTGAGGCAAACTGAGGTACCTATAATAAGCAGGCGTTTGCCACTCGATGTACTTAAGGTGGTTCGATGAGCTCAGTAGCGCCACCAATGGAAATAAATCATTTACGATTTATCAAGGGCTTAGAATAAAAGTTTCGGTTATTTTGCGCAAATAGAAGAATAAATGCAATTTTTAATTGTTTTTTCATGGCCTCAAATATGAGCATTAAGTTATGGATCTCGATATTGCTAAATGTGGCCACTTTTGGCACTATTGAGATTCACGACTTATTGCGTAAGTTTGAGTTCTTAAAAGTATATTTATAAAAAGCATTTTACTCTTTTATTTGCGCAAAATAACAGAAACTTTTAATCTAAGCCTTTAATAAAATGTAATTGATTTATTTCCATTGGTGGCGCTACTGAGCTCATCGAACCACCTTAAGCGCTACTCTCGCCAGAAAATCAATAGAAGTTAGATCCGCAAAAGAGCTAGCTAGAATATATGCGATAGAAAGAGATGCAACGTCAGGCCGTTCGTAATTTGCGCCGTACAAGCTGGATTCCACTTTATTGCGTTGAAGTTAGAATTGCTATTTATTTAAAAGGTTTAGCGGAGAGTATATTCTGTGGTTTGGGTCAAGTTATTTGCTGGAAGCTTTACGTACCTGTACTAGAACTAACACTGGCGAGACGGCGTCGCAGTGCGAGTGGAACGCTTGCGCCGAGTAGCCGTGCGTGGACGCGCGGAACACCAGCCGCCACGACTGCTTCGGGGTGCCGCACCTACAATACACGTAGGGATGTTAAACTCATCATCATTCTTAGTCGTGGGCCACCCTCTGGAGCGACCGCGGGGCGCGGAGGCGACCTGCGGATCCGCAGGACGCGCGAACACGTTCTAAATCCTCCGCCACCGGTCGCGGCGACCGCCGGACGCGCCAGTGTGGCCCCTGCCGTCCGTCTCAATATATTTGTTTTTCCCGCTCAACGCGGACGCAAGACGCGCCGCTCCAGTGTGGCCCACGACTTAGCTAAATCTTCCTTATGGATGCAGACTAAGTAACGACCTGAAGCCCTACTCTAAGTCAACGAAAAACGAAACTTCGTTAGACCCGCAACTGGCGCTCGATTCTGACATGCCCGGAGAGTAAGAGGAACGGGTATACCCTAACGAAGTTTCGTTTTCATCTGCTGGCCCAGCACCGTACAGGTGCAATTTATGTATGTACCTATTCTGTCTTGCATCGCTTTGATGCTATTCTTCTGATGCATTATTGGGCTATTCTTTGGCTTATGTTATTGGTTAAAATGTTATAACATTTTGAAGTAGATGCCTAAAATCAATACGAAGAAGAAGAAGCATAACAGTGAAAGTTAACAGCTGCTACTAGTACCGACGAGCTATACTGAATTTCTACCAACACACTATAATGACAAATATAATAGTGGTTAAAGAATGAAATTGCCGTTTTTTTCTTTTGTACATATAACTTAACAACTTTTATGATATTAGAAATACATAATTTCTTTAATATTGCGTTACATTAAGTCCGCAGCAGCTTTTGATAATTTAATAACCACGATATTTGATTATTTACATAGAAAAAACTTATCTCGAAAGTTACGACTGTTTTTGTTTCCAGAATTTCGTACTTTATTGTTGTAACTTAGTGAAAATATTTTTTTTTGCTCTTAACAAATATGTCATTTAGTAGTTAAAATTTCCATTAATACCTGTGTAAAGTTACATTATTAAAAAATTGTACAAAAATCTCCATACAAAACGGCAATTTGATACTTTAACCCCTAATATTAACTGAAGCCCTCACCAGTTGTTGATGACTGCTTGAAAGGCGCTTTTGTCTTGCTGCAGGATAGCTGAACCAGCAAACATGTTAACTGCCATCCTGCAAAAAAGTGGCAAACGTTGAAAATTATGTAAGTACTTATCTAAGAGTCTCGTAAGCTTTTTTTCGTAAGATTCCCGGGACCACGAGTTCGAATCCCGCCTAAAAGTTATCTGCATTTAGATTTATTATTATCTGAGAATTTAGCTGGATGTTTAGAGGCCCCTGCAGGCTGGGGTCCCGTGGCATTTTGCCCAGATACCCACGCTGACAGGTACACCACTGTCAGCGTGGGTACCTGGGCAGCGCGCGCGCCGGTAGCGCTCCAGCGACAGCTCCATCGGCACCGCGCCCGTCGGCTCCCCCTCAGTAGGTCAGCGTGGGTACCTGGTCAGCGTGGGTACCTGGGGGGCCACCGCGTAACTTTATGGATAATGAACTTCATACGTTTTTGGGAACTTTAAGTAAATTTTATAAAGAAAATAGCCGCTATCAGTCCCTTGTTTTGTGACGTCGGGTATAACGATAACTAGTTAGCAACGTTCAACAGAACAAAGCAGCAAAAATCTATCAGAATAAGGAATTCAAATGACAGTTGAAGCCCATATATAACCATATCCAGATTTCTTAGCCGGTAGCCCCCCTGGGCAGCGCGGCCGTCGGCTCCCCCTCAGTAGGTCAGCGTTGGCTCCCCCACCTCAGTAGGTCAGCGTGGGTACCTGGGCAGCGCGCGCGCGTCGGGCGCGGGGCGCGGCGCGGCGTGCAGCGCGGCGCGCCGGTAGCGCTCCAGCGACAGCTCCATCGGCACCGCGCCCGTCGGCTCCACCTCAGTAGGTCAGCGTGGGTACCTGGGCAGCGCGCGCGCCGGTAGCGCTCCAGCGACAGCTCCATCGGCACCGCGCCCGTCGGCTCCCCCTCAGTAGGTCAGCGTGGGTACCTGGGCAGCGCGCGCGCCGGTAGCGCTCCAGCGACAGCTCCATCGGCACCGCGCCCGTCGGCTCCACCTCAGTAGGTCAGCGTGGGTACCTGGGCAGCGCGCGCGCCGGTAGCGCTCCAGCGACAGCTCCATCGGCACCGCGCCCGTCGGCTCCCCCTCAGTAGGTCAGCGTGGGTACCTGGGCAGCGCGCGCGCCGGTAGCGCTCCAGCGACAGCTCCATCGGCACCGCGCCCGTCGGCTCCCCCTCAGTAGGTCAGCGTGGGTACCTGGGCAGCGCGCGCGCGTCGGGCGCGGGGCGCGGCGCGGCGTGCAGCGCGGCGCGCCGGTAGCGCTCCAGCGACAGCTCCATCGGCACCGCGCCCGTCGGCTCCACCTCAGTAGGTCAGCGTGGGTACCTGGGCAGCGCGCGCGCCGGTAGCGCTCCAGCGACAGCTCCATCGGCACCGCGCCCGTCGGCTCCCCCTCAGTAGGTCAGCGTGGGTACCTGGTCAGCGTGGGTACCTGGGGGGCCACCGCGTAACTTTATGGATAATGAACTTCATACGTTTTTGGGAACTTTAAGTAAATTTTATAAAGAAAATAGCCGCTATCAGTCCCTTGTTTTGTGACGTCGGGTATAACGATAACTAGTTAGCAACGTTCAACAGAACAAAGCAGCAAAAATCTATCAGAATAAGGAATTCAAATGACAGTTGAAGCCCATATATAACCATATCCAGATTTCTTAGCCGGTAGCCCCCCTGGGCAGCGCGGCCGTCGGCTCCCCCTCAGTAGGTCAGCGTTGGCTCCCCCACCTCAGTAGGTCAGCGTGGGTACCTGGGCAGCGCGCGCGCGTCGGGCGCGGGGCGCGGCGCGGCGTGCAGCGCGGCGCGCCGGTAGCGCTCCAGCGACAGCTCCATCGGCACCGCGCCCGTCGGCTCCACCTCAGTAGGTCAGCGTGGGTACCTGGGCAGCGCGCGCGCCGGTAGCGCTCCAGCGACAGCTCCATCGGCACCGCGCCCGTCGGCTCCCCCTCAGTAGGTCAGCGTGGGTACCTGGGCAGCGCGCGCGCCGGTAGCGCTCCAGCGACAGCTCCATCGGCACCGCGCCCGTCGGCTCCCCCTCAGTAGGTCAGCGTGGGTACCTGGGCAGCGCGCGCGCGTCGGGCGCGGGGCGCGGCGCGGCGTGCAGCGCGGCGCGCCGGTAGCGCTCCAGCGACAGCTCCATCGGCACCGCGCCCGTCGGCTCCACCTCAGTAGGTCAGCGTGGGTACCTGGGCAGCGCGCGCGCCGGTAGCGCTCCAGCGACAGCTCCATCGGCACCGCGCCCGTCGGCTCCCCCTCAGTAGGTCAGCGTGGGTACCTGGGCAGCGCGCGCGCGTCGGGCGCGGGGCGCGGCGCGGCGTGCAGCGCGGCGCGCCGGTAGCGCTCCAGCGACAGCTCCATCGGCACCGCGCCCGTCGGCTCCACCTCAGTAGGTCAGCGTGGGTACCTGGGCAGCGCGCGCGCCGGTAGCGCTCCAGCGACAGCTCCATCGGCACCGCGCCCGTCGGCTCCCCCTCAGTAGGTCAGCGTGGGTACCTGGGCAGCGCGCGCGCCGGTAGCGCTCCAGCGACAGCTCCATCGGCACCGCGCCCGTCGGCTCCCCCTCAGTAGGTCAGCGTGGGTACCTGGGCAGCGCGCGCGCCGGTAGCGCTCCAGCGACAGCTCCATCGGCACCGCGCCCGTCGGCTCCCCCTCAGTAGGTCAGCGTGGGTACCTGGGCAGCGCGCGCGCGTCGGGCGCGGGGCGCGGCGCGGCGTGCAGCGCGGCGCGCCGGTAGCGCTCCAGCGACAGCTCCATCGGCACCGCGCCCGTCGGCTCCACCTCCTCCGCGAACACTGCGCTGTCTGAAAACAGATGACAGTTGAGCGTATACTCCAGACTTAGTGCGCGAAGCCGTTGGAGCCGTTTCGCATACTCTTTGCGGCTTAAACTTCGCGCCGTGAATCACGCACTAAGTCTAGAGCGCGCTGTACCTACATTGTACACATTTTGTACCATACTCTAGTAGAAGCGGATCAGACGCTGAAGTTGGTGCTATTAGGAACATGTCGCTGCGCAAACGAAATACTTACCTAAAGCACGGTTGTCGCGGAGCACGAGGAACCGTACATGATATTACTGTCCCTGTCGCTCCCGCGTAAATACCTATAGTGTGTCACGCTTGCGCAGATCCCTTGAGACTGCGATCATATCATTCTGTGCGAGTGCGCAACTTTAGATACACAATATAGATCTTCAGCGGTTAATTGCACGCACATGCAGAATTTCTTTGTCTTCAGCGACAGCCGCCAAAAATTATAAGGTGTATGTTATGATGTCACGTTCTGATGAGCAGCAGCCCGCACGTGCTGCATGAGAGGAGAGAGATGCTGGAAAACTCCTTAGTCCTCTGTGTAGTGGGCATTGTACTTTATGTCTCGGTGCCTATGCTCAAGCTCAACGCGTATTACACGCGTCGTCAAAGCGCATTTGTAGTGTAAACTAGTTTGAATTTATGGAGTTAAGCAAAGGTCTACCAGATTAGGTACTACAATTTAAAGGCCTACCAATGAGCAGCAGCCGCACGTGTTGCATAAGCGGCGCGAGATGCTGGCAGACGCGTGCCCGCTCCTCCTCCGTCCAGTGCGCGGTGGGCTGCGTGACGCCGGCGCGCTGCTTGGTCCATGTCAGTGCGTAGCGCCACACCTCCTCCAAGACTTTCCAATGAGCAGTAGCCGCACGTGTTGCATAGCGGCGCGAGATGCTGGCAGACGCGTGCCCGCTCCTCCTCCGTCCAGTGCGCGGTGGGCTGCGTGACGCCGGCGCGCTGCTTGGCCTGCGCCACAACTACTCCAAGACTTACCAATGAGCAGCAGCCGCACGTGTTGCATAAGCGGCGCGAGATGCTGGCAGACGCGTGCCCGCTCCTCCTCCGTCCAGTGCGCGGTGGGCTGCGTGACGCCGGCGCGCTGCTTGGCCTGCGCCACAACTACTCCAAGACTTACCAATGAGCAGCAGCCGCACGTGTTGCATAGCGGCGCGAGATGCTGGCAGACGCGTGCCCGCTCCTCCTCCGTCCAGTGCGCGGTGGGCTGCGTGACGCCGGCGCGCTGCT
Organism: Crambus lathoniellus; assembly: GCA_949710035.1. NCBI lineage: Eukaryota > Metazoa > Arthropoda > Insecta > Lepidoptera > Crambidae > Crambus > Crambus lathoniellus. Next base: position 30,796,110 of record OX453308.1, on the reverse strand, counting down.
TGGCCTGCGCCACAACTACTCCAAGACTTACCAATGAGCAGCAGCCGCACGTGTTGCATAAGCGGCGCGAGATGCTGGCAGACGCGTGCCCGCTCCTCCTCCGTCCAGTGCGCGGTGGACTGCGTGACGCCGGCGCGCTGCTTGGCCTGCGCCACAACTACTCCAAGACTTACCAATGAGCAGCAGCCGCACGTGTTGCATAAGCGGCGCGAGATGCTGGCAGACGCGTGCCCGCTCCTCCTCCGTCCAGTGCGCGGTGGGCTGCGTGACGCCGGCGCGCTGCTTGGCCTGCGCCACAACTACTCCAAGACTTACCAATGAGCAGCAGCCGCACGTGTTGCATAAGCGGCGCGAGATGCTGGCAGACGCGTGCCCGCTCCTCCTCCGTCCAGTGCGCGGTGGGCTGCGTGACGCCGGCGCGCTGCTTGGCCTGCGCCACAACTACTCCAAGACTTACCAATGAGCAGCAGCCGCACGTGTTGCATAAGCGGCGCGAGATGCTGGCAGACGCGTGCCCGCTCCTCCTCCGTCCAGTGCGCGGTGGGCTGCGTGACGCCGGCGCGCTGCTTGGCCCATGCCAGTGCGCAGCGCCACACCTCTTCCTCTTCTAAGCACAGCTGGGAACAGCATTTGAATAAACATAAGGTTATATTTACACGAGTTTTTCTTTCTATTTATTCGTTTTAGAACTACCTACCAAGCAAACTGTTTTCAACCCATGCTAGTTCATCGTAGTCATAAACTTATCGATTCTTTTGTCACCTTGCCATGCTCCCCTGCTGCTTAGTACAAGAATTAATTCATTGATGATTGGGATTCGAATCCGGAACATGAGAGCTTAGTCAAGGTTTTAGTAAGTAACTAAATGCCATAGCTTTCACTTGTCATTGTCAAGCACTTTAAACCCTATAGTCGCGGCTGCATTTGCAGTCACAAGTTGGTCAAAGCCCGGTATTCTCGTTATCCATCCATAAGGAAAGCATGAACCCCAGCAGTAGGGACATTATAATGGACTAGCGGATACTCGCGGTTTCACCCGCGTGGTACCCGTTCCCGTGGGAATATCGGGATAAAATATAGTCTATATGTCACTCGGGAAGAATGTAGCTTTCTAATGGTGAAAGAATTTTCTAAATCGGTCTAGTCGTTTCGGAGCATATTCGATGCAAACATACAAACAATCAAATCTTTCCTCTTTATAATATTACAACGGAAATATATAGACTGTGATATTAGTATCTATAGAGTATAAGTAGATCAAATCAAATCAAATATTTATTTATTCACATAGACATAAGGCACGTTAAGCCGTTGGTCCCGGCTGCACTTGCAGTCGTTAATACCCACCAATCCGCACTGAGCCCGCATGGTGAGTCATGGCTCATTCTCCTTATTCATCCATAAGGAAGGCCAGTGCCCCAGCAGTGGGGACATTAAATGGCTGATGATGATGATGACATAGACATAATAAGCATGTACCTAAGTTATGATTATGAATCGTCAATATTTTCCTACCACCCATTCAAGACTTTTTTTACTGACAAGAAGAATGGGCGCAAGAAACTTGATAACAATGATGATGACAAAACTAAACTTACGGAGTCCGAGGAGATGAGCTTGATCAACGCCTCCTTAGGCAGGTTTAGGAACGCGTTGGTCTTGACGCAGTCCGCCGCGTTGTCGCCGATGAACGCGATGCACCGTTCCATGAACGAAGACGCGCTCTTGCCGCCTGCAACCGGGCGAAAGCAAACCTATATGTTGAGAGACTAAAGAGCTGGAAGTTTCCAGTGAGTAAAGCCTATTAGAGATACAATACTAGAAAAAAAACACTTCAAGTAAGTTCCTCAAGTGGGATTCTATCTAAGAACCTTTAGTTGCTGTTCTCCTGTTCGTATAAGTACTACAGGGAACATTACAACATATATTTTTCTGTTGTTCCTGTAATCAAAATGACATAGTAAGACCAAATCGTTTTGAAAACGAAACATGAGAACTAATCGGTCCATCTTTCAAGTAGCATCACGGGTACTTGAACCCGCTCATCATATGGAACAACACCGTACGTAGCATATAGTGGTCAGAGCATTCACCAGCGCTCATAGATAATACTTATGAATACAATTAATTTTTAAAATATTGTACCTACTTAGAAGTTAATTTGATTATGTTTAACTGCCGCAGTCAGAGACAACAGTTAAATTTAATTGGCAATTAAATATCTTTCCTACTTTATTCAATACTGGACATAAAAATGAAGCAGAACGAGATTTTATTGTCAATTCAAGTTAACTGGCATTTCTGAGCAGCAGTAACTTAATACTTACTTAGAAAACACTTCCTTGTCCAACTGAAGAGTCAGCAACGAGATGCTTTTGTCTATACCTGATCTTTGAGTAAGGAAATATTGATGATTTTTCAGAACCATTTTATTCAAATGCCATTGTCCTAACATCAGCACAGAATAAAAATAAAAAAGTAAATAAACATTGGACATCATCACATACATTGTTCCAATACCAAGGTATAGTAGCTTCAGCAATAGTATTAGTAGTACACGCAGACCCAAGGAAATATTGAAAAGTTCATTTTCAACATTCACCCACCTGGGGATTGAACCTGGGACCTCTAGAGATAGCGGCACCTTGAAACCGGTGCGTACATCACTTGGCCACGGAGGTAATATATAATAGAACTAAGGTAACATTGGTAAGGTTTCCTTTAAACATAGATAGTAACAAGAAACATTTCTAAGATGATTCAACAGCTGTTAGTCCAATATTTCCAAATGATCCCAGTGTTAAAAAAGTGAAGTTCAAGTTGAAAATGCAAAATAATAGGATCATTGAATTCATTAACATGTATGCTAGAAAATTGTCTATACGAGCAAATGAGTGCATGTCCTGAGCGCATGGGTTAATAACAAAGGACAACAACAATCTAGTTATAATAAATTTATTGAAGTTGTACTACTCCTTCTCTATCAAATTCCATATCGATAAAAACAATACTTATTTCTCATACATATGTGAGAAATAGCGGACCTCTAAATGTATATGAGACATACTTCAAATAAAGATATTTATATGAATGTTAGAGCTTAGCAATAGCAATATAATAGTTTCTTTAAGTAATCATATTGAAAATTACATTCTACAGCAACTGAATAAATTGTTTGGGCCCGAGTGTTTATAATCAAGCTCAGACCAAATATTGGTTGGTCTGAGTAATCAAGACATAAAAGTAAACATTTTTCCTGAATGCAGTTCTAGTTTCTAGAAATAAAAAGCAATTTATTTATACCTTAATTACTTTAATGCGAATGAAATTAAACAGAATTAGAACTCTGGTTGATGCATACAGCAGTACTGAACTGACACTCACTTATAAGCTAGGAATGAAATATCACTTCACTTAGTTTTTATAACCTATCACGCAGCAGCGTTTGGATTCACATTTTGGATCAGCGTAATATTGTCGCCCTTCATCATGATTCTGCCAATCTGCTTCCTGTTTTTGGTCTTCATGTGGACTTCCTCAGCATCATCGAGAACTATGTTCATGTATTCATCAAATCCCACGATGTGTCCCTCGATCCTCAGGTTTACATTTTCGTACAACCAAATTTGCACTCGGCTTCGATTTTGTAAGTATCTGAATATGAGATTGATGGGTTGTACCATCACCTTCTGAACCTTCGGTGGACCTTTGTATGCCATTTTTATTACTAATTAGATCCAATGAAATGAAATACGGATGAATTCGGAAATAAATCCCTCTGAAACCGGCTTGGCAAAGAAAGGAAGCGTCGAGCGAGCCGCTGTCAATCACAAATTATATAGACTAGTACAGATAGGAATCAAGCCTTATAGCGGCCGTTTGTTAGTGAATGACGGACCCCGATTAGAGTTTGACAACATAGTGCTGCCAGAACTATCGACACCCTTGATTCGTTATCGATAGTTGTGCAAATCATCGACGTTTACTAGGGTTGTGGTACAACCCTAGTAATATATTATTTTAAATTCTGCTCAAATAAAAAACACATTTGATGAAAGAAGGCATTTATTACTTGATATTATAATTTTATCAAATATAAAGTACATAAGTATAAGTTGAGATTTATACAAGACAAAGAATGAGAGTAATGAAATTACTTACTAAATTGACTTTATAGATAAACTAAGAAATATAAATTCTTTATCAGCCACAAGAAAATTAAACTGCTTGCAAATATTTTTTACGCACAAATGCTAATGCTATTTTTCCTAGTAGTTTTATTTAGTATCTGCCATTTCATTATTTACTGTTAATATCACTTTCAATGCAAGACGCAATAACTTATTCTAATACTTAAACATTTAATGCAGTAAGTAATCAATATAGCAACTAACAGCAGTAATTTGCACCATAATTCTGATTTGATAACTTATTACCGCAAGAGTTGGCAGACACGGGCATCTTCGCAGCACTCCACGAACCTCGTTGAGACTCAAGTTATCTGAAAAGATTAGATTTGGTTAGTATAGATTCTACATATTGTTACTATAATCTGCCATAACATTTTATAAACAAATAAGTGATAGTTAAACTGAAAAGTTTGTAAATCAAGAAAGAGTAGTGTGTATAAAGCACATTTTGTTTGTTGTGCCGCTATGCACAAGTTATAGATAATCAATGTTTATAGTTAAGAGACGGGACGAGTTGTGAGACGGGTCGATTTTTTCTAAATACTTCATTTTCCATTTTTCAGTAATAAAAATTGCATTGTGAATGCAAAAAACTAAAAATTAAAATAAGTAGTTAATAACTGTTATTAAGTAGATAAGCTTTGTACATAGACTGATGAGAGGTAATATATATAATTAAGTAAGATCTAAGATAGTAGGTAGCAGTAACAGTTATAACATAGTCATAAGACAATCACAATAAACCATCATTCGTACCGACAACAATCATATATTATCCCACCGGTACATTTGTTATAATTCTGTTCTGTTTGTCAGAATCAGAAATATGAATTTGATGATAAGGCATTTCAAATGTTTTGACAAAGTTATTGAATTACTTTCACTGTTATTTTATCTTGACTTGGTATTAACAACTTCACTAAATTGAAACTTGTTAAATGTGACAACTGATTATTTAAATTTAATCCCAAGTAATCTACTGTGCTTTATCATTATCACCATATGATATTACTTCTACATGTATATTCAAATAAGGTATTAGGAAGGTTTTTTTTAACAAGACTAATCAATAATTAATTACACATACCTACTTACATTCATATAAAAAGAATAAACAAACATTACCTACCTTTCATTCATAACTTCTTCTTCAACATGTCAATGACAAGTACAAAATCATATGTTGTTGGCCCAAAACTGTGCCACTCTCAACAGTCTCAACGCGTTATCTGCAGCCAACATGAGGTCCTCACGCCTGCAGGTGTCCGGGCATGCAGAGCAATCAATGAGGTGGGCCATGGTCTGTGGTGTGTAACCACACCTGCACGCGAGACCCGTGTTACTGGTGAAGCCCCACCTGGACAGGTTGTCTTTACTTCGACGAACTTGGGTACGGAGTCTATTTAAAGATCTCCATAATGATCTGGGAAGTTCAAGGCCAAGAGGGAGCTTTTCCTGGATGAGCACATATGGGTGTGGAAGGGTAGCAGAGTTTTCCCACAGTTTAACTTTGGTTAAAGAGGCCTCCGTGGTGCCAGGCATGACGCACTTGTAAAAACTATTGCGACTCTTTTAGCCTTTGATAAATTTCATAACTTTCTGAGAAACCGAATCTTCTTTACTCCGGTTAAGTTGTGAACTGTATTTTCTTTTGTTTTGGTTAGTTTTAAGAAATACAAAGTTGCCTCTTGGAATTACCTAAAACAACAAAACTCAAATTTAGGTTAATGTAATAAATAATTGATACATAAAACTACGTAAATAGATTTACTTACGTGTACCGAAGGCATCTTCGAATAATGTATCCATATTTCTGTAAAGAAATATCTGAGAAAAAGTGGAAAAACATCTAAAGAATACTAGAAAACCGAAATGAGTAAAAAACACAAACTGACAAACTAAATAAACGACATCTTGAATTTCTTGAAAAAAGTGACAGCCTTAATTTTAGCCAATGGGGGCACCCCAACAAAATGGCGGTCTTGATTATAGCCAATGAATGGGTATCGGGGCTACCGGCCACTAAGTTTTGACCTATTCTATGGGTGATTCCAACGCCTGCTGTCAATGTCAAAATTTAAATAAATCCATAGACAAACAAAATGGTGGTCGCTTGACGCTTTGTGACATATTTTAATTTGATGCGTTCAAAGCGTATGTATTAATTACTGCAAAAGTTTGGTATGGATTTTAGGAAGTGCCTCCGCTGTTTCGAGCAACGCGGGCCTTCCGTCCCGGATGGAAGACCCGCGTTGCTCGAAGCTCCGCTGCGCTGGGGGGCTACCGGCTTAAAAATATGGATATGGACATAGTATTATATTATCTGTGATATGGGTATGGGCTTCATCTGTCATTTAAATTCCTTATTTTGATAGTTTTCTTGCTACTTTGACCTGTTGAACGTTTCTAGCTAGCTATTATTATACCTGACGTCACTAAACAGGAAAATGATAGCAGCAATTTTTTTTATAAAACTTAAAGTTCCAAAAACGAATGAAGTTCATATCTATAGAGTTACGCGGTAGCCCCCCAGGGGGGCTACCAGCTAACAAATATGGACGTGGACATGGGCTTCATTTAACACTTGGAGCACATATTTTGTTCTTATATGGGCATAATATGGGCTTCAAATGTCAAATGAAGCCCATGTCCATAACCATAATTTTAAGCCGGGGGGGCTCGGTAGCCCTAAGAAATATGGATATGGGTATGGGCTTCAACTGTCATTTGAATTCCTTATCTTGATAGATTTTTGCTGCTTTTTTCTGTTGATCGTTGCTAGCTAGTTATCGTTATACCCGACGTCACAAAACAAGGAACTGATAGCGGCTATTTTCTTTATAAAATTGACTTAAAATTCTAAAAAACGTAAGAAGTTTATACCCATAAAGTTACGCGGTAGGCCCCCCCGGCGTCACTGACCGACCGATGTCACATATTTTTTATTAATACAGTGCCACAAACTTTTCTGTTCCGGTGGCCAAAATGTGAAACTAACGTGTTTTTTAAATGACATTTTGCTGTCAAGTTGATGTCCAACCATATCGCTGCTGGCGGCTGAAGTTCTTAGAAGTCAGGGCCGGTTAAATTGTTACAAAAAAAAAAAATGTACGTAGCGCCGCGCCGCTGTTACCGGAACAGAAAAGGTTGTGGCACAGGTGGCCTACCACAAGCTCTTATAACAGTTATTTTTAAGTTGAGAGAGTGAGACGCCGCTCTACACGCCGTATAGCGGCGTTTCACTCTCTCAACTTAAAAATACCTGCTATTAGAGCTTGTGGTAGGCCACCTACTGGTGGCCTACCACAAGCTCTTATAGCAGTTTGTGGTAGCTTTAAGAGCTTGTGGTAGGCCACCTGTACTAAGTATTTACTTACTGTGGCATATTTTCACCAACCGTAACCGTTATTTGTGCCGAATATCTCAACGAACTGTTGGTTTTGGTGAACTGGGGGGCTACCGCGTAACTTTATGGGTATGAGCTTCATACGTTTTTGGGAACTTTAAGTCAATTTTATAAAGAAAATAGCCGCTATCAGTTCCTTGTTGACGATAACTAGCATATAAGATTTTAAACTTTCGCGTTCCATTATAATTATAAACAAGAGTAACGGGACTCAACGCGACATTTATTATGAAGTACATATTATTATGTACTTACAGCTTGACGTTTCGGCTGTGTTGCAACAACCGTGGTCACAAGCAGACTGGCGGTGCGCGACGACGTCTGTTCGGGCGGGCTTGGAGATCTTCGGCCACCCTCAAATTGTCACTTTTTTTGTTTTTGTCATCGCTAGTGATGGGATTACGGCACACAACACTCACAGTATCGGGGTTTGTTTTGAACGGTAAAACTCGCGGCTTACACTTGTTAATCACTGGATTCCACGCTGATGACAATTTAAACCCGTCCTCCCGATTGAAATTTTTATACTTCTTGATTTCAATCGCTTCTCGTACCATCCTAGTATGGTAATGACGATCGGTGGAGAGGATTTTTGGATCATGTAACTCCATCCAATGATTAACTCCAGCTTCCAGTGCTGCAACCGTTAGTTGGGAATACACCGTCTTTCGTGAAAGACTCATACCATTTTAGGGATCTCGTAGGGAGCATTAAGTTGGAACCCGGAGATATTATGGTGAGTTTCGACGTGGAGTCACTCTTTACGAATGTCCCGCTTAAGGACTGCCTTGAGGTTATTAAGGGTAAACTTTACGATAATGAGCTACCGGAGGAGTATATTGTTCTAATTGAAAATTGCTTAGACGGAAATTATCTCCTGTTCAGAGATCAGTTTTACCTCCAGATCGATGGAGTTGCAATGGGTAGCCCTCTCGCGCCGGTCATTGCAAATATCTGGATGGAGCACTTTGAAGACATAGCATTAGCTACTGGACCCCAAACTGTCAAACTCTGGAAGAGGTACGTGGATGATATTTTTTGTGTAATCCACGGAGGTCAGCAGGAAGTCGAACAATATATAAATCACCTTAATTCCATCCACCCTAAAGTAAAGTTTACTTATGAGATGGAAAATAACAGAGCCTTGGCATTTCTAGACGTGCAGATCAGGGTAAGACACGACGGTACTTTATCTCACTCTGTTTACCGGAAACCTACACACACAGATAGATACCTACACGCCTCATCTCACCATCATCCTCGGCAACTTCAATCCGTGATGACGTCGTTGACCAACAGAGCTCATAACTTGTGTGACCCTGAACATCTTCAGTCGGAGCTTGCTCATGTTCAGGAGGTACTAAAACGAAACGGATACAAGGTGTCGCAGCGATACAATAGGCAAAAGAAAAGGGTAAAATATCCGGACGTGAGTCGTCAGGCAGCATTTTTGCCATATATCAAAGGCGTAACGGATAAAGTTGGAACAGTGCTCAGAAAATTCTCCATCAAGACTGTATATACTCCGTTATGTCAAATATCTAAGCAACTGCGATCGCCAAAGGACGTAATACCCTTTCAGACTCCGGGTGTATATAAAATCGATTGTAGTTGTGGTAGTTCATACATTGGACAAACAAAGCGGACCATCGCAGAACGTGTCAAAGAACATATCGCAGCTGTTAAAAATCGACAGACGAGTAAATCCGCGGTAGCTGAACATCTTCTGGAAGCTGGAGTTAATCATTGGATGGAGTTACATGATCCAAAAATCCTCTCCACCGATCGTCATTACCATACTAGGATGGTACGAGAAGCGATTGAAATCAAGAAGTATAAAAATTTCAATCGGGAGGACGGGTTTAAATTGTCATCAGCGTGGAATCCAGTGATTAACAAGTGTAAGCCGCGAGTTTTACCGTTCAAAACAAACCCCGATACTGTGAGTGTTGTGTGCCGTAATCCCATCACTAGCGATGACAAAAACAAAAAAAGTGACAATTTGAGGGTGGCCGAAGATCTCCAAGCCCGCCCGAACAGACGTCGTCGCGCACCGCCAGTCTGCTTGTGACCACGGTTGTTGCAACACAGCCGAAACGTCAAGCTGTAAGTACATAATAATATGTACTTCATAATAAATGTCGCGTTGAGTCCCGTTACTCTTGTTTATAATGATAACTAGCATATCCGGTCTTAGATATGATTCGAAAAATATGATTTGCTGTGCGCATGCCATGCGACACAAAACAAGTTAACGACAAATCAAAATTATGCCAAAATAATGTCTAAGAAAAAACAAATTATACAAAGTTTTTTGTACGTCCTATAGCCTTCTGCTTCTGTCCACTTTTGTCTCCGTCTGTGTATGGAGGGTCAAGTGTGGTCAAGTGCTCCACGACTTCAACGTTATAATATGATTTATAAAACAAATAACAAAATAATAATAAAAATAAAATGTTTCCATTTTGTAAAGTAGGTTTAAAAAATAAAATACAAAGCAAAAAGGTGTGCGATGGCCGGGAATCGAACCCGGATCAACTGCTTGGAAGGCAACTATGCTGACCATTACACCACCATCGCACTTGAAACTTAGTATGAAATTAGGAGTTACGTATTACCTGGTCGATCTTGAATTTCCATCGCTGCTGCTAATAAAGTGCATGCACTTTCCACACTTAAAGTAGAGGTGACATGATCTTCACAAGCAGCGCGAAGGTCTTCAACTCCTAAATCTGCTGCCAGGGTCATCATTTCAAAAACCCCTGAATCTTGCAATAAAAGCTGTTGAGAAAAATTAAATACAAGTGAAATATATATTTTTCCAATATATTGTCTACTAAAAATGTACATTAGGATTTCATTCGTTCATAATAATAAATAATATTTTACAATACATTTTGCACTGAATACCGAAACCACCAAAACAAGCAAGGTGATAAAAATGACGAAAAGAGACGATAGATGGCGCTTCCTGACGAGTGGTGTAAAAGTAAAAAAAATAATAACCATACGCAGCGAAACCAAAACTAAGTCAATAAAATTTATAAAAAAATTTTAATGGTGCAGATAAGAAATTACGGTACTTTTACCTTTCCCGTGTAAACATATTGAATGAAGAGGCGGAACGTCTCCGGTTGCACGTGCGGCATGCGTATGGGCGTCGGCTGCCCGCCGGTAGATGGCGTTACTGTGCACCCGGGGATGCGGCACACCTCTCCGCGCTTTGTGTTCTGAAAACTTTTACACCTGAAACAATATGAAAAGAATAAGTTTAATTATTTAATAGTAGGTACAATTTTGACGACCGATTTGGCGCAGGGCAGCGGCAGGCTACCCACCTTCTGCGCCAGTGGTCTCGGGTTCAATTCCCGAACAAGACAAATATTTGTGTGCATGAACATGTATATTTGTCTTAATCTGGGTGTTTACTATGTATATTAAGTATGTATTTACAAACAAAAAGTATTTAAGTATATATTTATCCGTTAAGTATCAAGTTTTCCATGATACAGTTTCGTAATGAAATTAAAATGGGCTTAGATAATTGGTGTGAATGTAAGAAGTTATTTATTTATTTTATTTATTTATTTACAATATAATTTAACGATTTTTTTAGGATTAAGTATATTAAACTAACATGAGGTATCAATTAGCCCATTTCAACTGAATTAAAATGAAAATATTTGGTTGAATCAGGCGTCATCTGGCGAAAGTCCCTCCCTAACCATTGTGAAAAAAGAAAATACGCAAAATAAGTACCTAGGTAAATAGATAAATTAGTCGAAGCGAATAATATTGCTGTCTGCTCTTAACAACAGTTTTCATATACCTACCTACTCATAGTTACTTCCATAAGTAAACCGCTGTCCTCCCTAACCTCCCTTCTAGGGTTATGGTCTGGCAACATGTCCATACAAGTAAGGAACAACAAGTTGCATGAAAATCTGAACTCAGCTGTAATGAAAAACCGATAATCTAGTCAGAACTAATTATAAACGCACTCCGAAGTCTTACAGCTTGAGGAAAAACTGAACCGTCGAGTTTAAGTTCTAACTTTGCAAGTTATGCGCCAAGTTGTAGCTTCGTAATGCGCTAGTTGATAAGAACTGTGACTTGATTTGATACCGATCACTATGGGCGTACCCAGCATTTAAGTAGGTACTTCAGGGTGGGGCAAATTTATTTCATTTACTTCAGGGTGGGGCAAAAGTATGGAATCTCGTTATTTTGCATATTTTTCCCATGCCTATCACTGATGGAAATGGACCTTTATCTTGAGCAAAATTCAGTTGCTTTGTTGATACAGGGAACTACTCGTAGTAATTAGTCATAGTTATGCCATAACACTTAATTAAATAAATAATAAATAAACATAAAAAAAAACCTTGGTTATGTCGACCGCCGCGTACCTACTTACTTTGTGGTTATGTATACGTTACCTACGCTCTAAGCATCGGAATAGGTAAGTAAGGTAAGCTGGTAGTCTTTAAAACTAAAGTAAGCAAAGTAAGCAACCTCAAAAACACAAAGAAATCACTAACATATCTCCATACCATCGGGTTGTTTGAAGAGATCGCTTTGAGCGATAAGACCGCCCTTTAAGTCCAGTCAAAATAAATGTTTTTGTATGGACCACCTAGGTTGCAATTAAAGCACTTCGGATGATAATTTAGAATACCTAACATAAATGAATACTTGAAAAACCGGAAATCAGAATAATCCCTGATATTAACTACGTACCTACTTGTTGGTAAAGTAAGAAAATACAATTTGGATGTGAACAAAAAATGGAAAACTGGTGATTTTGTTCATGTTGGAGTCTTTTAGAATGCTTTCATTGAGGAATAAAAAATCTCTTGTCAAGGTCGATTTATTTCGAATATTCTATATCAAATTGTTTCTAACTTTATAAGATAACAATAATGGCACTCCGAGACCTCCGGGTGATATTTAATCGTAGGTACGTGCAGAGTACCGTAGAGTAGTTGTGCCGTGTAGTGCCGGCACATAAAAAGAATAGCACTACCCCCTCTCTTCCCGTGGGTGTCGTAAGAGCCGACAGAGGGAAAACTGCCAAAGGAGATGGGAGCAGCGTCTCCATTTAACAGCAGGCCATACTGCGATCGCCAACCCGCCTGCCAAGCGTGGCGATTATGGCAAAACCCCCCGATATTGAAGCGAGACGTGGTCTTTTACTATGGGTCTCATAAGAAGGCTCAAGGTCACCCAGCGAGCAATGGAGAGAGCGATTCTTGGTATTTCCCTGCTCGATCGAATCAGAAATGATGAGATCCGCAGGAGAACTAATCGCTCGAAGGATTGCTCAGTTGAAGTGGCAGTGGGCGGGACACATAGCGCGGAGAACCGATGGCCGTTGGGGCGGAAAGGTTCTCGAATGGCGACCGCGAACCGGACGACGTTCCGTGGGCAGGCCCCCTACAAGGTGGACCGACGATCTGGTCAAGGTCGCGGGAAGCCGCTGGATGCGGGCTGCGCAGGACCGAACGTTGTGGAGATCCTTGGGGGAGGCCTATGCCCAATGTTAAAGTCTGTATTGAGCACGACAGCCACAGAAAAGGCTATTCATAACGCTGCACAAACTTGTTATTCAACATTAAATGTTAAATTTCGTAGTCTTCCTTTTATTTAAGATGCTATGTTATTTAGAAGAAAAGCTTAGGTATAATCGAGTCTTTCGATCGGTACAATTAAATTAGAGAAATATTTTTTTTTACATTCAGCGGGTTCGATTCCCAGTTGAGACAAGTGATTATTCAAAATTCGGTGAATGCGGTTCGTTTTCTTTTTAAAATAAAAATGAAGTCTCCTTTCAGTAAAATTTTATATCTTCAGTATTTAAGGTACTTTCCCTCCATGTGAGTTAATTTTGGGACGCCCTGTATATGTCACAGCCAACTGGTTGAATCCGCCATTCAATTAGACGCCTAGGCCGATCATTTTTTCCGTAAGATATTTTACCTTCCCATAGGTTGACGGAGTCACAAAAAAAATAACCACGAAATTTAAGACGATCGCTTCGCTGTGCTACGCGATCGTCTTAAATTTCTAACCTATCACGTGTTCTACAGGACTTCCGAGGGATACATGCTGCCATACTTAACCATCCGCCGGATTCAACCATCCGCCTGCGACATATACATATTAAGATTTTTGAAGTTGAATTGTGCAAAATAAATGAGTTAAGTACAGTAGTTTTATAGTACACTAGCTGTTGCCCGCGACTTCGTACGCGCGGTGTAGTGACTCTTGTGTTAGTTTAGTTTATGTGTGTTTGTTGCCCAGATTTCATAACGCTCTTCTTGAAATCCTATTCTGTACTAAAAGGGTCTAAAGAATATCGAATATGCAGGCTAGGGTATGAACATGGTATGTTGTTATCAAATGCTGCATGAACATAGTTGAGCCCTCATTCATAGATCTGTCCGTCTACCTATCAAGAAACTTTTTCTCAAGTATGCGTGGGAGGTATCATGCTAAAATTTATGTTCTTACTTAGTAATGCATAATATCAGGCCAATCATATTTTTACTATAAAATGAAAAAGAGATTGTGTGTATCCATACTAATATTATAAATGTGAAAGAGGGTTTGTTTGTTTATCCGTCTTTCACGTCAAAATTGATGCAACGGATCGACGTGACTTTTGGAATGGGAATAGTTTGGCAGCTGAAAAGTGACATACTTAGGCAGCCATTAGACAGTCAATCTGGATCGCGATCCGCGATCAAAATCAATGATCGCGATCCAGATTGACTGTGTACGAATAGCCCGAGAGCCAAACTAATTCGTTCTATGGAGACTCAACAATAATTCTATATCAGTAATTTCTTAACATTGAAAATTAGATTATCTAGTTTAATAAATAATTCATTAGTAATCCACCAATATTTATGACCGCGACATTAAAAAAACAAATACAAAGCTTTAAAAAATCTATAAAAAAATAGGCAAAAATGGTATAAGTGTTTATTCACTTTACCACAGATAATATAATACTATACACTTTACATTTGAATACATTTATTATTATCTTTCGTAAAAGTATATAATCCCCCTATATTTGTAAATGAAAAACAAATAAACTTTAAAAAAAACTCTCTACGTAAACTCAAATTGGCATTACACCTATGTTAAAAATGCTATCAGAAACAACCGGCTTCTTCCTAAAGTATTAGTTTCCCGTTTTATATCTTTATGGATTTCGACTTTGGTGCTTAGGTATGGTGAACATAAACACAAGTTAACGATAAAATTGGTGATAGCATATTTGCTGAAAGAATTGCACCATTTTCGGGGTATAACTTTTTTTTTATACCTTCCAATGCGATATTATGTTGGATTCCAAAATATAGTCTCTTAAAATTATATTTAAGGGCCGTTTACAAAAATTTGGCCTGTTATTGAATTTTTTACAAAAATAGAAGGTGATTGACGGCTCGCGATCTTGATCGCAAAATATCTACATAGTAAATCTCGATCGCGATCAAGATCACGATCAGTGATCGCGATCTGGATGGACTGTGTAATGGCTGCCTTAGACTACTTTTTATCCCTGAAAAATATCACATTCCCGCGGGATAACGTCGTCGTTTAGTCCGAGCTTGCGAAGTCGCGGGCGGAAGGCTAGTATTTTGATATGGAGACATTTCCTATTTGTGAGAGCTTGTAATTAACTTTCTTTAAGTAACAGGTATAAAATGTAATGATATACCATTTAATTATTTAATTTAACATCATTTATGTAAGCTTTCCTAGAAAATAAATGAATAAATAAGTTAGATAGAAAACTATTTTTAATATTCCTTTATGATCACGCACAATTGTGATGACCACATCTACTGTGTTCCACAGTTTATTGAATCGAAGGTTTCTCATGCAAAATTAAGTAAATTAAAACTAGTCCTACCTTATGGTAAGGGATACTGTCCGTAATCCAGGGGGCTGGTCGCTGTCTTGCCGGCGCGCGCGCGCCTGGCCAAGTAGGTCTTCACCCAACCCCGAGGGGAAACTCTTATAGCTAACACTCTTAAAACTACACAATGCCCTAATAGGCTGCTAAAACTTTCCCGGCGCTTTTCAAAGCGAACACACACGGGTCTCAAGTCCGTACCCCGACCGGAGCCCTAATAGGGGCAAAACGAAATCTCGGTCCCAATATGGGTAGGTAACTAGCGCGGCACGTCGCTACAGAAACACGCGAACTTGTCTCACGGCTGCTTACGGCCAACTGGCGATCCTACACCGGCCGGTCGAGCGCATTGTCTCGTGACCTTGACAATGACAACGACTGCTCGCAGCGCGGCGCGAACATCCCCCCGTCCCGGACAGTAGCAAACTGTCCGCCAACTCAATCTAAGGGCAGGCGAGAGAGGGTAGCGATCGCTCGCTTCAAAACAGAGTCCCCCACCAGGACCTCGGCAAACCTGGGCACACCATCCGACCCCGGATGAAGCTGAACAATGCGTCCTAAACGCCAGCGGAGGGGCGGCAGGTTTGGATCCTTTACCAACACGAGGTCTCCAGTCTTGGGTGGGGTTGTCCTATCCGACCACTTAACGCGTTGCTGCAAAATGTGCAAATACTCCAGATGCCAACGGCGCCAAAAACTCTGCGTAAGCTGCTGGAGCAATTCAAATCGCGAGAGCCGTCCGGAGGGCACTTCGGAATAAGGATATTCCGGCAAGGCGTTAAGCGGCCTGCCAATCAAAAAATGGCCCGGCGTAAGGGCCTCTAAATCATTCGCGTCCGAAGACAACGGACACAACGGACGCGAGTTGAGGACCGCCTCAACCTTACAAAATACGGTCGCGAGTTCCTCAAACGTGAGGACCGTCTCCCCAATAACGCGACGAAGGTGAGTTTTAGCGGCCTTTACAGTTGCTTCAAAAATCCCTCCCCAGTGGGGGCAGGATGGCGGGGAGTACTGCCATCGTACCCCTCTGCGAGAGAGTGTGGATCCGATCTCAAAATTATTCCTATCCAAAAATTCACAAACTTCCTTTAAATACCTATCGGTGCCCTTGAAATTGGTTCCACAATCGGACCTGATTAACGACGGCATTCCGCGGCGAGACACAAAACGATTCAACGTGGCTACAAAGGCTTCTGTGGTGAGGGCACTAACCACCTCCAGGTGGACCGCTTTAGTGGCCAAACAAACAAATACACACAAGTAAGCCTTTTCCGTTCTAGCATTACGAAGCCGCGATGTCTTAACGGTAAATGGCCCCGCAAAATCCGTTCCAACTCCTGAGAAGGGCATCGATTCGTTCACTCGATCGGCAGGCAAATCACCCATCTGGGGCTGCATCGTATCGGCGCGCAAACGATAACACGGGAGACAACGAAAAATAACGGATCGGATTATTCTCCGCGCTGACAAAATCCAGAACTCTCGTTGGAGGAGCGCGGTCAAAGCATTACAACCGGCATGAGCATTCTTTACATGTCGGTCTGTAATCAACAGTCTAACTAACGGTCCATCCTTGGGGAGCAACAAAGGGTGGCGTGATCCGTACGGCAGGTTGGCATGTCTGAGCCTACCTCCGACACGCAGCAATCCGGTACTGTCCAAGAAGGGATTCAACCGCACCAAGGGTCCCTTCAACTTGGACTTACTTGAGCGCAGGGCTTTCAGCTCCGGTTCAAACTCTCGCTGTTGCGTCACTCGCAACCAATGCAACAGAGCGTCTTGCCGCTCTTGTGGGGCGAGGACCGGAGACAACGATTTCTCCTGAGGCTGGCGACAATTTCGCACAAAGCGCCTAATCCAAGCAGTCACGCCGAGCAACTTATCAAGAGAACTGTAGCGGTCTAACAAAAACTCCATCTGCGGAGCCGCCACCGTCTCCACGGCGTGAACACGCATGCCTAGGTCTGGGGCTCTGGCCACAGCCGGGGTGGCAGGCCATGAGCGCTCAGGCCGTAACAACCATGATGGACTCCACCATAGGTGGTGGTCCACTAACTCAGGCGCCTCGCAGCCGCGGGAGGCACAATCTGCGGGGTTCAATTCGCCCGGTACGTGGCGCCAAATCAACGGGGCCTTTGAAGTCTGAATTTGTGAGACCCGGTTGGCCACAAAAACCTCAAGGGTGTGGACTGAACTCTTCAGCCAACAAAGGACGACCTGGCTGTCAGACCACGCAAATATCGACTCCAAGTCGACACCGTTTCCCAAGGTGTCGGCAACATGATTGAGTAGCCGTACTAAGAGAGTGGCGCCGGACAACTCCAACTTCGGAATGGTTAGCCTAGTCCGAAGGGGGGCGACCTTACTCTTGGCCGTAACTAAGTGTACGGCGACAACGCCTGCTGCATCCACCGTTCGGATGTAAACGGCTGCCGCGTATCCGCTTTCGGACGCGTCACAAAAGCCGTGCAGGGAGGCTTTAAACTTTCCCGAAGGCAGCATTTGCCTCGGTATACAAACCCGATTGACGTCGGGTAGGGATGACACGAACCTCACCCACTCTCGTAGGAGGCTACCAGAGAGGGGCTCATCCCATGACAATTCCGCAGCCCAGAGCTCCTGTAGGAAGCACTTCATCGAAAACACTACAGGGCTGAGCCAACCGTTCGGATCAAAGGTACGGGCTACAGTAGACAGCACCGTGCGTTTAGTCCAGACCTTTGGGTCTGGCAGTTCCAATCTATATGTGAACAAATCCGGGACTGGTCGATACTGGACTCCCAAAACAGACAGCATGTCTGGAGTCTCCGGATTTTCAAAGAGGAGCGGCTCTTGCTGGTGGTCCTTAGGCAAATCTGCCAATAGGTCCGGTGAGTTAGACAGCCACTTCCGCAACTCATAGCCACCAGCCCTCAAGAGCGCAATCAGCTCATCACGTAAGACGAGAGCCTCATCTAAGCTCGAGGCCCCCGTGCAGATATCGTCGACAAATAAGGCCCCCCCCTCAATAAGAGCAGATGCCCGGGGATAGCGTAGCCGTTCGCGCTCTGCGAGCTCCAAAAGCGAACGGATCGCCACAAAGGGGCTCGACCGCAAACCATAAGTGTTGGTGTTCAGCTCGTAAGCCAACATCGGATCCTGGGGATCCTCACGCCAAAGGATGAGCTGGTATCGTCTATCCTCCGGGTGAATCACGGTCTGTCTGAACATCATGCGGATATCGGCCACAAAGACGACAGCGTGCCGGCGGAAGTTGGTCAAAACATCACAGACATCGTGATGCAACTTCGGCCCCGCATGCAGACACTGATTCAACGACACTCCGGTTGACGTGGGCGCTGAACCATCAAAGACCACGCGGATCTTCCCATTGGAAGTCTTCAAAACAGCGTGGTGTGGCAGGAAGTAATGTTCCACATTACGCCAGTCCAACTGCGAGATGGACATGTGCCCAAGGTCCAAATACTCCCGCATGAAGTCTATATACTTCTCCTTGAATGCGGGATCCCTGGCCATCCTACGCTCCATGGACAACAATCTCTTCTCGGCCATCGGCCGGGAGCTCCCTAAAGGAGGGCGAACCGCCAAAAAGGGCAAGCGGGTAATCAAGCGACCCGAGAGGAGGCGCCCAGTGTTGTTCTGGTAGAACAATTCGCACTCCTCGGCTAACGGATCCAACCGCTTGGCAGTGGGAGGTTCCTCCACCTCCCAAAACTTTTGGAGAACGTCGGACAAAGTAGAACCGACAATGGTCTGGCGGTCTACCGACGGGGTCTCTGGTGTCTGTGGTACCTTTCCCATCACCACATGACCCAGCGACGAGGACAAGGCGACAAGATCGGCTGTCTGCAAAACTCGCTTGCTTCCACACAGTACACGACCGAGGACATCCGCACCAATCAACAAGTGTATTGGGCCCGGTCGGTGGAAGGAAGGATCAGCCAAAGCCAGTCCAGACGTCAGCTCAATCGTGGATGGCGGCACTCGCACTTGCGGGAGTGGTCCAACCACCTTATCAAAGACTATCGCCGAAGCACCGATCTTCGGCCTTGGCGTGAAGTGGGGGGAGAAGGAGAACTCAACTCGACCAATCGGATCAGGGATCCGCGAGTCTCCCACCCCCCGTACCGCTTCGTGATGCGACAAGCAAAAGACCCAGCTGTCGGACAAGCCACCTGGACATTATGCACCCCTGGGCACCTGAGTCCAAAAGGGCACGCACCGTGACAACATTGCCCTTAGGTCCCCAAACATTCACGGAGGCTGTTGGCAACAGCACAAGCTCCGGAGGGGTGGTTGGGTCCGACAGGGGCGCCATTAAAAATTTTGGGGGGGTACTTGTCCCCCTCGCGCCTGAGTCGGCGCGCCAAATGTGGGACGCTCGTACCGGGCGAGCGGGTCCCAATCGGGTACATACTGGCCCCGACCAACAGCACTCCTAGGTGCAGGGTAATACCCGTGTGGGGCGTGCCTCGGTACATAGTACCCCAATCGAGGCCTCTCCATTAGGAGGGGGGAGTAGCAAATAGGGCCCGTGCCCATCGCCACCGTGGCGTACTCTTGTGGTACCCCCCTACCCCCGCCCGTGGCGGGGGCGTCTCTCCTATAGTTCCCCCTCTCCGGGGGGGACTGAACGGGGGGGCTAAGCCCCGCCGAATCTCTAGGGGACCGGTTCCGGGCTGCCGGGCCCCCGCCCGTGCGCGAGGAATTCGAACCCCGGTCGCTCCCGGCGTCCTTGCGGTCCAAACAAAGGAGGGGGTGATGCCTCCCTCCGCAAAGACGACAATCCTCGGTCTGGGGACACGCCGACTGCATGTGTCCCCCCAAACACCTGTAGCACCATTGGCGCTGTCTAGCAACGGCCCTCCGTCCCTCTGGGCGGAGGCCTCTAAATTTGGCACATTCGTGCACCACGTGCCTATCTCCCCTGCAATACCTGCACCGCTCACTCGGTGCGGGGGGAGGGGACTGCTGGAAGGCAGCATATCGATTGGTCGGGCGACGGGGCTGTTCCCTCGCCGCCACCATACGACCAACACCTGGAACCGGGGCGGGCTCCAGGTGGTCCGTCACCCTACATTCGTCCTCCAAAAAACGAAGGAGGTCCGCGAAGGGCGGGAGATACGAGGCGCTGTCGCCTCCGTACCTCTGCTCGAAACGCCCCTTCATTTCAGCGGGCAATTTGGCGAGGACTATGTGCAGCAGTATAAAGGACCACTGATCCACCGGCAGGTCCAATCGCCTTAGGGAGTTGACCGCTGACAGTAGCGGGTTCAGCAACTCCCTCCGTAACAGGTGTACCCGCGTGATTCGCGGGAGGGCCAAAATCGTGGCCACGTGGGTGTCCGCCAGTAACCGGACATTCTGGTACCTGCTAACCAGAAGCTGGCGAGCCACCTGGTAGTTGTCGTCACTGATGAGCAGGTGCTGGATCACCGCGCTGGCCTCTCCTCGCAGGGAGGAGCGCAAATAGGCCAACTTCTCACTAGGGGATAAGTCCCGTCGTGAATCCACTAGGCTGTCAAACAGGTTAATGAAGCCCATCCAGGCTGACAGATCCCCATTAAAAGTGGGAATCTCCAATGTAGGCAATCGGCCTAGCAACGCCGTCGGGGTAGGTTTGACCTCCCCGCTCAAAACCGGCTCCCCCTTCCGAACAGCCAGGGCCCTCTCAGCCGCCTCCGTGAACTGGTCAGCCAGCTCATAGGCCTGGGCTACATCCTGCTCCAGCTGTTCCGACACGGCATCATCAGCTGGGGGGTTTTCCAAATAATGGGCGCGACACTCCATGGCGTGGCGCTCCAGGTCTTGCAGCCGAGCTGCCAGCCCGCCATACCGAGCTAGCAACGCACCTACCCGGTCGGCTCGGTCTATTAATGTGACCGCACAAGCAAGCCAACGCAAAGCTCCTTGGATGCCAGCCCTGGATACGGCGGTCGGATTCGTAGGAGCCATTTATATTCCGTTTAATAAACAAGCAAACAAAGAATTATAAAAGTGGTAAACATCAACAAAAAAAACAATAGAAATAGGTCGCGTCACGATAATATAAACACAAGTAATCTGTGCCGGCCGGCGCCTGGTCAATATTGGCCGCCCCGGGTTTGAGTGAACGTTGACAGCTATATGCGTGGTCAGAATTGGCCCCAACGGGGTTCAAGGGTTAAAATTCGGACGACATACACGGACCCTACTAGTTTCATAAATTATTAGCAACTTACCAATTTCAAGGGCTAACAATATAACGGTATAAACAAAACGTATAGGATTAACGGTATGGCATACCTCGCAAATCAACTACTAAACCGTTATCAACAAACGAAAACA
This sequence comes from Crambus lathoniellus, assembly GCA_949710035.1. Classification (NCBI taxonomy): domain Eukaryota; kingdom Metazoa; phylum Arthropoda; class Insecta; order Lepidoptera; family Crambidae; genus Crambus; species Crambus lathoniellus. The sequence goes on along the minus strand of OX453308.1, from coordinate 30,774,254 downwards.
AAACTATTTTTAATAATAATACTCGTAATTTAATACTACTAATAATTAAAACTAGTTCCACTTTTTTAACTAGGCAAGCGGACTCGGAACAAACACTAGTATGTGGTACTAATAAACAACACTTTCGAACGAAACTATTCGTCAAATAAATCCCGACAAACAAAAAAAAATATACACATCTAGGCGAGTAAACTCGTATCAAATCACTAGTATGTGATACTAATAAACACACTTTCGAACGAACTATTCGTCAAATAAATCCGGACACACAAAAAAAAATATACACATCTAGGCGAGTAAACTCGTATCAAAACACTAGTATGTGACAACAATTATATAAGTGTCTATCTATTATCGGATCCACCAAGTGAGAAACATTCGGTTCGAGAATTTACTAGAACAATTTCTTAGTACTTCAAATCGTCTCGGGATCTTCAAATACCCTCGAGATTTCAACAAAAAAAAATAATTTTTAGGTACTCTTTTTAGGTACGCTTTTTATTTTTACTATGAAATTTTATGTAGTTAATTTTAATATGAAAATTAATTATATCAACTAAGCTCTGCTACCAAAAATATGATCACGCACAATTGTGATGACCACATCTACTGTGTTCCACAGTTTATTGAATCGAAGGTTTCTCATGCAAAATTAAGTAAATTAAAACTAGTCCTACCTTATGGTAAGGGATACTGTCCGTAATCCAGGGGGCTGGTCGCTGTCTTGCCGGCGCGCGCGCGCCTGGCCAAGTAGGTCTTCACCCAACCCCGAGGGGAAACTCTTATAGCTAACACTCTTAAAACTACACAATGCCCTAATAGGCTGCTAAAACTTTCCCGGCGCTTTTCAAAGCGAACACACACGGGTCTCAAGTCCGTACCCCGACCGGAGCCCTAATAGGGGCAAAACGAAATCTCGGTCCCAATATGGGTAGGTAACTAGCGCGGCACGTCGCTACAGAAACACGCGAACTTGTCTCACGGCTGCTTACGGCCAACTGGCGATCCTACACCGGCCGGTCGAGCGCATTGTCTCGTGACCTTGACAATGACAACGACTGCTCGCAGCGCGGCGCGAACACTTTATTTTATTGGATGGTACCTACGGCTGAAGGCCTAAGTAGCCAGAGCCGGTTAAATGACATGAAAAATGGTAGGTAGGTGTCGGTATCTACGTACTGGCCACTTAGCGTTTATGAGCAAATTTTTCAAAATTACATTGGTGACATTTTGTCTACATTGCGACAAACTTATTTCACACAGTGGTTAGTTTTTGGTACTAAATATATTGTTGACTGCCGGCAGTCCATTTTGACAGTTAATTTTGTATTGCTAGTGGCTCCTCCACGACCACTGTCACCGGGTCAGATATATTTGTGGCACCACTATACTTACTGTAGCGACATCTAGCGTCGAGTGGAAATGCGAAATAGAAATATTACATCAATAGGGTGAAAACTTCAGTTTTGGCCACTGCCCCGAGTAAAAAAAAAATAACATGATTCATTATTAATTGAGACAGCGATTAAATATAACGTATTTTCATAATCATGTGGCGCCATCTATTTTAGTAAGAATGAGTCTTTGTATTTTCCCGTAGGAATAAGGGGTTTTTATTAAATATAAAGAAATTTTCCCGCAATAAAAGGTACCCTATATGTTGACCCGGGTTATAAGCTATTACTTCACAAAATTTGGTAAAAATCCGTCCAGTAGTTTTTGCGTGAAAAGCGAACATACAAACAGACAAACAGACAAAATTTTTAATATCTATCGTTTTGGGGTCTATATCCTGTACACATCACATAGCAGTAATTTTTTTTTTTAATCTTTCATGTACAGACTTTTTTTCCGTTTCTGTTTTATTATATGTATAGATTACATCCGAGTACGGGAAGCTAGCAATTTGCATTCGAGGCAATGCAAATAGCTTCCAGAACAAGGCTTGCTTGTATAAAACTTTTCTCACGAAATGCGAGGAAATACATTTTTTTGTTAACGTGGAATGTTAAAATTTCAGAGCACGAGTGAGAAAAATACATATTTTGCGTGTTAGAACCCTAGGCCCTACTGCAGCTAACTATAAGAGCTGACCTTGAAAATCTTCACAAATTAAAGCTTAAAACCTTTTCGATCACAACAGCTTTCAAACAAAACAAACCGTATCAAAGTGGTCCATTTCCAGGAGCTACGATGCTACAGACAGACACGTCAAACTTATAACACCCCTCATTTTGCAGACGGGGGTTAAAAAGAAACGATTTTAATGATATGGGTGTCCATGAAGCTAGACTTAATACTGGTTACCTCAGTATTAAGTCTAGCTTCATGAGGGTGTCAATCGATGTGTATTAAAACTATTCTTATCAATAAAAAGAAAAAAACATTTGATAAAATTAAAGATGGCGCCCGAATACAAAGAAAATTGTGTAATTTTAGCTTTAACGGCACGAAGTAAGTAAGTATCCTTTTGTTTTATTTCATTTTATTTACAATATAACATTCTCTAGATGTAGATTGTCTTATAATTGAACAAAATAAATAGTTAGGTACCTACACATCGAGTTGTCTGTTAAATAGGTTCATTGACAAGGAATGATCTGCATTTAATTATGAGGTTTAATTCTATGAGACGACTGCTCAGCTTCAACTGGTACAAGGGATGGGAGTGGTTCCACTGCCAGCTAACAAGTTAATCTGTCGTATTAGTTTGTCGTATACCTTAGCTTTGTCGATCTATTTAATTAAGTATGTACCTTGATTTGAAGTTGTTCTAGACGGATAAGGAGGTGCTACAATGCCAATACAGTTTGTTGATAGTCTTAAAACCTAACTCACTTACTAATTCGTTGATATTTTAAGGTACTTAATTAAAAGTTCAAACTAAAGGATCTCCACAACGATCGGTACAATAATCAATAAACATTATCAAAAATAACTTGGATGGAAGATAAACCGATTTTAAATTATTATATCCGTAAGTTTAAGTTTACTAGTGCTACAAAATAATACCTATCTGCTCATATTGTCCCTTGAAACAAATTTTAGATAAGATAAGATAAGATAAGAAAAAGATTTATTTGCATCACAAACACACAAAAAAAATACAGTGAAAAATTAAGGTAAGTACCTATACAAAAACTAATATTATGATGCGTGGATTGTGTGTCACAGCACAGCTATGCAAATAGGCAAAAAGGCTCAGCGAAATATTTAATTCCTTCTATTTATAATTTTCTTCTATTCCATATAGGTACCTAATTAAGTAAAATCGATTATTAATCTAAGTGAACACGATTAATCAGATCTGTCGGAAACACAACGCCTAATCACCCGGTACCGAATTAACCCCATAAATTACCTACTTTCCAAGTTTTCTGTGGCCAGGAGCCGGTGCTGGTGCTTAGTTTGCCAAAAGTATCCAGTATCAAGGTAATTAATATGTATCAGGAACTTTTCAGGAACCGGTTGGTTTCTTCAGCGCCGTATGGGGCGAACACGGTGTAGAGTAGTCTAATCGATGAAGGTGCAAGATGTGTCACTGTCTTCGCCGTCGTATGGGGCGAAACACGGTGTAGAGTAGTCTAATCAATGAAGGTGCAAGGTGTGTCACTGTCTCCGCCGTCGTATGGGGCGAAACACGGTGTAGAGTAGTCTAATCTATGAAGGTGCAAGGTGTGTCACTGTCTTCGCCGTGGTATGGGGCGAAACACGGTGTAGAGTAGTCTAACCGATGAAGGTGCAAGATGTGTCACTGTGCAGTCGTATGGGGCGAAACACGGTGTAGAGTAGTCTAATCGATGAACGAGCGATCTGAGTGGTCGAAAGTAACGCGACAAACTAGGTATGTCATTGCAGTCATGCTAGCTCTGATGGGTATATTTTTCATTGATAGTCAATTTTCAAACATTCTGTTTGATCGAGCTTATTAAAAACAGGACACAATTTTTTTGTCACAATCAATTTATTAACTACGTACAGGAGACTGATCATGATCAATGAGCATCCCCAGTGGTGGTTAGATTAAATTATCGGCGAACACTCCCGCCATCTCTGGGCACGGGGAGGAATTAATCACTGTTCGAGCTGCGGCGCGGTTCGCGTCTGTATCGGAATTTGTCTTGATCATTAATCTTTGTCACGGGCCCGGAGGCCGGAGTCGGTGTCTCTATGATAATGCCTAATGAATAAACAGGAACAGACTGGCCATGTTAATATACATACATGCTGGACTCCATATAAATATTTAAATAACATTCCACTTACACTTAGCAGTTGTAGGCTTTCACTCTAATTATAAATAGTGTGTTAATGTTAGCTAGTTACAAAGGTATAATTCTTCTGACTTATTAACGTTTATCGCAATGATTTTGGTTTCTGCGGCAATCCACGTTGGAGCTATGTCGAATTGTGTCGGTTTCAAACATAGAGTTAACGTCAGAGTCGCTAAGCTGAAGTGGCAATGGGCAATCCACACCTTCGGCACCGCTCAGCACCGCAGAGCTTTAAGAGAAGAAGAAAAGTTGTTAAAGTGGTGACTGGTGACCAGGAACTGGACGGGCGAAGCATATACGAAAACCCCCAACGAGGTGGACCGATGACCTAGTGAAGGTTGCGGGAATGAAACGATAGGTAGTTTAGTAGCTACTTGTGGACTATCTGTACCGCCCTTTTTCTATGGATTTATGCTTTAATAATCTATCACGCGCAGATGCGGACTAATGGGGCGTTCAGCAAAAACTTAAGTTCACCGTGAGCCAGGAACAGCACTCTGCGGCGCGGGACACGTGACACTTGCGGTATTGAGTTATAGCCTCCTGAGTCCGGAGATCAGAAAAAAATTGTTGGTACAACCGGATGTCCTATGAGAAGAACAAACGTTAGACGAAAATGTGTACTTTACACAGAATGTCCGGTGAACATGTTTTTATTTTGTTTGCAACTATGGATGCCATTTTGTTCTGTGTAAACTATGCACGGACTTAGGAATAGGATAATAGAGAACAACATCATTATCATAATTTTTTAGGTAGCTTAGTAGCTACTTGTGGACTGTCTGTATCGGCCTTTCTCTATGGATTTATGCTTTAATAATCTATCACGCGCAGATGCAGACTAATGGGGCGTTCAGCAAAAACTTAAGTTCACCGTGAGCCAGCTGGAACAGCACTCTGCGGTGGGACACGTGACACTTGCGGTATTGAGTTGAAAGTATTATGACAATGTTCTTAAAGTGTTTAATAACTTAATAACAATATTTTGCTTCTTAGATTTATACTTATGTTACGACTTGCAGCAACTATAGCGACCTGAGTCCCAAGATCAGAAAAAAAAGCTTTTCGTACAACCGGATGGCCTTTAAGAAGAACAAAGGTTAGACAAAAATGTGTACTTTACACAGAATGTCCGGTGAATATAACATGTTTTGATTTTGTTTGCAACTATGGACGCCATTTTGTTCTGTGTAAAGTATTCACGGACATAGGATGATCGAGAACAACATCATGATCATTAATAATTTTTTTCACTTTTATAGATTGGTTCGATTCGAGACTTATAGAAATGTTGATGATCGCTGAATCTTTTTAGCGCAAATTCGTAGAAAGACGTAAGGTTTGTGTCGTGTCGTGAAGACAGGAGAGGGTATGAAAATTAATAAAAGCTCCGTTCTATAAAATAAATTCATTAATAAGACTTATTATATTATTATTACTATACCTAACCGTAGACTATTATATAATCTGTGCCGTAGTAATGAAAGCAGCACTAAGAAAAATCTGTCGAAGTTTTTTAATTTTAATTTACCTACATTACACGAGCCTTGAAACTTTTTTATGATCTAGTTATGTATATTGACGATAAATCAGTAGATCTTAATTAATTAAGTTCCCGAAGGTTGCGAGAGCGCTGGTGTCGGCCTCAGCATTTGCATTTCCTTTGTAATAGTAATGGGGAGGCATCGCGCCTCCCATTGTGCCTTGCCGACTCAAAGGCAGCCTTTTTCAAGATATTATTTAGACGAAGCGAATTATTTATGCTGTTCGTAATTGAATAGGCTGAATGGATACTATATTTACCTACCTACATGTTTTAATTTAAACTATTTACCTACTTGTTGAAAAAAGCTACTGTTGAAGGATCCAATTTATTTTTGTTAACATATATTCGCTCGACAATGAAATATGAAATGAACACAGTGATGTTTTCAAAAATCTTCCCACTTATATTTTTCACTAGCGGATCCTCG
>OX453308.1:30520263-30767807 GCA_949710035.1 Crambus lathoniellus | reverse complement strand
TATTATCTCACTCAAAGTTAATAAGTTTCGTGACAAGCTTTTTTCCTGACTGTACTTAAATGTGTCATCTGAGCCAAAACTGTAAAATTTCAGCTCCATCGGACACTGGGAAGTGGGTCGATCTTAGAAGCTTGCAAGATTTGTCTGTAAAATTGACAATAATGCCTGTTTGCTTAATGTATAGCTTGATATTAAAAGCATAAAAATGATAGAGTCGAGGTCTGGAGCAGCTGCGCTGGCGTGGCATAAATTGATTAACGCGGCGAGTTGGGAACTGCGATCAATCTTGCCACTTGTAGCGCTTAGCGCTACAGATGCTAATACTGATGGCTCCTGCTGGGAGGGGAAGGAAGGTGACCGTATTAACAGTTGGCTTACTTCTAAAAATATATTATTATTCTCGTTAAAACTCGTGCAAGTAGATCGATACAGTTAGGAAGTACATAGATAATTTAAAAGTTTCGTAGCATTGCTATAACTAAATTAATAAGAAGGTATTAGGTTTTGACTAAAGCACAATAAACTCTCATTTTCTTTTTATCTAGGTACTACGGGGTAGCACTTAGCCTTCATCACACCTGATGCTAAGGGGTGATAAGGCTGAAGGTGGAAGCGCACTACCCCCAAAATCCTCAATCATTGAGGTACTGGCTATTTTATCTTTAACTGCCGGAACACAATAATGCTGATAACATCATTGTTATGTCGTCAGACTTAGATAAGACGGTAGTAGCTAGCCAGGCGAACTAAGAACAAGTCCTCCCACCTTCCAAAATACATTAATGAAAGTATTAATAATTCCTTTATAACTTGTTTTGCGATATATTTAGTGCTTGATAAAGCTATAAATTCGGCGTGATTTCCACACAATCAGCGCGCTGGGAATCGAACATTGGCAGAATTAGCTCTAATTACTCCACCGTTGTTGTGTAGCCTGATGGATGGCTGCGTTATTTTGTACGAGAATTATCGCAATGGTCATCCTGGAACGCATTCGAAAATCTTGCAAAATGTTCTGTAATAGGACAGACCGTGAACGTTTCAGTGACGTACCGTGGACGGTTCACATGGAACATAGACGTAATAAACATGACGAATAAATTACGTCAACTCGACGTAAGTACTTTTTTCGACGAATGAAGTACTGACCCTAAATTGAACTTAGAATGACGTACATTTTTGGTTGGCGACGACGTCAGTTTGCTACCTGGGACTCACTACGGGATAGAGATCCCACAGTCAATGAAAACTTGTAAGAGAGAGAGGGGTTGACGTTGCGCACTACTAGCAAAAATCATTTAAAATATCTACCGTTGACACGAAAAGAAGAAGAATGAAAACTTAAACATAAATCTATTTATTACCTACAATAAAACTCTTTCGTTACTGACTGAACTGACTGACAGGCAACGCACAACGCACAACCGAAATACTGAGCGCAAGAAGCTGAAATCTGGCGTGTGTGTTCCTTGTAATATTGGCACAGATTGCTTTTCCCCATGTCAATGTTGAACAATGCATTCTATGAGAGTAAGTCCTTACAAGAAGAATAATTGTGCCACCACCATAGGTAATATCATTTTCAACACACTTGCTCATAAAGTGAGCCTTATTACATCGATCTTAGGGCCATAAACCGAACTATAACCCACGTGTGCATAATAATATTACAGTACTAGTTGCGTAATAGAATTATCCCTACAAAGTTAAGTAAGTACCTAACTGCAAATTATATGCGAGTAAACAGAGACTTTTCAATTTAACCGGGTAATACAGTATCCCTACAAAGTTAAGTTAGTACCTAACTGCAAGTTATATGCGAGTCAACAGAGCATTTTCAATTTCAGCGGGTAATAGATACAGTTCTTTTTTTGTAACAACAAAGAGGTTTTATACGGCTGAAAATCCATTTACGTTTTTAGAATAAATAAATGTGTCCCTAATTAAGACAAAAAACATAATTATGTATATTATTATCAAATTATTTATAATTCACAATAATTTGTTATAAAACATTTGCATTTTATCACTATTATTATACTTAATTATTTTGGAGTAGGCTGTATGGCTGTATGTAATCAATCACCTCACATTTGGCGCGTGCAAAAAAAAAAACTTGCGCGCTTTTTCCCTTAGTTAATATTAGGTTAATACAATATGTATGCAATAAATGTTTGTTTTTCCTCGCAAGTGTGTTGAAAAAGTGCGTATGAAACTCGTGAGCAACTTACTCACTAGACACTCGGTTTACGCCCTCGCCTGCGGCTCGGGCTGCAACCCCCAGCCTCGTGTATAATGAGCAACCTAAGCTCACTTGTATCATAATATACTATAAACTGACATTCATTACTTCAAAGCAATAAGAAATATCCCAACTTCTAAAGTTAGTAATCAATTACACGTTACTATATAGAAAAGAAACGATATATCTTGATAACTTAATAAAAGAGCATCGACCATCTAATAAAAAGAATGAATAACTCCCAAACTAACATATATCAAGTTGAAAAGATACTCCCAGAGCAGATACCCAGTTATTTTTCCAATTTACTGCTAACAAAATACCTACGATGGCCGCAAACTTTTCGCATAAGTTGCCAACTTCAACTTTAGCCTTCTTTCTTGCTACATTTTCCCGTCCCTTTTGACCGCAACACATGTCGCCGAACACCAAGGGGCTATTTGCATGTAAATTGGACGCCTTCCACGGTTTTTTTGCCCCCTTACAATTTCAGATACATTTACCATTCATGCGAAATAATTTATTCGCACCGTGTCATTTACACTTTCGGACGAAGCAAGTATTCATACTATAATATGCAAGTATTACAGCGACATCTTTTGAGCAGTGAATGAAATATGTTTTGTTGTGTTTATACTAGATGGCGTTACAGGTTCTTAAAATAGACACTTTCGTCATCTCTTCAGTCAGCGATTGATAAATTTTTTTCAATTTGATCACACACATGACACAACCTATTGAACGAACGAACCGAATTACCTAGCTCAGATGAATGAGAGGTAGAAAATTAAGTAAAAGGAGTAAGATCTTTACTTTTTTTAGGACATTATGATTAAGTTAATTTTAAATTATTTTTATTTGATTGTTTATTTTCTTTTTTGTGGTAATGTAATATTGGTTATGCGTTTATGTTTGTCGAAACTATCAATAATGATTTAAATATTTGCATTTTATTGCAGTCCTTACAGATTGTATGAAATATGATAACAGTAGTAACTAAATCATAATTTCAACCATTCCATCATCTCCCGTATGGTCTAGTGGCTAGGATACCTGGCTTTCACCCAGGAGGCTCGGGTTCGATTCCCGGTACGGGAAAACTTTTTTATATTTATTTTACCTGGCAATCAATATAATTTTGTGTCCATAGACTTTTTCTTCCACAGTCCCCAAGATGAAGACTATATCTGCTGAATCTTGATCTTCGGACAACCGCTGAAGGTCTCGGAGTAACCCAGGCAAGCCGGCTCGCTCAACCGACGCGGTACAGCACGTTCCAGTGACACGGTTCGCCATCGCAGGCAACAATTTCTTTTTACGAAAAATCGTGAGTTCTTTTTAACAACACCAACACAACACAACACTATAACCTAAAAGCAAAACATCACTGATAACCAGACAGTTTCTTTAAAAATATTTATCAATCTCACTTTCAATGAACAAACACTAATATATTTTTTCAAGAAAACACAAAATCACAGTAAATCTTTGCAGAGTTAAGTCAATAAACCAATTTAATTCACAAAATCAAAGCTAACCTCAGTTTGTCAACATAACCTCAACCGTATAAATTTAGCTTCGAGAAGAAACAACATCGAAGCGTTCCCAAAATGTTTTCCAACAAACGTTTGTGTCGGCGAAATGCCATACAATTATCAAGTTTGTGTGACACAGAGTCTTTTGTGTCGATAAAGCTTACTTAAGAATAGGCACAAAACCGGTTCGCAGCTTTCTCGCACGATCACGCTATATTGCCATCTTTGTCTATCGTGCAGTAATATTGTCAATAGATAGTGGACACTTATTTCGTAAGTTCTTATAACTGCCTCCGTGGCGCAATTGGCTAGCGCGTTCGGCTGTTAACCGAAAGGTTGGTGGTTCGAGCCCACCCGGGGGCGTTTATTTTTGTTCCACACAGTTCATTTATTTATCCTTTACAATTATTATTTTTAATTCTTTGCTTGAATCCGCTAGCTGAATTTATGTTTATATGAAATTATTTATTAATTTCAGGACGTTGATAACTTTATTAATTTTATTGAACATTTTAATAAAATCATCAATCATCAACAGGAAATTCAAATAAAATTGATTTTTCCGAATTCTCCTTATCCACACAATACATATAGAAGGCCAGTGCCCCAGCCCAGCAGTTGGGTGGGGACATCAAATAGCTGATGATTTACACGAAGCCAATACAAAAAATCCAATAAGAGATATTACTATTGATCACTGGCTTGAACAATCCAATGTAGTGGACTGTCTCTATTTATCATCATGTCAGCCGAACGACGCCCACTGCTGGGCATAGGCAAGTCTCTATTTATACGATGCCAATACTTGGGATTGGCTTAGTGGATTGTGGCTTACTGCCGCACTCAGAGACGCCAATTAACTTTAATTGATAATTAAACCTCTATCTGCTAATCGAGGAGCCCGTGGCGCAGTGGATAGCGCGCTCGGCCTGCGATCGTTGAGGTTAAGCAACGTTCGCAATGGTCGGTCACGGGATGGGTGACCAAAAACTTTTCATCTCGAGCTCCTCCGTGTTTCGGAAGGCACGTTAAGCCGTTGGTCCCGGCTGCACTTGCAGTCGTTAATACCCACCAATCCGCACTGAGCCCGCGTGGTGGGTCATGGCTCATTCTCCTTATTCATCCATAAGGAAGGCCAGTGCCCCAGCAGTGGGGACATTAAATGGCTGATGATGGTGATGGTGATCTGCTAATTTAATGCCAATTAAATTATCATTCCTACTTTATTCAACATTGGACATAAAAAAGAGACAGATATAGATTTTAATGTCAATTAAAGTTAATTGGCGTAGTGTATTAATGCTGTATAATTTTCTTAAACCCACTACTAACTATCTCTACTAACCCTTTCACTATTTGCTGGGGTATTTCAAGCAATCATCAATCATTTCAAGCAATCATTAATAATATATCTATTTATTTTACAATCTCACAGAATTTTAGCATTATGATACCATATTTTTATTACTAGTATAGTATTATTATTATCTGTGTTAATACGTTGTGCATAAAAAAGAATTGTTTGAAACCGGTGAAACCGGGACTAGCTGCTGCCGCTGATTCACAAACTTTCGGAAACGCAATCGGATTCCAAATCTATGCTTTTAACTCTGTCTATTCTATAGTGAGTGACAGAGACACTGCATACATTCCACTATCGTGAGCGTTTCCGAGGGATTGTAATTCGGAGGCTAGAAATTTTATGGTTTTTTCTACAAACGATACAGTGTTCTTAATTAAATAGAACATTTAATAACTATCCCAACCAAAAACGTGATGTCCTCATCAAAATCTGCTACCTACCGGATTTTCTAAGCCAATCCAGCCATCACAAGGACAATTAGAAGTGTGGTTGGATGCTGGGCGCTGGCCTGTGATACAGCTCGATAAAAGCATTTCAAGAATATTGTTTGATTAAACCTAAATCTATTTAGGGCACATTAATTAGTTGTTTATAGGTAACTATTTAATGAAACTTTCGACTTGAGGGACGAAATGACACTGTGTTATATGGTTATTACCTACTTATTTGCAGAGTCTTAGTTCAATAATTAAATCTGAAATAGTTCAATACCTTTTATAGCTCAGAATCATAGAATGTGCGGTGTTAGCTATGAAAATATCACATAACGTGATATTCTGCGCTTGGGACTAAGGGACTATCGCGTGATCGTAAATAGGTTTTTATCAAGAAATGGGTTACCTAGCTACCAAATAAAATTGAATTTTTCGAATCCATCAAAATGGTTCTAGAGGTTAGAGCGTAAAACAAACAAACTTCAACTACCTATATAATATTAGAATTAAGTAGTGTAAAAAATTACCAATTTAAACGAAAAATCATTCAGCATCAGCACCCTGAAGACCAGCAACAAGATGACGGTGGATGACTTTGATTTATACTACTTATGTGGAGATAGATGATAGATGGTTGAACTAGGTGTTATTGTTGATCGACGGTTTAAATGCTTATTATTCGTTATTTTTATCTCTTGCTAATTCAGTACCTATCGCATCGGATACGGTTGCTCACTCCGCCCCTGGGCGCGCGTTAGTGACAGCTCGGAAATTGCAACCCGTCGCACGTCGTGTGCCGTTTGCCGCTGCCTCTGCCGCCTGTTTCGTTGCCGCGCTGCGCGCCGCTTCCGCACAGGCCGACCGACGCGCGACGGCTGCGGTTTGGGTGTTTAGTTTACGCTGCGATGATGTTGTTTTGTTCCGTTTAGTTAGATTAATAGTCGCACTGTTCTGTGTTAACTTAGCTAGGATTAGCTTTATTGATGACTGTCGGTTTATCAACCAGGGGGCCAATTCTGCTAACGTTAAGTCATAATCGTGTCTCAATCGTCTTTCAATTTTAGTTCAATTGTAGTGCTTTTGTACACACTAGTTACAAGAAATGTGTACTTTTTTCACCATACTACTGATGGTCACACACACCACACACTACATTTACATCACATCATATTGTCATAATTCTTGTAACTAGTTTGTAAAAAAGCACTACAATTGAACTACAATTGAAACACGATTGAGACACTATTATGACTTAACGTTAGCAGGTTTGGCCCCCAGAATGACATCAATTTAATTTGTTACGTAATATTTAAGTTATAAAAAAGCTATAGTTGAACTTGTCTTCGTATTAGACTTTTCTGCATGCACTAATATAGAGGCAAAGTAAAGCCATGTTCGAATTAGATTGAATATTAGTTCGACACCCAGGAGCTTTGTAGTAAGTATTTCAAAAGTAAAATAGGCGCTCTCATTAAAATATTAAATATAAGGATAAATAATCCCACCCTACAGGGATAGGTAAAGATATTTAAGTATGGTATGCAGAATCAATTAATTATGAAGAGCCTATGATTAGAAACGGGCAACCTGCAGTCTGCAGATAATGACACCAGTAATCCGAAAAGTTAAAATTATTAAAGTTATTTTCATTGAGCTCTAATATCCGCTTTAAATTGAGAGTCATAGTTTTTCGGAAGAAAATCAGCCTTCAGCAAGGCTACTAACTCTCCCCAGGTATTTACTTTTGGCCTGGCACAACGAAACCAATACAAGGCGTCGTCGGTAAAAATTTCGTAACCAAACGACAAAACCCTACTATAATCTATGCCCCTAGCTGTGACAAACTCGTCAACCTTTTGAATAAAGGAAACAACACAAGTTTTCCCGTTGAATTTAAGTTTAGTGAAATCGGAAAGTGCCCGATCGACAGTAACATTAATAATAGACTCCGACGCGTTGACTTGCTCTCGGCTGGAAGTAGAAGGACCGGGGAGCAAAGGGTCACCCGCATTCGCGCCTGAGACAGGTGTCTCCCTAGGTTTTAAAGTGGACAGTTCCTTGTCTTCGGCTTTCAAGCCGCGCTTGCATTCAGCAAGGGCACCCAATAATAACGCGTCCTCGGCCGCATCAACTCTACCGAGCCGATGAAAAACGTGGTTAAGAATAACCTCCGTTCTCAAATAAACACCTCTATCAAATTCAGATTTTAATAATTCTAGGTTTTTATTGGATTTGTTTAATGCGGCTGAGATGCCGTCTAAGTCGTCAGCAGAAGACAAATGCGAGGCTAAAATCTCCTCAGAAGGAAGTTCTTTAGAGATCTTTGTAATTTGCTTCCTTAAATCGGCCACGTTATCAGCCGGTGTTTCTCCGCGAAGTCCGACTTCGTATTCAAGTTCCGACTTTTGTAAGGAAAGAAAATTTATCTTACGCACAGCCATATTTAAGTACGTTAGGTGAGTCTTTTGCGCGACGAGCCTACTCAAGTGCAACCACTACTTAAGTAACAAAAGGGGTATGTGGGTAACTATAACAGTTGTAGGTTCAATTTAAAAAAATTACAATTTAAATGAAGAAGGTAAATAACCTCCTTGTTTGAAGTAGGTTAAATGAATATCAAGGGCTTTAAGTTAAAAAGTAAAAAAAAAAAAAAAAAAAAAATAATAAGAAAAGGTAAGTAACCTCCTTTTTTTTAAGTCGGTTAAAATAAAAATCACAGGCTTCCAGGTTTAGAACCAAGGAAAAGCTGATATTTAAAGAAAATATTACAGTTAAATCACCACGGTTAGCCGTTCGTTACACAAACTCAGATAAAAAAATAGGTACCCACATACGAAGCACAAAAAATAAATTAATTAATAAAGCACTGATCACCAAGCGAGCCTGAAATGAGCTGGGCGCCACTGAAACGCTCCTGGCTGGAGGAGCCGGAGAGCAAGAGTTCAGAAATAAAAGATGTATATAAAATTAAATGTATAATTCGGTTAGACCGTTTTAAAATGAAATTACAGGGGGGGTAACTGGCTCGGTGATCGGCGTTGGAAGTCTAAGGTCAACTTAGCTTTATAACTTCCTAAGGAGAGGTGAAGCCGCTAGGGTTTAGGGGCAGCGGGTTCTGTTCCGGGGTAGACCGGAGCAGAGCAGGTTCCTGGCGGTTAGGCGCGCAGGAGCAGGTGGAGAGCGGCACGAAGTAGGCAGGTACTCGGCGTGTAGGTAGCCCGGAGAAGGTAGGTACCGGAGTGACTCGGGGAGATGTTGCCCGGAGATACGACCCCAATTATGTTGGGGCGAAAACCAGAAAAAAGAGAAATCTTTAGCGGGTTCTCTCCTATATATACTAAAAATCTTCCAGAACATTCCGGCTGTAAGTAGGTTTATAATTTTTTTTGCATAGATAGATTCAACTTGTCATTGGATTTTAATCATACAGCCAAGGCACAAACTAATTACGTCGCGAAGACTTCAGAATTATCTGGAAGATTAATTTAGTAAAAATCTATGGCGCGCGTAAGACAAAATTGCTTCCAATAGACTATTTATGTTGTTACGTTAAGAAATGCAATATAAATATGCACGAAACTACAATCAAAGTATTCCGCATACAGATCACAGGCTGCCACGGACCGCGCGGCTGTTTATAGCTGTTACTTCGGAACCTCGCAAACAAACCGACAGCTGAGTGGCATCTGACATTGACAGCTCCTATCACATAAATACAATAGAACTGAATAGACCATATTTGTTTATAATTGTAATGATTTTTTCATAACATTAATAGTTTGTGCGATTATTATGGATAAAACAATGCAAGAAGTAAGTAAAAATGGCAGCCGTTACACAATGCGTGAAAATCTCGGATGTGTTCATATTTAGACACCGAATGTAAAAATTTCTGAAAATTGTTTTTATCCTGCTCCTCTTTAATCGTTTGAGAGTAAATTAACAGAAGACAAGTTATTGAAACCTACTTACGGCGTCGACGTATCATAACTTGTGTGGAGTTTTTATTTGGACAGATGCAGCATATTTCACGGCGAACGGCCCGCCGATAGATATATCGCCACAGTCTGGTTTCTGTGAACGTCACCATACATTAGTAGCGTTTAGTAAATAGTTATAAAGTAACAGTGCTCGCTGTTTATAATAATTCCATCAGTTTGTTTTCGTTTCTGCTCTAAGCTGAAGTCGAACGTGCTCGACGACGCTTCGATATCTCCCTTCGAGAATCGACTGTTAACATCCGCTTTTATTTGATCTTTGGTTTTTTTATGTCAAGGTTATAGTAAATTCAACGTTGTTCAGTTTGAATAAGAAGTTAAATAGAGCCATATTTCACTCTAAGCCGTTTATTGGACATTTTTGTGACTCGTTTACACAGTTTATCAGTTGAAAAATAAACTGCGATTGTATCAATCACTGTCACGACCAGTAGCTGGGTGAGATTAGTGAATTTATTTATGATAATGCAATCAATAAATGGATTATTTCCTTTTCGTGGTGTTTATCCGGTGTTTGTTAACACGTGTAGACACGATAAGGAGGACGAGTCAATAAAACCAACGGAACCATATTACTTGTAAAACCGATAATGTTACGAGTTATTTTTGATCGTGCTCTATCGTATCATATCTTCAGATTCAGATGTGAAAAAAAAAGAAATTTAGTTTTATAAGAAAAAAAAAAAGAAATATAACATTCGAATTTTTAAAAGTAGGTACCTACACATAAATTATAAATAACTGGCACCTGCGAGAACTTTTATTTTACAAATATTGTTATAAATGAAGTGGTTATCCAGCTGGTGATATGAATACATTTCGTTGTAGTTGTAGTAATTTAATTTTTATGCTGTAAGTACTTTTATTTAATTGTTTTACTTGGTTTGACTACTTTTTTATTTGGAATTTAATCTCAGATATATTTTAGAAAAATGGTAAGTATTGACTCTGAAGAATTATAGCATATTTGTTAACAAAGTGTCGCTGACGCTGAGTTAAAGCACAATATTGTGGTTAAAGAGTGATTACAATTTTTGAAAACGTTTGTCAGAAGCGTGATATTTACATAGCCCCAGGTCCCTGAAATCCCTGAATACATCCAAGCACTTTGAAATCCTGGCCGAATCAAAACAAACATGAACAGCCGTCCCTCGTTCATTGTGGGGAATAAGAAAACCAATTAGAAGGGAGTCTCTGCGTCACCTAACTGTTGAATATGAATGGCGGTCTGCGCGACCCACGCACTCGCTCGATGTGATCTGCCCGCAATTATGGCACAAAAGAATCAATTACACGCCGCGCCGCCAAAGCAGAGAGAAAACAATATTGCACTCGCAACGCTTACGCTCTTCACCGTTCCGCGCTACCTTGCGATATCAGAGCCATGAAACGAGTAGACATGACAATAATACCTTTTTATCCAACGATAGTTTAATTATTACCCCTTTCGAGATATTTACTTGTGTATTCATAATTAGCCCCTTGAATAGCATTGAGCTAGGATAGGAGGGCGAACTTAATTTTAGTACTTACTCAGAATCTGTAAGCTGTGCATTAAAAGTAATAGGTATATATGTCGTGGTTAATGCTGAACAAATGTGAAATATCTGCAGCAAATAACATTTATTCAAATAAATATTATCAAACTCCATAATTTATATTCCATAATTTTGTGTGCAGTAGGTACATGGAAATAAAAAGAATAATTTATGGACTCCATCACAATTTGAAATCTAAGATCGGAGGACGACTTACTGTACCTATCTGGTTAAACGACGGTACTTTCAAATACCAAACTGGAACATTATTAACATGTTAAACACGATGTAAAGAAAGAAAATCTAAATCACCTGCCGATTCTAAGTCTTTAGGTAGTCGCTTCGCGTGTCGCGAGTTCGGTCCTCCCTTTGAGGCGCAGATCAAAGCACACGCGCTTCTATTAGCCCTGATTACGCGCGAGGGCTGCCTGCTACGACGACACGACCCTCTAAAGTCTCTAAACCAAACAAAAACTTCATTTTTATACGCGCCTGCCTGTGTGGGAACGCGAAAAGATCTGCTATGGAATTGCGTAAAGTCAATCGTATTCATTTGACAGTTCATATTGTATCATAATAAATGTCATTCCATACAAAATGCAGTTGATTGAATACGATATGAACTGTCAAATTATACGTTTTTTTTTTAATAATCCACAACGGGGTAGCACTTAGCCTTCATCACACCTGATGATAAGTGGTGATAAGGCTGAAGGTGGAAGCGCACTACTCCCGGAATCCTCAATCACTGAGGAACTGGCTATCTTATCTCTAACTGCCGGAACACAATAATGCTGAAAACATCATTGTTATGGCGTCAGACTTAGATAAGATGGTGGTAGCTAGCCAGGCGGACTAAGAACAAGTCCTACCACCAACCAAACCCAATGGGAATCGAACCCGGGACCTCTGGGTCTGAAATCGGTGGTATGAACCACTAGACCACAGAGGCGGTTGAATTATTACCTTACGCAATTGCCCCCCTGATCTGTTAAATACAATGACTGAAAGTTCTTAACAGATTTCAAAAATTGAAAAGGAGGAGGTTTTCTATTCGTCGCGTTTATTACGAAACGGTATGAAACTTTTTGCGTAAAAGAAATGTGCAAATGATACAAGTATTTTTCATAAATTCACAAACTATAAGAAGTTTACAATATCCAGTGGCGGAACCCAAGGACGACAGGCTGAAAAGGGCCAGAGAATAATATAGTAATTTAGTAGTTTCAGTTTGGCCCCATTCGGCCGCCCGGGCGTCGATGAACATTTGCGTGCGGCATTGAATGCGCGAAATTTGCCGCCCCCTCAAAATCTGCCGCTATATACAGGAAGCCCTGGGCTATAGCGTAGCCTACTCAGCCTACTGGTAAATTCACCACTGACATAACAAATTGACAATATCGAGGTAAATCTAAGGAATTGTTTTGTAAGTTTGTACTAATTTTATACGAATATACGACTTCACGAATAGAAAATGCATTTTTATCTATCTTAACTCACCCTATTTTAACACCACATACCCATTGAACTAAGACATTTTCTTCTTCTGCTGTTATAAGAGTAGTAAGGTAGGCGTCACCCGGATGTATTACAAAAAGTATAGAGGCGTTTGGTTCAAAGGATTGGGTTAGGAGACCATTGTATGCAATACTTTAGATCGCTCCTCATGGTTCGATGGTGGAAATGAAAACTAATCTATACAAATAAATAAAATTGGAGTGTCTGTTTGTAACATTAAAATAACCGTTTTTTACTACCTGCATATGATTATATATTCGGTACATATACCAAAATAACATTTTTTAAATTTTTTGTCTGTCTGTCTGTCTGTCTGTCTGTCTGTTTGTTCCGGCTAATCTCTGAAACGGCTGGACTGATTTTGACGGGACTTTCACTGGCAGGTAGCTGATTTAATCTATACAAATAAATAAAATTGGAGTGTCTGTTTGTAATATTAAAATTACCGCTTTTTACTACCTGCATATGATTATATATACGGTACATATACCAAAATAACATTTTTTTAATTTTTTGTCTGTCTGTCTGTTTGTTCCGGCTAATCTCTGAAACGGCTGGACTGATTTTGACGGGACTTTCACTGGCCGGTAGCTGATGTAATAAGGAATAACTTAGGCTACTTTTTATCCCGGAAAAATATCAGATTCCCGCGGGATCACCACATTCCCGCGGGATAACGTTGTGTAGTCCACGCGGGCGAAGCCGCGGGCGGAAAGCTAGTTTGTAATAAAATCTACTACTAATTACTCAATTAAAAATACCTACCAAGGCTCGGCAACCATGTGTCAGTCAATCCAAGCCCACTGTCTGCGCCCGACGGCGACGGGTTGAGATGGATGGCTCGAGTGTCATTGCAGCTTTGATAGTGACGAAACCTAACTGCAACTACACTACCGGTAACTCAGTGAAAAATAAATAAAATGCTGGTTTTATTACCCTTCGGCCGCCAACCATGTGTCGGTCTTGCCGGCCCCATTGTCAGCGGCCGGCGGCGGGGCGGCGGCGGCGGGTTAAGATGCGTCGAGTGTCATTGCAACTTTAATTAGCTTTGATAGTGCGCGTTTGAGTCGCGTTTAGTCGCGATGCTTGCCTTTCACTACGTGTACCTAGTAGTATGGAAATATTAAACTGGAACACGCCTTTGTTGGGACCTAATTGATGCTAAGGGGGTCTTTGTATTGTAATCATGGTACTGAGTACCTACGTGATACGGTTTATTTACAGCTATTATTATGTAGGTAATTGTTAGTTTTTTTATGTAGTTTCTAATGAAAATAACAACCTTTGCGGTCCCCGGCCACCCGCGTTGATCGTAGAGTAATCGAATTTTAAAAATATTTCTATTTTATTTTGTCTATGATTGAATGAACGTGTTTGGTATGAATAAAAGGGGAATTTATCAGTCATTCTGTCAAAAAAGTAATATGGTAATAGCGATCTATCGACCGAGTAAGAGTCGACGCCTCGGGGCGTCCGCGGGACCTCAATAAATGCATTATTTGCAACATTATGTAACGAGAAGTAATAATAATTGCCTACCTTAATTATATAAAAGTTGGGTGAAAATATTAAAATTTGTATGAAAACTATATAAGCGCGCTACTCGCCGCTAGAGGCGCTAATACAGTTTTCATACAAATTGACATTAATACGCATTCGAAATAGTTTGCGTTTTTTGAAATAAAAACTTACACTACGGGCACATAAGCACAAGTTCCATAGAAAATCGAACAAAAACCGCATCATTTCTCGTATCAGCATTTTAATGGAAAGTAATGGCTAATTTCGTCGCATAGCTACAAGGCGTCGGTGGTGTAATGGTCAGCATAGTTGCCTTCCAAGCAGTTGATCCGGGTTCGATTCCCGGCCGACGCACTCTTTTTGAATTTTTATATTTACCAACAGACTGGGCTTTCTTTACACACTGTATTGATGTATTGTATTTTACAAGCTTTTTATAAACATGCCATGTTAGTTATAAAGTATGTTAGTCGGGACAAATCTTGCAAGCTTAATTTGACCCACTACCCAGTGTCCGATGGAGCTGAAATTTTGTATACCTACAGGTTTCGTTCAGATGACAATACAATATTGAAGTACAGTCAGCAAAAAAGCTAGTCATAAAAATGTAATTTTTACTTAAATCTTATATAAAGAAATTGTAAATGGTTATCGATCGGTTGATGTTTTACAAGTACGTCAACAGATGTCGCTAGTTGCATGTAAATATCAAAAGTTGGATGGTGTTATATGAACACCGATATTTCTTGTCAAAATTATACCAACTATTCGATGATAGTTAGCGCTCTGTCAATACACTCGCTGTTTTTACTTCCGCTACTCGGCACTAGAGGCGCTTATACAGTTTCATACAAATACGGAGTCGCGATAGTTTTGCTTTACATAAAAACTTACACTAGGGCACAATAGTGACTAGGGGTATACTTAGGAGTGTCATGTGTCACTCACCGAATCAATAATTGCTTTTGTTATACAAAGCCCAGATTCGTCCGTGCATGGAGTATACCTATACTGTAGTTACCTGTGGGATGGTTCTGCAAAGTATCAGCTTAAGGTTTTGGACTCGATTGAAAACCGTGCCAGGAAGCTCATCGGAGACTCAGCGTTGGCCACGGCGAAACTTCAGAGCCTCAGCCACCGCCGAAAGGTTGCATGCTTATCGGTTTTTTATAGAATACACTTTGGTGAGTGTGCGAGCGAGCTGCATGACCTTGTGCCTCCAGCCCCTTTCCACCATCGGGGTACCAGACGCAGACTAGCCTACCACCCCTACATCGTTGACATTCCAGCTGTCCGCACCAAGCGCTTCGCAAATTCATTCCTCATACGAACCGCTAAAGAGTGGAATGAGCTGCCTGTTTCTGTGTTCCCTGATTCTTACAACCCAGGTCTCTTTAAGTCGAGAGTGAATAGGCTTCTCCTGGGCAGGCATGAAACATCCTAGACTGCATCCTGTTAGCCAAACTAGATGGCGGTCAAATGCTTGCCAGGATTCTAATAAAAAAAAATGAGTCTCATGAGCTCATGACATACATGCAGGTAAATTTCCTCATTTAGTGGTTTTTAACTGAAAGAAAAGTATTTATATAATAACCCTAAACCCAATACACTCCTTTTTTGGGGCAGTCGTGTAAAAATGATCCTATCTTAACCTTTCCTGGGTTGAGATAACAACTTCCATTTCAGACAAACGTGTGTGGCTACATGCTCATTGTGGGCTAAGCGTAATTATATTTACAGGGTATCCCCTATCCGGGCCGGGCAAACAAGGGCTACAGGCCACTGGTAAATTGCCCGGAACACAAACGTGTTGAGATAATTTAGGAAATTAGCACCACTGTCAATATTGCCGTTCCGAAATCTGTGGTAAAATTACCAGTTACAGTGACTCCCAGTGCTAATTTTAGCTCTAACAAATTGAAAGCATCAACAATGGTTGATACCAATTAATTACCTACTGTGCCATGACAACTTGGTTGAACTTAGTTTGATTCCGTTCAGAAATAGGGGTCTAGCCAGCAAATATACGATAATACAACCGACGACGCCGACATTCGAGCCCCTCTCATAATATTTTTTTACAGTGTATACAAGATTTTCGATGAGAATTACTCTAGTTCCGCTACTGCCCACCAGAGGCGCTGTACAGATTCCGAAGGATGGCAGCCGAAATTCCGTGGAAGCCGAAAATCCTACTGCGGGTATGTATCATAATAACTACGGTCATTACGACTATGGTCGAAATAACTACGATCGATTCACATATTTTCATAATGACTATTGAACGACTCAACTACTGTTCATTTCACCTACGGTTGATTGGACTACGGTTGACTCAACTAACGGACGATTGGCCTAATTTTCATTTCATCTACTGGTTGTTTCGACTATGAACGACTCGCCTACAACAAGCTTATTAATTGGAAAGTTTATTAAATGGATTTGGGCGCGTTGGACTGTTTTTTTGGTAAGGGTGTCGCAAACATAAAATTTTTGACTGTTTTAGTATGGAGCGGGGACTTGTAAAATTTTCAAGAATGAATTTTATAAAAATGAAAATATCTCGAAAACGGTGCGTCATAGCTAAAATCTAACAAAGATACCTAGGAGGCATCCGATGGATATTTAAAAAATTTTTTGATTGTATATTTTGGGAAAAACAGAAGGGGGGACAGGGGCGAAGCCCCCCGCCAAGGGGGCTCGGGGGGCGAAGCCCCCCGCCACCCAACAAAATGTAACAGACGTTTCAGGTTAGGTTAGGTTAGAACAGTGACCAAAACGCCGCGCGAGCCGAGCGAGCGAAGCGAGCGTGCCGCGGGAGCGGCCGGCGAAGCGCCAGAACTCATTTCATACACCCCCGTACCCCCTACTTCAGTTTAATAGGAAATGGGAATATGTCTAAAGTCGCTCTGGCGCTTCGCCGGCCGCTGCCGCGGCACGCTCGCTTCGCTCGCTCGGCTCGCGCGGTATGTTCATATAAACCTAACATGCTCGTCGCTTCGCTCCTCGCACCTATCAGCAGTGCAGTCACGAGCAATAATATGTATACAACATAAGACTATGTCATATTACAATATTGAATGACTTCTGTGACACTGATCGTTTTCTTTTGGAACGCTACAGTGTGACAAAGTTCTATGTTGTATATCGTATACATAATATTTTTGCTCGTGTCTGTACGTGAGTCACTCATCATTTTTAAACTTAAGAAACCGTGTAGGTGAGTTGACCGTAGGTGAAATGACCGTAGGTGAAATGACCGTAGGTGAAATGACCAGTAGTTCAATCAACCGTAGGTGAAATAACCGTAGGTGAGTTGTTCGTAGGTGAGATGACCAGTAGTGATTTCGTACATTAGTTATTTTAAAAATAGGTGTAACGACCAATAGTTATTTTGAACAGTAGGTCTTTTGACCGTAGTTATTTCGACCATAGTCGAAACGACCGTAGTTATTATGATACATGATACATGCATGCTCCTACTGCTGCGTTCATTCGGCGGACAAAGTAATATCATAAACATAATCAATAGTTTAATCAAATACAAAAGGTCAGATGGATGTTCGATACTCGGTTGCGCCAGTAAGGTTGAATTAATCTGTTTTTGGATCAATGAGACAGATCACAGAGTGGAAAAGCACATTATATTAGTAGGACCTTTTAAGAACGTGAAACTTGAGGGTAAATAAAATTTCGTGCCACGTCACAAGTTTAGGTATCTCTAATGGATCCTCTCATTTTATTTCAGGACAAGAGACATAAAATTACAAATCGTCATCATCATCAGCCATTTAATGGCCCACTGCTGGGGTAGGTACAGAACTTTCATGGATGGATAAGGAAATTACAAATATTAGGTTTATTACAGACTACTGAACGCATCTGCCAGACATTTCAACTTTTGTCAAGCTATTGGCTGGATTCAAAATCAATTATAGTGAGACGGGCTCAAATTGGCGTGTGTGGAAACGCGTGCAATGAGCCCGACTTTGTCAAAGGCCGTGGCAGTCGTCAACTCGGGCTATGATTTAATTGGCTCTCGAACGACACTCACGCGCCGATCGCAAACATTGGGGTTTTGAGTACCCGTGTATGGTATAGTGAGTGGTATGTCTGTGTGGTTCGTTTCGAATAACGGTACCCGGCGATAATCATTGGGCTAAAAAGACAGACTTTAATTGGTTAGTGTCAGGCTTAAAAATTTGCAAAAATACTCCATGGAAGTGAGAATTTAAAAGCAATTTTCGTAACCAGACGTTTACCCCAAGACATTTGTGCGAGTAGCGAGTTCCTTTTGAGGAGTCGAGCGGCCTGTGAGCTGTGAGTGAGCGTATCTCGACGATTGCGACGGCAAACAGAGATACGCAAATGGGATGAAAGGATGTGGGTCGCGCCCGCGGCCAGCGTCACGCGCGGACTTATTCCGGATAAATTGAGATATTTTTTAAAGTATGGCACTAACGCTGCTGTTGCCTTGTAACAAAAGATTCTTGCTGTCCTGTTTTCTTCCTTCTTTCTACCCTGGAAATTGAGTACTAGACATTAGTAATCTGGTTTTTTCGATCTATAACTTGCCGCTAGTAACTAGCGGCTAGTGGAACGGCAGGCGCCGCTTAATAAAGAGCATTAATAGGCTGCGACGTATAACTAATGGTTACTATAGTTAAGTGTTTGCTCAACAACCATAAACTGCAATACTTAGGTCAGCTAACGTTGGTCAAGAGTTCAAAACGTAGATCAAAAGTGCTGTGGGTATGTTAAGGAAGTCTAGAATAACCTCAGTCAGTAAATGCATTCTCTTTACTATGGTAACGGTTACGGGAACAAGTACTACCTTCAGAAAGACGTGAGAAGAAGTCTTCTGAAAGTTATTGACCGCGGTCGTTGGATAAACTGCTCTGATAGGCAAAATCGTCATTTGATTGTTGGGTAAAGAAATGACGTTGAATTAGAAGTTACGAAATACGACTGCGCAGTAGCTGTTGCCGTAAGTAGCAGCAGTAATCGCCCGCCGCAAACATCTGCAACACGGCTGGCGCCCGTCGGCTGCAGTCTGCAGTTGCAGCCAAAAGGTTAGGAGGAGTTTAGGCCGTTTGGGAAGCGACGTCTTTGCAAACAAATACTCTTACTCATAAGCTGTTCTCAAGACTAGATGTGTTTTCACCCATAGACTACAGACTAGATTATATATTATATTTCTATCTTTCTCTATGCCCAAAGTCTATTTTATTTTATATTTTATACAGTCTATAGTGTGACAACCATTTCTGTTCCGGTGATAATCTTTGAAACCAAGACCAAACCGATACGGGTTTCTTACTTCATGTTCTGTACAGTTCATTTTGACAGCTATTTTCGTGCCCATGTCACGGCTGTCACCGGAGCAGACAGGAGTGTGTCACTATATATTTTAGTTTTGTTAGCTAAGCTTTTGCTAGCTCTCAAGAGATGTCGCTGGCAGAGATTACGCCTATTTTTAATGTTCTTTTTTTTACTGAATGTATGTACCTACTGCTTTTCCACTTGTGTATGTTTCTGTTTTGTTGTTTCTGTTTCGGTTTGTTTGTCTTAGTGTTGTCCGAGCCTTAAGGCCCTGACAGAATAACAGCGCTTCTGGGTCATTCTAACCACCTACGGATGGCCCAGGAGTTTTGTGCTGAGTCAGGGCCTTTTAGCGTCACACCATGTGCTTGTCTATCTGTTTTTATCTTTCTTTTTTTTTTGTAAACTGTTTCATTTGTTATTCTCTGTATTTTGTCTGTACTTATGTGTTATGTGGTGTGTTCGCTAATAAATGCTTTTTCTTTCTTTTTTTCTTTCTTTCTTTTATTTATTTAATAGAATTGAACGTGACATTAGAACAATGGACTGGAGTTTACGTCTACTGGGTGAATACCATCACCTTTAAGACAGCGATTCAAAAATAGCGCGATACAGAATAGGTTCCTAAAATGAATTGCTTTCTTTCGTACTACCTTCTAAAAACTGGATCGCAAATGAATTGCTAAATGTGAATGACCGAACGATTTGTGTCCTTATTTCTTCTACCCGTCTCTTTCACTCGATTCTGTCATGCCCGGAGAGTGAGAGGGACGGGTATAACCTACAGGTGTCATTTTAGCTTGGCCGCGTTATAAGTCAAATAAGAGTCCATGACAGCTTAGCGTCTGTGAAATATCATTGAATGATCACTGAATCGCTGTCATTGATATTAAGCTGTCGTGGTACGAATAAGCGAAGCAGATCAGTTTAGGTTCTAAACAAAACCGCAATAAGAGTTGATGGTAGGCACCCTGTTCTGTTTTCGAGCCAAACAAAAGGCTATCGCTATGTTTCACCGTTTCGGTGAGCATCCGGACATTTCATTATGTAGCTAACACGTACTAACACCGATCCTACTTGGAAAGATTTAGATATAGGTATATCTTAAAATTACAGCTTAGATAACAACTCTACAAATATGTTTTCAAGAAAAAGGATAAAAATATAGACGAACTTTAACATAGGTACCTATACCTACAATCAAAATAAAAAATATGTTGGATATAAAGACACAGCTTTGAGGTCTGTTTGATAAAGTAAAACGGCTTTTTCCTTTATCGTTTTGGGTCTGTCTGTGTCTGTCGTGATACTGTCACTGTTTCTGATCTTTATCTGAGAAAACGCTGTATAAGCCATTGTTTTCATAGTTTCCTGAAACATTGGAAACCTATTGCATGCGCGAGTCTCATCACTATTCAGGTCATTAAATTTTTCTTCAGTCCTAATTAATCTTCCTTCATCTATACTAATATTATAAAGAGGAGCGAAAGATTTGATTGTTTGTTTGAATTGAATAGGCTCCGAAACTACTGGACCTATTTAGAAAATTTTTTGACCATTAGAAAGCCAGATTCTTCCCGAGTGACCTAGGCTATATTTTATCGGGAACGGGTACCTAGGAGAAGAACGCGAGGATCCGCTAGTTAATAATAAAATTACCCATTGCCATGTAAAATTAAAGTAGTATTCCCATGTCAGTTTATAAGAAAATTTTAAATGTGCTTAGCGAGCCTGTGAAATATTCGTACCTAATTCATACCAAGCGAAGAAGTTTTAATAGATAATTATGAGATGTGGTTTGGGGATTATCGTTTAAATTTTAGTACAGTTGGTTACCGAATAAATGTGAGGTGCTGTACGTTACTTCGGTCAGGCGGAAACGCGGCGCGTGCGGGAGCGGATGCGTAATAAAAGCAGTCTGCTGCGGACTACACTCAGTCTGCTGCAGAGCAGACTAAACAAAGACTGCTTCGACTGAAACACACTCTGCTGCTAACTTAACACTAGAGGGCTCGCGTGGGTGACATATGTCACCCAGGGTGTAATATTGTTTAATAACTTTTGAACGAAACGCGCTTCAGTGCTGCTCTTTCAGGTATTCCTCTAGTACGAATCATCCCACGCGTCAGTAGTGCACCATCACTCTAGGTGCATCGGCGTGTGCGCAGTGCGCTTTTAAAGTACGTAGGTGACCAAATCATAGTTTGCCCTAACCGTGATATAGACGCTACTGAATTGGAATAACCCATTTGTAAACCTTACAATAAGAATGTTCACTTACCAAATTATGGTTTGAAAAAAAAAATAGACTGATTAATCACAATAAGTACAATTATGTTAATTTTTGCAAGAGTTTGATTTTTGTTTATAGTTCAAAAAACTTAAGCAACTGTGTAGTTTTGTTAAAGTATTTAGTAAGAAATAAAGTTGTTTGGTCATATTATAACTTATTTGCTTTCATCAAATTAGAGTGGTAAGAAAAAATCCCATATTTGATGGGTGGCATATGTCCCCCACGCGAGTTTCTAGGAAAATTTTGGACGCGAACCCTCTAGTGTTAACTCCGTCAAGTGCGGACTAAACATTGGACATATTATAATCTACTCGACTCGAGCGCGAGCAAAGCCTGCACCCACGCTTGTCTGCGGATAAAAAAGACGCGCGCATTCCCGCACAATTCTATTCGTTAGTTGGTTTAACCACAGATAATATAATACTATACTAGTGTTTAACTTTTTCGTTTAGGTATCTCTTGATGGAATACCTATTTGCTAATTGGAATTTACGTTCCATCTCTTTACCAGTGGACTAACTTACCTACATTCGTCACCGTAAAGGGCAGTGATTCTGTCTACTCAGCCCGTTGTCACCCGGGACAAATTTTCAAATTCAAATAAGCTCTTGTATTTTGTTAATATAGTGCTTAAAATTATCAAATCAGGTATTCTATTCCGTGCTGAACAGCGATTGTCTAACCTAGCGGCATTACGCCGCGGGGTGCCCCCGTCGCGACAACTCGAGTGACATTCGTTAGGAAATAAAACGGACAGAAACAAAAACGAGCGAATACAACAATGAGAGATTGCAAATTAAAAAAAAAGTTTATTTATTAGCTCGATAGATGGCGCTGACCAGACATGTATCTCATCTTCTGACCTACACTTGTATTTCAAAGTTGTGCAAGAAGGTGCAAGGCCAAAAAAAAGTTGACGTTGACGGAAGAAAAGAAATGTCAAATAATTCTATTCCTCTTGTTTTGCGTTGCAATACCATACCGACCATACCGCGAGTTGTAGATAAGCCTTTTCAGTCCTGCAAATGTTTGGTTTCCTTCTGCAAGTGTTTTTTTTTAAATTGAACGTAGACTCCTTGCCAGCAAATAAAAAAAAGCAGACCCATGTCTGATGAACGCCATCTGTTGAGTTTTTTGGAACTAACTTTTCTTTTTTAATCATCTGTCAAAAAATCCCTCATTTACCTATTCAGGGCTGCCACTTAAATAGTGTTAGACGACATGTATGGCCTACTATATCCTCCATCATCAACATGAGGAGACTCTGAGGGAAGCAGTGGGCACTTGAAACAGATGATATGGTGAAATACCTCTACTACTCTACCTACCTCGTTAGTTAGAAAATCTTAGTTAGCAGTTTAAAGGTCATAGCCCACTTATACCGCACCGCTCCAGCACCGCTCCTACCCAACACCGCACTAAACGAAGGCGTCCGCGCGCTGTCCAATATTTTATATTGTTACTAATGCATCTACAGTGAACGATATTAAGTCCATATTTGGCTGTTCATACTTTGGTTGGGTGGGAGCGGTGCGGTCTAAATGGGCTATGACCTTTAGACCCATTGACGCGTGACCGGCCGAATAGGGCCGGAGAACAATGGAAAATCTATTGTGTCTCATTTCTGCGGCGTTGAAGGATACTAAAGGAGAAGAAAATCTCTCACTAGTATTCCTAGCAGTTTCCTTGGAAAAAAATATAATCGCTGTAGTTCGTCGGTTTGGGCTTAGTTTCGGCTTTATTATTGTGAAAAATAAATATATGTAGCTTTCTTCCGCAAATAATTTATTGGGTTAGCTTATTTGCGGAAGAAAGCTACATAACTATATTTATTTTTCACAATGGTTAGGGACTTCCGCCAAGTGACGCCTGATTCAATCAAATATTCGGCTTTATTATTTGAAAAAATATTCACATAGATAAATCGGTAATCTTTTCAAGCTTCTAAACCATGGGCTACAGGGCTATTTCTAACTAAACTGTAATCACTATCACCTTTTAACTAATTTATCTAATACTTGTTTTTTGCTTGGTAAGGGTAGCTCTCGAGAGCTAGCCAGCCCTGAGAGTACATCGCGAGGCGCCCCCTGCGCTGGCGCCCGCTAAAACCCATTATTGTTGCTTTGATCTCGCCGCGCGGCACTCCTTTGATTGCCCCCTTCGACCGGCTACTTGTAGCTATTGACTGTGGTCTTGAGCGCTCGGGATCTGGAGTAGTGCAGTGCTGATGAGCAAGGGATTGAAATGAGTTACCGTAGGTAGTATCCTTCTCGAAGGACCAAGTTAATCCTTACATTTGTTGAATACCTGCCACAGGGAACTTAACTCTGTACGATTCTCACGTTTAAAACATCGAAAATACACACTTTAGAAGTTTGATAAAATGTTTGGACTGAGGGATAACACAAGCTTCTTTCGTCCAAGAGAGGAAGGAAAATTAACAGAATTCTCGTAGTTCACTAGTACATTATAACTCAATGATTTCACATTATTCGTTTATTGCTGATTCGCAATGTATAAAATATCTTAGTTAATAAATTTGTAATCAAGTATTAGTTTTATAGCGGTCATAACATAAGTGAGGCTTCACAAATTAAATGTAGGTATCAAAAAAAGATGATTAAAAAAAATAACTTTAAACACCGAATTTTCACAGTATTCGTAATAAAAAAATTGTCATGTTACTAGATAAGCTAACATCAGACCGCGCGTTAATGCAAGTCAAGTGCGTGTTAGGCTTAGGTACTGATACTGAAGCTTCGTTCTTTCTACTAAGTAAGTAGGTAGTTCATTTGTGAGCTATCAAACTGGGATGCTGCAGTCTTAATTCAAATTCAGACATTTGCGAAAATGACTGAAGAGTCTCTTTTGATAAAACAACCATCAATGATTGTTTTACAATCTAAAATGTAAAAAAAACAATTACTATAACCGAGTTATTATTTCACAATTATATATCTTATTATAGTTTTTTTACGCTTGAAGTCGCACTTTCATGACGGGGTTCTAAAATGAAGATACAGTTACCGTAATGTAGCCTTTTTGTAAAAAATACCCATTTCAGATATATCCTGCAACAACTAAGACGCGAGCGATAATTAGCCCGAACGAGCGTAGTCGTTGTTGAAATTAGCTCTCGAGTCTTTGAGGATAGGTCCCTTTGTCGCGGCAATACCGTGGAGAGGCCCGCGATGATTACATAGCCCGCTTACCTTCATGTTGGATGGTGCTTCGCGTGTGGATGCCGTAAAGAGGTTTGTCGCTGGATGAAAGGCTCTTTCAAAAACAAATACTTACCTTTGTCAGTACAAAGAATGTGTGTTGGTAATGAATGGCGAAGAGTTTGTCCCAATCCGAACACCAAGAGGCATAACAAATACTTGTACTGAATAAATAGATAGGATTGGTAACAAAATTTATAATCGATGTATTTTTAACCGACTTTTAAATAAAAAAGGAGGAGGTTCTCTATTCGCCTGTATGAATGTTTTTTTTTGTGTATGTCCACCCATTACTAAAAGACGGATGGACCGATTGAAATGATTGAAACGTTATTACATCAGGTTGGTTTCCAAGTTGGTCCCATTTTGTGAAATTTTGAAATCGGTTCAGTAGTTTTCAGGAAATCTTGAAAATACTGTCGTTTTTGTTACCACTTTATGTGAATTTAATACGTTTCTTTCGGCATAACTCCTTTGTTTATAAACCGATTTAGATGATTCTTGTTTTGTTAAAAAGGGGATTACTCAAGGTATTTTAACCGACTTCAAAAAAGGAGGTTTTCAATCTGATCACATACCTATTTACCAGAATACAAGTAAATTGCCTGCAGGATGCACTAAAAAGAGTGAAATAAAAACTATTTTTATAAAAAAATAAAACCGCCTTCAAAAAAATCACATCAAAAAAGTAAGAAATAATTCCTCACCAAATAAATAACGTAAGTACTTTGAAGTCGGGCGGGTTTTAACAAAAACAACAAAAAATCGTACATGTTTCACGCCCGACTTCAAAGTACTTACGTTATTTATTTGGTGAGGAATTATTTCTTACTTTTTTGATGTGATTTTTTTGAAGGCGGTTTTATTTTTCTATAAAAATATTTTTTTACGTGTAGAGTTCATTGAAATTAAACTACTAACTACTTCTGATTTGATATCTTAGATATACTTACCGGGTGTCCCAGAGATAAATGGGACATGAAGGGATGTCAAATTTCTTGAAAAGAAAACAATCCTTTGTTTGCAAGAAACGAAACTGCATTCACAGATTAAACAATAAAAACATCTTTTGCATTTACACACAAGCGATTTCAAACCCAGAGGGTCAGGGTTCGATTCCCAGTGGGGGTACATATTATAAATAAATAAATAATAATCAATAACTTCTTACAATCACACCAATTATCTAAGCCCATGTTAATTTCATTAAGAAACTGTATCATGGAAAACTTGTTAACGGATAAATATATACTTAAATACTTTTTGTTTGTAAATACATACTTAATATACATAGTAAACACCCAGACCAAGACAAATAGACATGTTCATGAACACAAATATTTGTCTTGTTCGGGAATCGAACCCGAGACCCCTGCGCTAAATCGGTCGTCAATTATATTCGGTTTGGTTGGTGGTAGGACTTGTTCTTAATCCGCTTGGCTAGCTACCGCCATCTTATTTAAATGTAACGCCATAAAATTTATGTTTTCAGCATTATCAGAGATTGAGGATTCCTGGAGTAGTGCGCTTCCACCTTCAGGCCTTCAGGTGTGATGAAGGCTAAGTGCTACCCCGTTGTGAATAAAAAAAAGTATTAGATAATATCGAAGGCTCGGATATTACAACTTGCTCAATGAATATTTCGTTTTCAATGTATACATTTGATGACTCTGTATGAAATAAAACAAGGAGAAAAAAAACAACCGTTGGAGTTTCTTGCCGGTTCTTCTCCAAGGTCTCTTGCTGTAGGGTTTGCGAACCGATGGCATAGCTTCTATGACGTTCGCAAGTATTGTAAATAACAATCTAAATTGAATAAACAAATTTGACTCTTGACTCTTGACTACAAACTCATCCAAGTTTCATTGTGTGTTCGAGCTGAACTTGAGCTGAGGGACCGATAATTTTGTGTTTACTATCCCATACCAATTGTTTTAAGCACAGTACGTTTTCCATTCAGCAAATTCAGGATCCCGTTAAACATGACAAGATCGTAAACAGTGCAAATATGAAGGATTTCCCAATTTCAGTGAGCGCGTCACCGGCAGAAGTAAGTAGTGACTTGGTCAATCTTCGGCGATATTCCCTTGTACACGATTTAACTTCTTGTTTCTATATAAATAGGATATTTTTTTTATCAGTGCACACATTTTTAGGATCTACTCAGAATCGATAACTAAACAACTTTCTCCTAGAAACATGGGTCGAAATACGACAAAAATTTTTGGACTTCCCATACTAATTCGATCACGTGATCAGTCCGATTTGTATGAAAGGTCAAATTTTTTTTGTCATATTTCGACCTATGTTTCTAGGAGAAAGTTGTTCACTTACCGATTCTGAGTCGATCCTAAAAATTAGTGCACCGATAAAAAAAATATCCTGTATAAGCGATCAGAATAAAGTGCAAGCAAATATAGTTTTTATGTGGTCGAACGGGAAAATCGCGATTGAGTACCTAATGCCATTGTGTTTTTCCGATGAAACAGTCACAGGGACATCAAAGGACCCTCGCGGAACTTGACTTTGTTTGGGAGCCGATCAAGTGGAACTTGGAATCAATCACTATGGAAACTGAGTTACACATACGCGTGTCATGCAAATCCGATGGAGCCAGTAAAATGCTTACGTTAGCGTATTAGTAATATGTAATGTAAGGGACATTTTTAGTTTATAAAAGATTGTATCTACACTCATGTTATAATACTCGAATTATGAACTCATGCCTGAACGTATATTGATACACTTTAAGCCATAGTCAACTTTAAAAAATAAAACTGCTGTATCCGGTTGTTGCATAATGACCATTATGAAACACCCCATACAGCTGTCACTCATTATAAAACACTTTTATTTCTTAATTTTACAGTCTCCATGGCAACCGTAGGATTTACCGGCCCTGACTTCCAACTCTTTCAAGCCCTTCTTTAGCCGGCAACAATCAGAAACTTTTTTAAAATTAGAATTTTGAATATAGAAGGAATAGACCGTATAGACTCCTATGAGTGGGGTTTGGCACCAATTCGCATTTTATAATTAACTAGCGGCCGCCCGCGGTTTTACCCGCGTGGTTCCCGTTCCCGTGGGAATATCGGGATAAAAAGTACATATAAACCTTCCTCTTGAATCACTCTATCTATAAAAAAAAAACGCATCAAAATCCGTTGCGTAGTTTCAAAGATTTAAGCATACAAAGGGACATAGGGACAGAGAAAGCGACTTTGTTTTATACTATGTAGTGATATTGATTTGCTTTATTTTTGAAATATATAATAAATAAATGTAATGAGTGTAGATAAAGTAGTGTATGAGACTGCACATAACTCGGTATTAAAACACTCGTGGAATACTATAAAAAAACTCGCCAAGGCTCGTTTTTTAAACTCCCACTCGGGTTTAAATACCCCTCATTATGCGATAGTCACTTAAACTACTTTTTTTTTTTTTTTTTTTATTTATTTATTTAGCACATTTAGAAAATCTGAACTAAAATGTATTTATTATCACGTCATCTTAGAATGGTATTTGCGGCTCATATTAAATCGTACTTTGCTTATTATTACACCACTTAATATTTAGATATAGTTTGGCTTACTTATACAGGGTGTTGGGGGCACCCTTGCAAAAACGTTAAGGCCCTACTCGGAAAAATATGGACTTTTTGATTTGAAACTATAGGACGGTTACAGTTGTTACAAATTTGGTAATAAGATATATATTTCTTCATACCTTTATCTAGATTCGTATAGTTTCAAAAACACGATTTTATGATTTTGCCTCGACACTTTTTCTTTTCGAAAAGACCTCTAAAAATACGAAAAGTCAAGATTATTCTTAAATGGGGTTACTTATACTATTGAAAATTGGTTTAATTAGTGGACACCACTAATATTGAGGATCGTATAGAAGCATTTTTTTTAATCGCTGTAGTTTTTTAATACGAAGTGATTTTGTGTTTTTTTTTTGCCTAATCTGCAAAATCGGTCTCGCTCCCGCGCGCGTCGTTTTCTCATTGCTATCTCGCTTCAGCACATTTTTTCCGAGTATCGCCTTAACCATGGCTTCGGACCATCATCACCCATCATGCTGAACAACGTACAGCAACAATTTTTTGTCGGAAATGAAAAAAAACGACTTTTCATACAAAAATTTCGTACAACTAATCGGGACATTTTGTATGGAGAGTCGATTTTTTTTTTCCGACACGAAATTCTTGCTGTGCGTTGTTCAGCATGATGGCCTGAAGCCATGGTTAAAGTTTTTGCAAAGGTGCCCCTAACACCCTGTATGTTTAAATAAGTAATATGTGATAGGAGATTGATGATTTGTCTTTATTCTTCTTGGGTTTGCCGTTTCTTACAAGCTTTTATTTAACTTGCCATTTTTGTTAGTTCGTGAGGGAAAACTCTTGCAAGCTAAATTTGACCCACTTCCCGGTGTCCGATTGAGCTGAAACTTTGCATACAGGTTTGGTTTGGATGACAATACAATATTAAAGTACCTACAGTAAAAAAAGCTTATATCATTAATACGAAGTATTTACAAAAATCTTATTACTTAGCTTTTATGGTTGCTTAAGTTTTTAATTTGATGTCTTGTACGAGCAAATACAAATATTTTTTCATCTCTCAGATTCGGAAAGTGATGTATATTTAAACTGAGCAGCGGGTCCAAAACTATCTGTTGGACCCTAGGGTGGAAATGAATTTTAAGAATAGAACTGAATTTGGTTACAGTCAACCATAGAGTTACCTCATCCGCAATGAAAAAGTTTTCAACTAATTTTGTATGGGGACGGGACTTGCAAAATTTTTTTTTTTTTTTTTTTTATAAAAACGAGAATATCTCAAAAACGGTGCGTCTCGTAGCGTAGCTAAAATCTAACAAAATTTTCAACCACCTTTGGTACTCCGGAGATAGTTAGGAGGCATCCGATAGACATCTAAAAAAAAATTTTTTTTATTCAAAAATCTTTTTTTTGTTCAAAATTTTTTTTTCTTATTGCGAAACTTCAATTTTTTTATATACCTATAAAAGAAAAAACAGAGAAAGCGAAGCCCCCCGCCACCTTTCTTTTATTTTTCTAGATAGTTTTAGTTGTCTTTATTGCTTTTCTTATAGAGGGGGATGAAAAGCAGAGTGTATTTACTTTCCTTATATTCGAAATGAAAAGTAGAGTGTATTACTCGGCCGCAAAATTATTTTCATCTCGGGCGACGTATATTGAATCCCTCGCTGCGTTCAGGATTCTACTTTAGAATCCCTCGCTGTGCTCGGGATTCTACTCTAGAATCCTTCACTGCGCTCTGGATTCAAAATAGCGCCCTCGCCGTAAATATGTTATTTTGCTCCCTTGTAATACAATCTAACTATTATTGCAAAAGTCAAACTGCAATAAAAAACTATATCAAACATTTCCAGTCACCTTAAAATATTTTCTAAAGTGCCGGTTTCTATCTGGCTTGGTAAATATATTGAAATATTGAAGCGTTAAGGGGAGATAGCTGGATGATAACATTTAAAATAGGCGACAGACAGTTGACCTGATTCGTGGTCCGTGAGTGACAGCCTCGAGTGCTGGCGGTTTGAAGCGCAATGGTAGGGGGCTGTGATTTTGTTGATTTACGGCCAGAATTAATAACCTATCCACAGATAGGGATAGGTGCGATCCAGATTAGTTGCTAGGCAACACCTAGCAACACCCTGGCAACTGTCGTTAATTTTATGTTATTATCAAGCGTTGCCTAGCAACTAATCTGGATCGCACCTATCCCTATCTGTGTATAGGTTATTAATTCTGGCCGTTAAAGTCCGGCCAGATACGAGACTAAGCGTCTGCGTAAGTGCCCCAAAGACGATCAGTTGGCTGGCCGAAATCTATGCTATTCGGTCATGATATTCGGTTTTTGTATGAAAAACTGTGAGTGTGTGGTCGTTTGCGGCCAACTGACAGGCCATTGCCAACAGGCGGACGTTTTTTAAATATTTTATGGGCTTGCTCTTGGCTTCACACTGAACCTTAGGGTTGAGAAGAAGCCTAAGACTGATCGTCTGTGGGCCCTTTAATCACGCATCGGACGCTGTCACAGTTCTGTGCTTATTTATACACCTAAAGGCGCGCGTACATGGGCAATTTTTTTGACAAGAATTGCCTGGCAAGAATTGCCTGGCAACTGTCATGGATCAATCTGGAGCAATTAAGTGGAGCGATGTTGCTCCGTATTTTGAAATTTTGCCATCACCCTTTATTGCTTGTGACGATATATTTAGCGGGGATTGTAAAAGAATTGCGAAGTTTTTGTTGCCCTTGTAAGCGTGCCTTAGGCCGATGCAAATTTAATCTTTGCCGGTGGGGTTATTCCTCAGATGAAGGATGTGAATGTGGTGCCTCTTCCCAAACCATGTCACACCTTTTGTCCTGCTCAGCGTGCCCTTCATCTTGCACACGCGAGGACCTCTATAACGCCACTGAAAACGCTATACGTGTGGCGCAATTTTGGTCTAACAAGATCTAAAGCCGAACGATCGACACGCTAAGAAGAAGAAGGAGACGAAGACGAGGGAATTTCCACGTCAGCAAAGCGGGAAGCACGTGTCGCCCGCGTTTGATTCGGGGAACGCATACCGAAACGAAGGTTCGTTTTATCTCCATATTGGTTGAATTTTACAAAACCCTTTCTTAGCTGATGTCTTGCCTACGTCATAAGACCGATCTGCGTGGCAATTGATGAATTTTGAATGTAATGAATGACTATTACCAAATCGTTTTTTATGTCATGTCTACCGGTAATAAATATAACTAGTTTACGATGTGATCAAATAATCTTGACCATTTCATGAAGTAGCCGCGCGTTCAGTTCAGAAACGATTTCCTATTATTGATCTGCCCAAGCCACATCATGATGTGGACAATAGACAGTGAAACATTTCATGAAATGCGACCATTTCATGAAATTCTCGATCATTTCATGAAGTGAGCAAATCTACGGTATGGCCACGACATATATATACAGATTACTTTGTTTTACAGCTCGTAGTACGGGTCCAGGAGCCGTACTCTGCAACGCAAATCCGAAACTTCGGTTAGCCCCGTCCTTTTCACTCGATTCTGTCACACCTGGGGAGTGACTGTGAAAGGGACGGGTATACCGAAGTTTCGGGTTTTGCGTTTCAGAGTAGGCCCTCTGGGTTCTATCCCAGGGGTTATTGGTCGGTTGGCGGCCGTCCAGCTGGCACCGGGGTATGGAGACATCCTTCTGCGGAACAGCACTTGAGAGCATCTTGTCACTGAAGCGGTTTGTGTTTAGTAGGTATAGGTTCGATTTGCTAAAGTTTAATAGGCATAGACGTGTATTATTTTATCATCCATGTTATCAGCAGAGTGCCCACTGCTGCGTGCAGTGCCACAACCTTTTCTGTTCCGGTGACAGCGGCGCTACCGTACGTTTTTTCTTTTTTTCTTTTTTTTTTGTAGCAATTTAACCGGCCCTGAGTTCTAAAAATTTCAGCCGCCAGCAGCGCTATGGTTGGACCTTAACTTGACAGCAAAATGACATTAAAAAAAAACACGTTAGTTTCACATTTTGGCCACCGGAACAGCAAAGTTTGTGGCGCTGTATAAACTGATGTGTTAAACATAAGGGGTCTTTTTGCGCTTCTCTGCTGTGCTGTGCTGACTGCTCTGTTTGCATCAGCTTTTGCTCAAGCTTCTTAACTTTGTTATTGGAACAATATAAGATGGTGTTCAATATTCACATTAGATACTAGCTTTCCGCCCGCGGCTTCACCCGCGTGGACTACACGACGTTATCTCGCGGGAATGTGACATTTTTCCGGGATAGAAAGTAGCCTATGTTCCTCTCCAGGCTACAAAGTCTCTATGTCACAAATTTCAGCCAAATCCGTTCAGCCGTTTTGGCGTGATTGAGTAACAAACATACAAACATACAAACATACAAACATACAAACATACAAGCATACAAACAAACAAACATACAAACATCCAAACATCTAAACTTTCACATTTATAATATTATATATTATATAAGTAGGATATGAGCTACCAACACAAGAAATTTTTCTTTTAAAATCTGTACTGTAGGTAACTGTACTGTATCTGTAGGTTTCGAATAATTCGAAACCTTTTCTGCCTACAGTTTCTGTAACTAGTTATATAGAAACTACAATTAATTTTTATTTCACAATTAGGTTTATTGAAATACGCGAGACTCTTAAAAACCGACCCGCCTCCCAGACTAGTCCTGTAAATATCTTTTCTTCAAAACCTTCGATCTTCACAATTTGGGATGGTTCAACAAAAAGTTTTCACGTAGAGAAGCACCGTACCCATGGCCTGTGCAAAGTCGTCGAGGGTTGAGTGGGCTCATACCCCATTCCGTTTGCCCCTCAAAGGTGAGAGATGTATCTGCTATTCAGGGCGCGAGTGGCGGCAGAAAATATAACGGCACGGAGTTTGATGTGAGACCAATAAGGAACAGATAATTTATGTAGTTCGGGTGATTGTTGTGGTCGCAATCGTAAAGATTGTTTACATTTTAATCCTCATTGATTAAGGATTCCCGGAGTAGTGCGCTTCCACCTTCAGCCTTATCACCACTTAACATCAGGTGTGATGAAGGCTAAGTGCTACCCCGTAGTAGATAAAAAAAAACAAATTGTTTTTAGCAATAAATATTATTATTGTTCAGTTACTGAGGATTGGATGATTGTTACTCAATCACTGCGAAGCGAAACCTCTGAATGGTTGCCGATGAGAGGAAGATTGTGATCTAGAATAGCATAAGGTCTAAAATATCTCATAACCATGGGAAAACATTGTGTGGATAAGGTTGATACTCGCAGGCAGACAGCTAGTGCTACATAAATAGAGGATTATTTTCTTTATCTTTTTTTACAAAATAAGTCCCAGTTTTATACATTAAACAGCCAACAAATATGCCTTCCGGCCGCGTGGTTCGATCGCGTTGTTCGATTGATCGAACCACAAGGATCAGAAATTCTTTGTGGTTCGATTCACCGACGATGTGAAGTAACTATTTAGTTGGTTGAAATCGACATTTGTATCCGTGACAGTATTATGAGATTTGCCAACCCCAAGAGTTTTTAGAAATTTCCAAACGTTAGTTGGATCAACGTTTTCTATAGAATTATGAATGTGGCGTCTTTGAGCGTCCCTAATCACCATATTGCACCGGTTACGCGCCCGAATCGAACTACGCGGAACGTTAGTATTTAAGTGCTGTCTATATAAAAAAAACTTCAATGAGTCTGAATGAATGAATGAATCAATGAGGATTAAAATGTAATGACCTATGGAAGTGAGACGTGGTCTTTTACTATGGGTCTCATAAGAAGGCTCAAAGTCACCCAGCGAGCAATAGATTCAAGATTCAAGATTCAAGATTCAAATTAGTTTATTCAATTTAGATTGTTATTTACAATACTTGTGAACGTCATAGAAGCTACGCCATCGGTTCTCAAACCCTACAGCGGGAGGCCTTGGAAAAAAAACCGGCAAGAAACTTGAAAGGAGAGTGTGAGAGAGTGAAAGGAGACTCTCCTTTTGGAGAGGAGAGAGAGATGCTTGGTATTTCCCTGCTCGATCGAATCAGAAATGATGAGATCCGCAGGAGAACTAAAACGACCGACATCGCTCGAAGGATTGCATCATTGAAGTGGCAGTGGGCGGGACACATAGCGCGGAGAACTGATGGCCGTTGGGGCGGAAAGGTTCTCGAATGGCGACCGCGTACCGGACGACGTTCCGTGGGCAGGCCCCCTACAATGTGGACCGACGATCTGGTCAAGGTCGCGGGAAGCCGCTGGATGCGGGCAGCGCAGGACCGATCGTTGTGGAGATCCTTGGGGGAGGCCTATGCCCAGCAGTGGGCGTCGTTCGGCTGACATGATGATGATGATAAAAAAAATTGTTTATTTATTCTTAAAATAAAATAGTAACGAAACCAATGGGCAGGCAGCCTTAAGGTACCTGTTATAGCGGAAAGTTTTCATAACAAACTTATAAACGATGTCAAACTTAAATTTACGGGCATATGCCCTCATTTTGCATGAAATGAACTACAAATATAAGTTTGTAATAGTTTTTTCTGCGATATCATCAGATCTTACTCCCTTACAACTTTTATGATTCTAGGTCAACGGAAAGTACTCTACAGGTTTTAATAACATTAATTTCTGTATGATACCATTGATACCTCCACGCGTTCCTGAAAAATGGGGTCTTGTCTTGACAGACGGACTGACGGACAAAAAAAAATCATTTAGGGGTTCAACTGTCTTTATGCATAGCCTACTCTAGCCTGCGTATAGTAGAG
The DNA here is from genome assembly GCA_949710035.1 of Crambus lathoniellus. Lineage (NCBI taxonomy): Eukaryota > Metazoa > Arthropoda > Insecta > Lepidoptera > Crambidae > Crambus > Crambus lathoniellus. The sequence goes on along the minus strand of OX453308.1, from coordinate 30,732,467 downwards.
CATATGACTTCCAAAAGAGCCTTAAGAAATCTAGACAATTAATATCAACAGACACATAAACTAAACTAACACAAAAGCATTACACCGTGCGTGCGAAGTTGCAGGCAACAGCTAGTCTACAATACAACATTATTAAGGAAAGAAGATAAATTTCCCTACAGCTATTGTTTCACACTATGATCCAATTTGGAACCTTAACCGGCATATATTTTACAACAGGCGTCTTCAAGATCGATTCTTTATGGCTAGCCTGACGTTTCATTTCAGACGCACATGCACCCCTAGAATTACCTTCCCTTAGTAACACCTTCTCTCTCTAACTCCACGATTTGGGTAACTCCATCCTTTTCGTTGCAAACGTCATTGCGTGGCGCATTGTCTGCCGAGCTTTCCCACTACATTTTCAGCTTTGTGTGAGGGCTTTAAGAGCTGAATTGCATTGTGTTTGAGAAGTGAAAAGGAAATTGGCATTTACATCGACAGTGGAAAAGCCAGTTTTCCCCGGCAGAGTTTGAAATGGAATTCGACTGTGCTTTGCCACAAAGTTCGTTTTGGCGCTGGCTGTTTAGCTGGGTCTCCGTATGGGGTTGGAATAGAGGCTTTGATCGTGCGCTTTTTGCGTTTGGTAAAAGCAAATTTTCTGGCGGCTTTGAACGTTCGAAACACGCCGACAGCCGCATTCGTTGACATGTACCGGCACGCGAACGTTTTTGTTCCATTTTCTGTTTTCTAAAAAATAGTTTACCGAAATGTGAAGTTCGATTTTTAGAATGTTCAAGATTTATCGTGTGGCCAGTGGTATTATTCGGTGACTGTGAAGTTTGAATACCTACGTATCGGTTGTGAAAATAAAATGCATGAAATTGTCAGTGGCCTCTTGTTTGTATACGAATTAGATAAGGTTATGTTTTAAAATAAGTAGTTTAGTAAGTTATACGTATTAGTTTCAGTATAGTTATTTATATAATAGTGTGAGACTCTTTCAATAGTGCTTACAACCTTTCTAAAACGCTGAACTCTTCATAAGAGGGTGAGTAAAATCTTTTATTAATAAAATTAGACTAATTTTCAGTGTCACTTCCTTAATCGGTGAGGTAGGTGCGTGGGTTGTTGACCCCGGGCGCGTTGCCATGGCGACGGCGGTAGCCATGTGCGAGCTTGCTGCAGTGGGGTCTGTTGCAGCGATTTGTTAGAGATCCCTTCAGGGATTCGGGACTCTGAACGAAACGTAAATAAATAGACCTGCTATGGCTTCGATTCATAAGATCTGCGCGATTTTGTTCGCTGTAGTATCGCTGGCCCCGGGCAACATAGCGGTAACTGCCGGATACCACCTTTTTAATGTTATTTCATTTTTGGCTTCTCTGTCCCTCAATCTATGTCACTTAATTTTTTCAGATTTTATTATTACTATTTGAATATATTAAGTGATATTAACAGCTTTATTGCGCGGTAAATTATCTTACGCTTGAGTTTGTAACGGTTTCTTACTTTATGAAACATAAAACAAAAACCAGCGAACATATTTACACTTGTTTTCGTAACAAAAAATTACAATAAAACCTTTAACCGCCTTTTCCAAAATAAAAATGTATAATAAACAAAATGTTAACGCTTAATACAAAGTAATCACCAGAAATTTTATTTTGTAAAATACTATTACGCCTTTTTTCTCGTAAATTTATTGTAGCTCTAGCGACGCATGGTGGCGCGAGAGAGGAAAAAAGTCATTAACCGACTTCATTTTATACGTAATTTTCTTCATGAAAATCTTTCATATAATCTTAAAACTGACATCTATAGAAAAGTTAATGAATATAAGTTAAACGTATAACGTTTTTAGGTTCTAAATAACATTGACATTAAGAAACATGAAATAAAACGAATAGTTTTCAAGCAAATATTCGTACGATTTTGAACGTGAAATACACAAAACAGTTGAAACTTTAAATTAATTTGGATATTTATTTTAAATATTTTTATCTAGAATAATATAAAATCCATAAAATTATATTATTTTTTTCACTTACAAATATATTGTTTTAAATTAACGATTTTATTCTTCAGTTTTTTAGTAACTTTGTGTCCAAAACTACCTTGCCATCGCCGGCCCCTGTCTAATTTAATATTATAGAGATAACCCTCTAGAATAACTATTTATAGAAGTCAGCTGCCCGTTTTTGCCCGTTTTTGATTGAGTTCTCATTTACTAGTTATAGGTAAAACATAAAAAAATCGAAATATGTAAATATTATGTATTAAGTGTTATGTTATCTAGTTATATAATTGTATATGAAGAAATTTATGATGTGTTTAGTATAATAATATAAGTTCATGTAATTTATACGTGAAATTCAATATACTCTGAAAAATTAACTAGCTAATAGAAATGGAACCACACAATTTCTTTGATTTAAAGGCGATGATGGACAAAAGATACTGGTTACGTGTAGACCAAACTAATGAAAAAGTTATAAATAAATAAATAAATAACTTCTTACAATCACACCAATAATCTAAGCCCATGTTAATTTCATTAAGAAACTGTATCATGGAAAACTTGATAACGGATAAATATATACTTAAATACTTTTTGTTTGAAATACATACTTAATATACATAGTAAACACCCAGACCAAGACAAATAGACATGTTCATGCACACAAATATTTGTCTTGTTCGGAAATCAAACCCGAGACCTCTGGCGCAGAAGGTGGGTAGACTCCTACCCCTGCGCCAAATCGGTCGTCTAAGTTATGTGGACAAAGATTCACGAAATTAAAATTACTGAAGGTCATCCAGATGTTATCTATTTTAAGTACAACTTTGACGATGAGTATGTTTCATTGAATACTGCACCAAAAACTAGATCTTCAAGAGGAAGGGGTAAAAGGACACCAACACCTGATGTTTCATCAACTGAATTAACAAATCTTTACAGAGAGCCAATTACCTTACCAAAATCGCTTTATGATGATTTGATGAGTCTCTGCAAAATTGAAATAATCCCGTAACATTCATCACTTATTTTATAATAATTTGCAGTGTGTTGGGGACACAGTACTTCACAGTAAAGAAAAGAGTTTGTTTGGTTGAACGCTCAAATCTCAAGAACTACTGGACCGATTTAGAAAATTCTTTGACCATTAGAAAGCTACACTTTTCCCGAGTGACATAGGCTATATTTTATCCCGGTATTCCCACGGGTACAGGTATCACGCGGGTAAAACCGCAAGGATCCGCTAGTTCTTATATAAGTGTTCTAAACTAAATTATTTCTTAAGGTTAGGCCAAGAAAGCTATAATTTTAGGTAGGTAAGGACTTTAAATAATGTTTTTCATGTGTACATGAATGTGGTAGTTTGTTTGAACTATTTATATTCTCTACTATACAGGGTGTACAAAAGAATGGGGTAGTTGCTTTAGAGGGCTAGTATATCCCAAATACCATACCTAAAGTGTCCCAGTCTTTTGTACACCCTATATAGTAGAGTATATAACAATTCCGACATTAACCACGTTTATATTAACATTTAAAGTTTTATTTAAAGCCAATTATAGAATGCTGATGAATTCTCCTAATTTAAAATGCATTTATACCAATCAGTATAATTATTTTAATCAAATCATGCTTCCAGAGCTATTATTTAACTAGTAAATAACTTTAGTACTAGTAATATTGCAAAATAACTATAATAATAGTAAAATACTGTCTAAAATAGGAAAAAATAAAAATATATTATATTTTCTGGTCAGTTTGTAATAACAGTTACATAAACATGTGGTGCAATAATAGGATGCCGAAACAGGTTTAGTAGATGTTACATCTAAGATAAAGTAACAAAATTTCCCTTGAAAAGGTGGTAATAGGCTGATACGCTCGAGATTCGAAATTGAAATTGCGTTGTATTCTATACTTACATTCCGGAATATTACTGGAAGGTCTATTAATAAAGTTGTTAAGTGATGTTGCAGTTAGAACGGCATCGTAAATAATTTGTATTATACATTTTTATCCTTATCTACTATATTATTTATGTTATTTATAAAATTTTAAAAGAGTATAATATGAGAAAAAAATACCTTTTAATTGAGATATTGAACGCCTATTTCGAGTAACTGTACGCTTAATTATAAATAAATTAGCTTCTTTTGCTTCCCCTGTAAAATTAGGTTTTTGAGATAACCGCTTTATTGCCCGGGGCCAGCGGTATAATATATAAGCAACTTGTTAGGTTAGATATTTGATCTAGTCTAAAAATAAAAAAAAAACCATTTCGGCACAAAACTCAAAAACGGCTTAACAGATTTGGATGAAATTTTAGACACAAATAGGCCGTGACTCGCAGAAGGCTATTGGATGATATTTTCCCAATATTCCTAGGGAAAAGGAAACTACGCTAGTAAAACCGCGGGCGGGTACTGGTAAAAATAAATTAATTTTGATTGAGCGCTAATCACTAAATAGTAAATGCTTTAATATCTTTTTATTGCTATCAGTCATTAGAACTTATCTAACCAACGGGTTAAGTGTAGCATCATAAATTAATGGCCCATAAAATCACCATAAATTAATATGTTCAAACAATACAATTACTTTACGACCCGTTAACTATACAGCGGGATAAACGTACAACATTTGTATAGGGTAGGGTCTAATGCACCCCTTGTCGTTTAATAGTTTTATGGTCGATTTTACGATACAATAATTTATGTTTGCATCGCAATTTTATTTAAGTGCATTTTAGTTAAGTACTATCTACATCTTTTTATTAGGGTGGTTAATTGTGGAACAATTTATAAAGTGGATTTGCGATCATGGTCAAACATAAACATGATTTTTTCTTAGAATGTGAGAAGTTCATAGCGAGATGACTCGATGATTTATGTATAAGAAAGTTACTAATAGTTAGAACTAGAACTAGTTACGTTAGAACTAACTTCATAGGCTTGTTTAATTTAGGGAAAACGCGTTGTAACTAAGAAGGGGTTTTACTAAGTAAAATAATGAATAAAATAAAAAATATCTTTATTCAAATTGACTTAATACATAAGCTCTTTTGAATCTAAGTAGGTACTTATCTACTACTTTTCGACGACCTCCGTGGCCGAGTGGTGTACGCACCGGTTTTCAAGGTGCCGCTATCTCTAGAGGTTACGGGTTCGATCCCCGGTCGGGTAAATATTGGAAACTAACTTAATAATAATAATAATAATTATAATTTTGAGGCAACAGAGGCAGGAACTAATCTTACTGCGTATCGTGTCCGGATGCTTTCTCTGTTTCAGGCTCTCGAACCATCAATCAACGTTTCGGCTCAACGACTGTCGGATCAGGTGCGAGCCATTCAACGGGGTCACTTGTTGGATGACTCGGTACTTGATCGGCTCCGTACAGAGGTGCAACGTAACCGTATCATTACTACTGCATCGCAGGCGGCAACTCAAGCTTCTGCCGCAGCCACATTGCAAGCTGGCGTTGCTGATAGTGATCGTGGAGATGATATGGTTACTACTGTAAGTCCCCAATACAATGATATATTGAGGAGTACTCTTGAAGATGTAGTTCGGGAATTTCGATCGACTTCGGTTCACCTTAGACTTCGGCTTCCACGTTTTCCCATGCACAAAAAAAATAGGGCGCTGATGTGTGCTTTAGATTTGCTACTACCAAATTACTTTGATAGTAGTGAAGACCTGGCTGATACTCATTCGATCCTGTACTGTGCGGCTATTACAGCTTGTCGTGTTGCTCATGTCAAATTTCCAAATACTGACACAGCAACACGCCCTCGCCTGGCTGTACCCGCCTGGCTGTACCAGCCTGGCAGTGTAGGATTGAGCGTCGTATCAGTGAGGCTAGGGTACTCATCGGTAAGCTCAGCTGCTTTAGGGAGGGCAACATGCGCCCTAGGGTCATGCGCTTTGTGAAAAGTGCATTCTTGGGGACTGGTATTAGTCCTCAAAATTATATTTCATGTGTCACAGAGCGCATCGACTTCCTGAAGCAGAAAATTTGTGCATGGGCTAATCGTATTCGAAGGTATAGGGTGCGAGTCGATCGCTTTACTCAGAACCGCATGTTCGAGAGAGATCAACGACGTGTTTATGCATCCTGGGAGCGATCGGATCAGAGTGATACTGATATGCATCGGCCGGATGATGATGCCATGATTTCTTTTTGGCACAACATCTGGTCTGTGCCTGTCACTCACTCTGAAGGCGCGTGGATGGAGGATGTTGAGCGTTCGTGTGAGCTTATACCTGATATGAATGAAGTAACCATTGACTACCAAGACGTAGTTTGTGCAGTTCGTTCCTTACCCAACTGGAAATCTCCAGGCCCGGATGGACTGCACAATTTCTGGTATAAATGGTTACCTAGCTCGCACGTTTGCTTAGCATCTCAATTTCAATGTGCTTTATTATCTCAATCGCTTCCAGAATTCATGACAACAGGCATAACCCATCTGCTCCATAAATCTGGTAGTACTGCGGACCCCAAAAACTATAGACCTATCACCTGTCTGCCAACAATTTATAAAATTCTTACGTCCATTTTGAGGTCGAAGATTAATAAACACATTAATCAAAATTCTATTATGGTCTCCTCTCAGAATGGATGTAGGAATGGGGCCCGTGGTACTAAGGAGCTACTCCTCATTGACATGGCTATTAACCAACAGGTTCGTCGAAACCGAAAGAACCTGTCGACTTCTTGGATAGATTATAAGAAGGCCTATGATTCCGTGCCACATTCGTGGCTCATGAGGGTGCTGGAGTTGTATAAAATAAATACAACTCTACGCACTTTCTTGATATCGTGCATGCGAAAATGGAGAACGGTCCTTTTCTATCCAGGATCTCGACGGATTCTAGGTCAGGGCGATCCTATAAAAATAGAGCGAGGTATCTTTCAGGGTGACGGTTTGAGTCCATTGTGGTTCTGTCTGGCCTTGAACCCTCTGAGTACACTTCTCGAGAGTTCAGGGTTAGGCTATCGTTTACGGAGAAATGGTCAAGTAATATCACACCTGCTGTACATGGATGACCTGAAACTATTTGCCCATAGCAGTTCTCATTTGACAGCGTTGCTGAAGGTTACTGAAGCTTTCAGTAATGCCATTAAAATGGAATTTGGTGTGGACAAATGTGCAGTCATGCATGTAAAGCGTGGTCAGATAATGGAATCTACGGGTATACAACTCTCGGATTCTATTCATCTTAGATCTCTCTCCGTAAACGAAACCTATAAATATTTAGGTATGTCACAGGCATTAGGCATCAACGATGCTGACATGAAACAGTCGTTGCGTGAGCGTTTCTTGGGGCGCCTTTCAAAAGTCCTTAAAAGTCTTTTGTCTGGCGGAAACAAGGTTCGCGCATACAATGGATGGGTCATGCCGGTACTGATGTATTCCTTCGGCATACTTAAATGGACTCAAACTGAACTGGATGCCCTGGATAGAAAAGTTCGTACATTGCTAACAGCACACCGCATACATCACCCACGTTCATCGACCATGAGATTATATATCCCGCGGAAGTGCGGTGGTCGTGGCTTCTTAAATGCTAAGACATTGCATAACCGCGAGATATGCAATCTTAGGGAGTATTTTCTCCAAGTTGATATGGGGTCTCATAGAGATGTAGTTGCTGTTGACAATGGACTGACTCCTCTATTTTTAGCAAAAGAAAACTGGCGCAAACACAGGTTTGCGGTCGGAAGTACTAAGTACTACAGAGTACTTAGTACTTCCGACCGCAACACTGTGTGGCAAAGCAAGGAGTTACATGGCAGATTCTACCGGGCTCTCCATGGGCCCGACGTAGATTTATTGGCCTCAGTATCCTGGCTCCGTTTCGGTGATCTTTTTGGTGAAACCGAAGGTTTTGTCTGTGCAATTATGGATGAGGTTGTGATGACGAATAACTACCGAAAGTATATCCTAAGGGATGGCACAGTGGATATTTGCCGAGCGTGTCATCGTCCGGGTGAATCCCTTAGGCATATAATCTCCGGTTGTTCTCGTCTCGCAAACGGCGAGTATTTGCATAGACATAACCAAGTGGCCAGGATAATACACCAACAACTTGCTCTGAAACATAGTCTTGTGGCATCCGAGGTGCCGTACTACAGGTATGCACCAGAACAGGTCCTTGAAAATAGCCATGCCACATTGTATTGGGATCGATCTATCATTACAGACAGGACTATTGTAGCTAATAAGCCTGATATTGTATTGGTAGATCGACACGAACGCCGCGCGATAATTGTTGATGTCACTGTTCCCCATGACGACAACCTTGTGAAAGCTGAAAAAGATAAAGAAAACAAATATCTTGATTTAGCTCACGAGATTGTTGACATGTGGGACATTGATTCAGCAATTGTTGTTCCGATAGTCATATCTGCCTGGTCTGATAGCCAAGAGCCTCGATAAACACCTTAAGAGGCTTGCGTTAGATGGATGGATCGGGAGTCAGATGCAGCAGGCAGTACTTCTGGTCATGGCCCGTATAGTGAGAAGGTTCCTGTCTCTGGATCCTTAACCATCGGTAGCCGGGACCTTGATCTTGCTGCCGTTGGGGAACTGCATTTTTGTATTTTTAAATGTTATATTTTTTTGTGTTATACATTGTAAAAATTTAATGTTTAGAAATATAATTTTGTAAGTATTTAAAATGTAATAAAGGGAATAATAATAAAACACTTTATTGCAAAAAGAAAACACATAACAAAAAGACACTACAAAAGAAGTACACAAAAGGCGGCCTTATTGCTACGTAGCAATTTCTTCCAGGCAACCTTGAGTGGAAAAATAATAATCGTCTGAGGACATAAAGGGGAAGGGGGAGTGGGTGCAATTTGAAGAACATTATAATATATTATATAGATATGTCTACGCGACATATGGTGCCATTAATAAATGAATAACACGAAATTCTTTGGAAAAACTGTAATCGAGTGTAGCTCGTACAATGTATAAAATTGATGTGCGGGTGACAATATAAAAATAAAAAGATGGCGTTTGGTATGCCTCCAACGTAGCAATAACAATCTGGAGTTTTGCGTTGCCGTATATAATTTTGTAGGCGCATGCTCGAACATCTTCCCGCCTCGTTGAAATGGTGAAATTTCAACCCTGTGTGGTGTCGTCATCAGTAAGTAATGGGCATAAACGGACTAATGATCTCCTGACGCATCCTCTTGTAGTGTTTACGTCGGCAACACGTGCGATTCCGTCGGCTCCATGGAATAGACGAGCCACTCTTCCGAGTCGCCAGCTTAGCGGAGGCGTGTTGTCTTCGTGAAGCAAGACCAGATCGCCTTCATTGAGTCGTGAGGTGTCCTTTCGCCATTTTGAACGCTGCTGAAGTTCGGTCAAGTATTCTTTGGACCATCTTCTCCAAAAGTGTTGATGAATTTGCTCCAACCGTGCATACCTCTTCAGGCTGTGTTCTTTCGCATCTTCTAAATTGGGAGCCGGCAGCGCATTTAACGGTCTTCCGATGAGAAAGTGCCCGGGAGTTAGAGGTAAAAAGTCGTTAGGAGAGGACGATAAAGGATATAAAGGGCGGCTGTTCAATATCGCCTCTATTTGAGAAAACAATGTAGAGATTTCCTCAAAGGTTAAATGAGAATTGCCGATAACACGTTTCGCATGGTATTTAGCGGATTTAACCCCGGCTTCCCAAATACCGCCAAAATGAGGAGCGTATGTCGGTGAGAAAATAAATTTAATGCCTTCTTGAGTTGCAAAATGAGATAGAGGTTCAGTATTGTTTTTTTAAAAGTTACGTACATCGCTAGTGCCTACCTCTTTGGCGGCTGCTACAAAATTGCGTCCGTTGTCGCAAAAAATTTCGACTGGCTTTCCTCTGCGCGCTATAAACCGTTTTAAAGTCATAATGAAACCTTCCTTTGATAGGTCACTGACACATTCCAAATGAATGCATTTGTAGCGCAAACATACGAATAGACAAAGGTAGCATTTGATGAGGCGACTTCCTCGCCCTTTACGATTCAGGATATAGAATGGGCCAGCAAAGTCCAAACCAACGGACAAAAATGGAAAATTGGGAGTTACACGTTGAGCCGGTAAGTTACCCATTTTGGGAGTTAAAGTTTTCCCCTGAACACGCTTGCATCTGACGCACTTTGATACTGTACGACGCGCTAGAAATCTACCATTGACAGGCCAAACCTTTTGTCGTACTGTTGCTAGCAATAATTGTGGACCTGCATGAAGATTGCGAACGTGTTCAAGCTGAAAATATAGCTTAGTTAAATGGTGAGATGAATGAAGTAATATCGGATGCTTCATGTCGTAGGAGTAGCAGGACGCCTCGATTCGGCCTCCAACCCTGATTAAATTATTCTTATCCATAAATGGAGATAATGCCAATGTTTTAGATTTTGAATTTATAGACTGTTGTTTGGATAGTGCCTCATATTCTGCTGGGAATGACTGTTTTTGGGCAATGAGACAAAGTGAATAAAAGGCATCATTTAGTTCTGCTAACGAAATTTTACCAGATCGTTTATTTTTTGGATTTTTTAAATTGTAAATGAATCGATTAACAACGGCAAATGTATATTGTAACATAGTTAAATTAGAGTATTTTTCAAAATTAATAAATGGTTCCGAGTTGACAGCGGTATTACATTTTATTTCAGGTAGTAAAGAATCCTTACAAGATTTAGTATTTAATATAGGCCATTCGGTTTCCGGTTGCATTAGGAAACTAGGTCCCGACCACCAAAGTTCAAGGTCAATTAATTGCTTACCATGCACACCACGCGATACTAGATCCGCTGGATTAGCGGCAGTGGGCACATACCGCCACGAAGAAGACTTAGTGATCTCTAGGATTTCACAAATGCGATTCGACACAAATGCCTTAAGATTTTTAGTGTCACTATTTAGCCAGGCTAGTACGATGCTAGAATCACACCAGTGGTAAACTTGAACTGGCTTGTTCCTTAGAGCATCCATCACAGTCTTATAAAGCCGTGAGGCTAGTAAAGCTGCGCACAGCTCTAGACGTGGCATGGTGGTGGGTTTTAATGGTGCTACTTTAGACTTACTGCATAGGAGCCTTACCGTTACCTTTTTATTTGAGTCTATTGAACGCATGTAAATACACGCTCCATATGCACGTTCTGAAGCATCGCTGAATGAATGAAGTTCGATGCGTACTGGATAATCACAAATAACATGCCTCGGTATTTCAAGCGTAGAGATGTAGTTTAAATTGTTAACGAATTTTTTCCATTCCTCCTGAATTTCTAAAGGAACGGGCTCGTCCCAGGATATCTTAAGCTGCCATAAACGTTGTAGAAGCATTTTAGGTATAATAATACAAGGGCTTAAGATGCCCAGTGGGTCGAAAATTTTGAATGAATTAGACATGATATATCTTTTAGTAATTGTATTGTCATTTGAAAAATCTTGTATATGAAAATTTAATGTGTCTGAAGCGGGACTCCATCCGAGCCCGAGAGTGCTAGTTGATTCACTGATTGTAAGATGTTCTTGCGTTTTGATACTAGTATCACTTAGTAAATTAGGAAGATTACTTTTGTATTTTCTCAAATTGAAGCCACCGGAGCTTAAAGCTTGTGCAACTGAATTTTGAATAAAACGTAGCTGATCGGCTTCATTAGAACCGGTTATTAAATCGTCGACATACATATCCCTTTTAATTATAGTTTTAACTAGCTCATCATCCTGCTCTTCCCCAATTTGGAACAAACATCGTGTGCTCAAATAACTCGCACTTGCGGTTCCGTAAGTGAGAGTATTTAATCGCAACGTTTGAATGGGCTGCGACTCATCTTCTCTCCACAGGATAAGCTGAAGGTCCCGATCCTCATCGTGAACATGCACTTGGCGGTACATCTTCTCGATGTCGCCAGTAAGTAGATATTTGTACTGCCTTGCCCTAATAAGAATGGAGAGAAGAGAATCTTGCACATTAGGGCCCACCATAAGAATATTGTTTAAAGATAAGCCAGAGGAAGAGGGAGCTGAGCCGTCAAATACGACCCTGAGCTTAGTAGATTCGCTATTTTCCTTTATAACTGCATGGTGACACAAAAAATAGTGGGAGTACGGTCGGGAAACAAATGACTTAGATAAATGTCCCAATTCTGCGTATTCACTAATAAACTTAGAATATTCAATTTTTAATGCTGGATTTCTTTTAAATTTTCTCTCTAGGTTAACTAAACGTCGCTTTGCTAAATAATAGGTGTCACCTAGACAATCAGGAGAATCTAGTAACGGGAGTTTTACGCAAAATCTTCCGTCATCTAGCCTATATGTGTGAGCCAAAAAGTGCTCCTCACATGCCATATCGTCGTCACTGATGTGTCTTTTTTTGGGAAGCTCCTCTAGCTCCCAGAATTTAGTTAATGAATTTTCTATATCGTTTAGTTGAGTTTTACTATCGGTCATCGCATGATTACTATGAATATTATTTATGAAATGATTTGAAGAGACTGGGCCTGATAACAACCAACCTAATTTTGAACTACGAAGCTTAGGTCCTGATAAACTAAGAGAATACTCCTGATTTTCGAGTAGGTAAATCCCAGAATAAATCCGCCCCAATCAACAAGTCAATTGGCGCTGGCTGGTCAAAAGCAGGATCTGCCAGTTTTATATGCTTTGAAAATTTGAATGATTTTTTATCTAATGGAATCTTAGGCAACTCGCTAGTTATTTCGTTTAAGACTAGACAAGACAAATTAGTTTGATATTGGCTGCAAAGAGACTGTATTGTAGCTGTACAACTCTCAACTACGTTATTTGAATGATGGTTCCCTATTCCTATTACCTTTAGGTTATTAATAGGGTTCGAATGTAATTGTAGCGATTGCTTTAATTTTGCTGTAATGAATGACGATTGACTACCGCAATCTAACAACACTCTTGCCCTTTGAGTCTTACCCGTATCTGCATTAGATACCTCAATGAGAGCAGTTGATAAAATTACTTGCGTTTGAGAATTATTCGAAAAATTAACAACGGGATCGGGTTGGCTGACAACATTGTTATTTACAGACGCGGTCGGATTATGGAGTAACGTGTTGTGTCGTTGCCTACACTCCCGACAAGGACCCAAACGGCAATCCTTTAGCGCGTGACCTTGACGGAGGCAATTGATGCACAATTTATATTTCTTTACGTCAGCCAACCTATCCTTTACACTTTTAGCTTTAAATGTTGGGCAATCATATATTTTGTGCTCAGCATTACATATTATGCAATTATATTTAAAATCAGTATTGGCAGTAAATGACTTTGTGTATGAATTTTTATTGTTGTGAAAAGATGAAGAAGCTGGTCGTGAATTGGACTGAAATGGTCTTAAATTATTTTCATGTTTATTGCGATTAACTGATTCTAAAACGTCGGCACGATCAACTAAAAACCTATGAAATTGCTCAAGGGTTGGTACTTCATCGAAAGCGTTCCGATACTCTTCCCATTTTAATAGCGTGCGACTATCCAACTTAGAAGTAATCATAAAAATAATCAACGTGTCCCATTTGTCCGTTGGTTGGCCAAGGCTAGCCAGAGCGCGTAAGTTTTTTGTCACGTGATCAACTATGAAACGTAAAGATTTCTCTGATTCAGAATTAAGTTTTTGTATATTAAACAAGGAATTAAGATGTTGATTAATAAGTGACCGTTTGTTATCATAGCGATCGCACAGTAGTTTCCAGGCGTCATCATAGTTTGAGGATGACACCTCGAAATTCGATAAAATTCTAGCTGCGTCGCCATCTAAATATGACAGAAGATAATGAAATTTTTGAATAGGTTTTATGCGTTCATTTTTATGTATTAAATTTTCAAACGTATCCTTGAATTCGAGGTCTAAAAATAGAACGAAATGAGTAGGTAACAAATATGTAGGTAGGTAAGATACCTACCTGCGGTTGCCACTTTTAAAAGCACAATTTGCAAGAAAATGTATGAATTTAGTGAGAAAAACCTTTACATAACGTTAATTACTGTGTTAATCTATAGAATTGTAAACAAATTAGGCGATATTGAATGGATTTGAATGGATTTTGTTGAAGAGAAAAATTTGGAACAAGGTCAAGGGAGGGCACTTAACTCAATTTCTTGATTCTGGCCTGCGCTGCGGTGTGATGCTTTCGCTGCTTCACTGGTCCGGGCAGATGATGATGATGATGGTTTACCTCAATGCCTTAGACTTTGCTCCGATAACTTGATTTAAACTTCTTTACTGCTGACGCTCACCAACTAGCACGGTGATTTTCGATGTTTCGAAAAATTGTATTTGATGATTAACTGGTTGATTTTTGATGATTAATCCCCTCATGGGCCACCAATTTATGTCTACGCGACATATGGTGCCATTAATAAATGAATAACACGAAATTCTTTGGAAAAACTGTAATCGAGTGTAGCTCGTACAATGTATAAAATTGATGTGCGGGTGACAATATAAAAATAAAAAGATGGCGTTTGGTATGCCTCCAACGTAGCAATAACAATCTGGAGTTTTGCGTTGCCGTATATAATTTTGTAGGCGCATGCTCGAACAAGATATAATTAAAAAGAAATAGGAATAAAATAAAGAATGAGTAAGAGAGGAAATAAGATAGGTAAAACTTTTCAATATTTCCTCGGGTCTGGGTGTATGTGGTAATACCCGGCGTTGTTTCCAATTTCCATAACAAGTACTCGTGCTTGAAAGCCACTATACTTTGGTATGGAACAATGTATGTGATGGTGTCCAATATTTATATTATTTGTTTACTTTTATTTAGTGAAAACGCGTTGTAACTAAGAACGGCTTTTACTTTAATTTTAAAACACCTTTTCAAGTGGTATCGTGGGGTTGAATATGCCTGTCATAGAGGATTTTCCTTCACGCCTTTTGTGTATGATGAAAACGAAAATGGTTTTAAAAGGAGCCTCGATTCAAATGCGCATCACCCTGCTCACAGCAAGGATTCCCGGAGGATGAAGGGACCCCGCACCCTTTACTTATTATAATTTTATATTAAACCGTCAGCCTTCGCTCTTTTTACCTTCCGACTGAATGTACTTAATGTGCTGCGCCTTCCCGCGCCCATTCGAGGGTTAAGTGTCCGCTTCATTTTATTTTTTGTTGGAGTGTCAAAGGGTTATAAAGGCTGCATTGGTGACAGGGTTTTAACTGTTGCTTACATTCTAACTTCCTTGGCAACCTTGGTTTTCATTGATTTCAGAAAACTTTTTACCAATATACTTTGGTTTTGATATTATTTAAGACATAAAAGGTAAGGTTATCTAGGCTGTAAGACTTCAAGTACACTAATAAAGCGGGAATGGTATAGGAAACTAAAGACCTATTCTATAACCTATAACTAGCTAAACTCTGTTTGTTTTTCAAAGTCATGGAGAAAATAGTGCATGAACAGCTGTACTCTAATATCAGACACTCCTTGAACGATTTTCAGCACGGCTTTCTACCTGGGAGATCGACTGTGTCTAATCTTATTTTATTTAATTACCTTGTCACTGCATCCATGGGATAAAGGTAACCAAGTCGATGTAGTGTTTACCGACTATAGTATAGCATAGCGTTTGATTGAATTCAGCACAGTCAGCATTTGCGCAAATTGAGGGCGGTGGGTGTTACTGAGGGTGGTTTGAATTCTAGATCCGGAATAGAACTCAAGCTGTGGTTATTAACAACTACATTTCCTGTTTGGTCCTTGCTTAGGCTCCACCTTTTTGTTGTATATCTTAACGACATAAACTCTTTATTTAAATTGTTACTTTTTTGCATTCACAATGTAATTTTTATTATTGAAAAATGGAAAATAAAATATTTACTAGTTGTGAGACGGGTCGATCTTTTCTAAATACTTCATTTTCCATTTTTCGACATAAACTCTTGCTTAATTTCTTTTTAAAGTATTATGTTTCGCGGTCGATATGAAGCTTTTCTCGACAATTAGATCTGTCAGTGACGTATCCGCATTACAGAACGATTTGACCCACCTCGAGTCATATTTGATTTTAACCCATAAACTTATTTATACTAGTTTTAACCCGACCCAATTATTACATTTAGCAGAAAAACTAATAACGTCGCATATGGTTATCGGATTGGAGACTGTATTCTTCCGAGGCACGATTTGTCACGAGACCTTGGGGTAATGCATGACAAGGATAACATTTGAGACTCATGTCGATAGCATTATATCTAAGGCTTGGAAGGCGTTGGGGCTTGTATTCCGTTGATCTAAAGACTTCAAAAATATTAAAACCTTGAAGATACTTTATTGTGCCTACGTTCGCAGTATCATTATCTAAGTATACATTATATCTGTCTCTGATACTGATTTGTTTAACTCAGATTTCACTGACATTGTAACCATACTATCGCGGACTATAGTACCGGTTACTACCGGTGGTAACCTGAGCGCTGCGCGGAGGGTGCGCGTCAGCCGGTATAATGTGTCCGCTAATAAGTTCACGCCTGCCGCTGTGCCACAGCACATCGTTCATAAGCTAAGGCAGTAACTCAACTACATACTAACGCCTGTTACGGTAAACAGCACAGGAAGGGCGTTTGTGCACTACACTGAATTTTACCGATCCGGAAAAAAACGGATGCTTGTATTTTAATAATTATTCATTTATAATAGTAATTAATTAAATACAAGCATCCGTTTTTTTCCGGATCGGTAAAATTCAGTGGTAGTGCACAAACGCCCGAAGACTAGCGTCGCTACAAGACGTTAGAGTGAGGTTTATTGAGATACTAGCGGATCCTCGCGGTTTCACCCGCGTGGTACCCGTTCCCGTGGGAATATCGAGATAAAATATAGCTTATGTCACTCGGGAAGAATGTAGCTTCCTAATGGTGAAAGAATTTTCTAAATCGGTCCAGTAGTTTCGGAGCCTATACGATGCAAACAAACAAACAAACAAACATACAAACAATAAAAATTTTCCTCTTTATAATATTAGTATAGATGAAATAGATTTTGCGATACCTTTTACACAGGATTCGACCCCGCTGCCGCAGGTGTCCGCATCGCTAATAAGTGCCGTTGCCATCTTGTCTTCGTTATCATTGTTGCATAAGGATAAGCCTACGATTTCTTGCAAGGCTCCGCAAAGGCTCCTTTCGCAACGATAATTTGTTAAAATAATTTATTCATTCGTTGCTTTATTTTAGGCACACGGTTCCGTTCGCATAATGTATCGATTACTATTTCACAATTATGCTAAAATACAGTGTAGGTAAACAAAGCATCCTAGTTGAGATACTGCTCTAGCTGTTTATTTGCTGTGGCTGTGATGTTCACGGTGTCCAGTTGCGTACCGAGAAATGGGCGACAAGATGCCACCGGCATCGGCACCCACTTGCCACCTGTTACACTGTATAAGAAGGGTTAGGTTCAATAACACTACTACACTGCACTAGTACACTACGGAGAACGAACAATTTGAAGATAATAGGTATTAAATTGTCTTTGCATTCAGTAATTACGTGTTTTTTTGTAGCTCTCTATTAGTGCAACGTTTTCCCCTTATCTATTTTATTTAGAAATTTTCAGGAAACTAGTAATTTTATAAATAACGGCAATAGTTTTCAAAAAATCTAAAAATGTCTTGATATTTATTTACTTATTATTGTCTTTCTTTAAGTCACAATATAAAGTCTTAACTGGCAGCGTCACGTTCTTACTAATATTACATCTATATTCGTACTATGATATTTACCAAAAACCTTTGAATACCACAGTATAGTAGCGATCATCAGCTTTTGCTTACCAATTTGACAATGACAACCTGCAGCATTCCAGTGCTTCTGTGTGCTCCTACTAATTACTCCTACTGATAGGAGCACCGGGACACCCATGTCCTGATGCTCCTACTGAACATAAAAACAACGGAGAATAATGTTATATTCTAAATTTAATTCCTCCTGTTCTCTCACAACATAGGTAGATTATATTAAGTAAATGTCGGGGTGGCCACGTACTACAGTCATCACCACGCCAAACATGACGTAAGACAAGCTAAAAGGACCCTTAAAGCCGTTGATCATAACGTAAATTATAGTTTAAGTTGGTGTATCAGGTTTCACACGCAACCTTTTAAAATATTAAGCATCGAAGTTCGGGCAGGCTAGGCGTTTACTATCGACAGGCAATATTTCATTATTTCGCCGGAATGAAGGTTTAATTTTCAGCACTTTATCGGGTTTATTCGAGGATTCTCGTGATCGTTAATTTACCGATATTCGTTCAATATTTTTGCTGAAATAGGGTCCATACATTTCAGTCGAGTCGATGTTGTACTTTTGTACGGAACAGGCATTTTTTTTCGTGTTTCCGTGGTTGGCCCCATAGTAAAAATTGTTCGTATTGATGGACACCATCATCCCCTAAGATCTTTGTACAAATTAAAATTTTGAGATGTTTAAATAAATAAATAAATAAATAACTTCTTACATTCACACCAATTATCTAAGCCCATTTTAATTTCATTAAGAAACTGTATCATGGAAAACTTGATAACGGATAAATATATACTTAAATACTTTTTGTTTTTAAATACATACATATAGGATCAAAGGGGGATGGAGCGCAGCATGCTGGGCATTAAGTTAGCCGACCGCATAAGAAATACGATACTGCGTTCCAGAACTCTTATTGCTGACGTCTCCCAAAAAGCAGCATTACTAAAATATAACTGGGCCGGGCATGTCTGCCGTATGCCAGACGACTACTGGGCAAAACTCGACACCAAATGGACCCCCACAGTTACACGTCCACGCGGCAGACCGAGACGGCGGTGGCGAGACGATCTTGACTCGTATATGAGTGACTGGCACACAACAGCTCTAAACCGCGTGAAATGGAAGGAAGGTGGAGAGGCCTTTGCCCTGCTGGGTCTCTAATGAACCATCCGCGTTGTCCCTAGTACCTAAAGATTTGTTGCTCAATCCTGCGGTAGAAGAAATCCCATTAGGAGACTTTCCAACATCTGTTCGTACCTTAGGCCTAGTTTGGCAGCCTTTGGAAGACATGATTTCGTTCAATCAGCCAACTACTGACAGTCAAGTGCCAACGGGGAATTTGACAAAGCGTTTAGTCTTGTCGTAAGTGATGAGAGTTGACGACCCACTTGGCATCCTTGCGCCGATTGTAGTACCTGGGCGTATTTTGTTTCAAAATATGTGGTGCAAAGGATACGATTGGGACGACAAACTTCCGGAGATTGAGCAGCAAACCTGGAGAACGTGGTTTGAGAGTTTAGCTGCAATATCAAAGATTCGTATCCCGCGTTTTTACCACATCGGGGCGACAGGCTTCGATCAGTGCGAGCTCCATGTGTTTGCGGACGCCAGCGAATCAGCCTATGTTGCAGTGGCCTATTGGCGGTTTCTTTATAGTGATGGCAACGTGAAGCTCTCACTCATTTGTAGCAAAGCGAGAGTAGCGCCCCTGAAGCCCATTTCCATACCACGTTTAGAGCTTCAAGGTGCATTACTGGCGGCTCGCCTCGCATCATCCATCTGCGAAAGTCATCGCTACGTGCCATCTAGACGTTTCTTCTGGAGCGACTCTCGCAATGTTCTGGGCTGGTTGCGAAAAAGTGATGCACGGTGTTTTAAGCCATTCGTTGCTCATCGGGTTGGTGAAATATCGGAGTTAACGAATGTAAGCGAGTGGAGATGGGTTCCCTCTGATTTGAACGTTGCTGATGATGCTACCCGTGCCAAAAGTATTGACTTATCTCCAGAGTCACGGTGGATAACTGGGCCGGAATTTTTATTCGCATCCGAATGGCCACAAGAACCAGTCCAGAATGTGCCCGTGCTCCAGGAGCTCAAACCATCCGCACGGTCGCTTCCCATCTCTCATACCATTTCGCCGCACCAAGTAGCTGTCACCAACGCCCATGAATTATCATCTTCATCTCGTGGTAGCTCATCAAACTCACAGTCAGGCGCTGTCATCCACCCTCATGACAACTTGGGTACGCTGCCGTTGCGCTTGCCGTTGTGTGCTGATCACACTCGCATTAGCTCATGGCTCACATTGGTACGCGCAACCGCAAGAGCTCACAGATTTATAGCAGTAATCCGTTTACGTGCTTTGCTCAAGCGGGGGGTTTCGGTGGACTCTGTGTCAGCGGGTCTAAATAATTTTAATTCCAGGGACGAACCCAGGACGGGGCGAGTTTCTCTTACTGCTAGCGACATTCGCTGCGCGGAGGTACATTTGATTCGTAAAAGCCAAATGGACTGCTTCGAGAAAGAGATCACTTGCCTTCGTAACAGGCAACCCCTTCCACTGCAAGGCCGCCTGAGGCGATTCGTCGTGTGCCTGGACCAAGATGGCATAATCTGTCTGTCAGACCGAACAGCCGCTATCACAGGAATAGAGTCGACTTCACGTCAACCCATCGTGCTGGATGCTAAGCATGCCATAGTCCGCCTGCTGATAGAGTTCCATCATATTAAGGCCGCTCACGCTAACACAGAGATGGTGATAAGCCGATTGCGCCAGGATTTCTGGATTTTGGGACTCAGAGATACATTGCGCTCCATCACTCACCGATGCTCAACGTGCCGACTTCTTCGGGCCAGACCACTTCGCCCGCCTGTCGGAGACCTGCCAGCGGAACGACTAGCTCACCATCGTCGCCCATTTTCGTTCGTCGGTTTAGACTACTTTGGACCGGTACAAGTCGCCGTTGGTCGCAGACGAGAAAAGCGGTACGTCGCGGTATTGACGTGTCTAGTTACCCGAGCGATCCACCTTGAAGTAGTGCACAGTTTAACAACCGACGCAGCGCTCATGTGCATCCGCCGCTTTATAGCCCGCAGAGGGACACCTTGCCAGATATTATCCGACAACGGGACAGCGTTTGTCGGTGCGAGCAGAGAGCTGAGAGCCTTATATGGTTTAGACATGGAAAATTTTGCGGCGAACCATAAGATTGAGTGGAAGTTCATTCCGCCGGCTGCTCCTTTTATGGGAGGTGCTTGGGAGCGCATGGTGAAGAGCGTGAAGACGGCGCTTCGGGCCACGCTCGGGGAGCGAACACCGACCGACGAGGTACTCGCCACACTTCTGGCCGAGGCCGAAGCGCTGGTGAACAGCAGGCCACTCACCCATGTCCCCTGTGAACCGGACGCAGAAGAAGCCCTCACACCATTCCACTTTATAATTGGCTCCGCTCCGGGTTCGTCTTTCCCAGCAACGCTTAGTGAAAGTGACTTGGCCAGTCGTAGCTCTTGGAAGAAAGCCCTGCGCCTTGCGGATCACTTCTGGCAGCGGTGGCTTAAGGAATATCTTCCCCAGCTGAAGCCTCGTCTGCAGGAGAGAGAAGCCACCGGGAATGTCAAGGCTGGTGACCTCGTCTTGATCGTTGATGGGAATCTCCCAAGAGGCACCTGGCCCAGAGGCAGAGTAACGGCTACGTTTCCAGGACGAGATGGAATTGTCCGGGTTGCGGACGTCTGTACCTCCGCCGGCGTGTTAAGGCGCCCAGTAAAGAAACTCGTTCTCCTGCTTTGAAAGGGGCAGAATGTGCACCACGCACATGCTTTTTTATAGATATTTATACTTTTTATACTGTTATTGTTTATTGCTAAGTTTGTCTATAGTTCTATTTTGATATGACATTGTATTTTCGTTATTCTTTTTTTTATTATTATATGTCAGTTGCACCAGAACCAGCGTTCGTTTCACTTGTATGTAGCTTCTAAAACAGTCCACTAAGCTAGGTAGTGAATATCGGTTAAGAGCCTTATTTTCTTAACTGCGAATGCAGCCGAACTGAGTCTACTCGCCAAGGCTTCGATATGAGGATCCCATTGTAGTCGCGAGTCTAATATAATACCTAGAAATTTTGTATTGTTAATGAATTCGACCGTATCGCCGTCTAGTCTAATATGAAAATCAACTTGTCTTACATTAGGTAACGAAAATTTTAAACACTTAGTTTTCTTTGAGTTTAATGATAAATTATTACTATTAAACCAATGTGACACTTTTGAAAGAGTACTATTTACTTCGTCAGAACAGTCATCACCTCTATCTACTTTAAAGACTAGAGATGTATCATCGGCAAATAGCACCGTCTCACATAAATTCTTCGCGTAGTAAGGAAGGTCATTTATGTATATTAAAAACAACAGCGGGCCCAATATTGATCCTTGGGGTACGCCCATAGTAATGGGAGCTCCGGTAGACTCAGTTTTATTAATAACTACCTTCTGAGTTCTTTCATACAGATATGAATGCATAAGGCTTACTGACATTTCAGAAACACCATAATGTTTTAACTTCCTTAATAGTGTTTGGTGATCAACACAATCGAATGCCTTGGAAAGGTCACAAAAAATAGCGATTACATCCTGCTTGTCCTCCCAGGCATCAAGTACATGTTTTAGAAATGCAACCCCAGCATCAGTTGTACTTTTACCTTTTGAAAAACCAAACTGTTTCTCATGCAGTATACTAAGTATAATTATGTACAGTTACGGAATCTGAATTTTAAGCAGATAGATAAGCTTCGTAAAGAACAAAGTGCAAAATGGGCCCAGAGATGTAGCACTTTGAAACCTTATTTAATATATCATCATCATCAGCCTATATTAACGTCTAATATATATTAATGAATAATTACAAAATTTTATTATATGGCGACGAAGCTGAATAAAATTGTGAAAAAAAGAGAAGTAGTTAAAAAGTATTGAAATAAACTACAACGGACTTATATTTAAACCAATAATTAAGATTGCATGTCAATCAATCAGCCTAGTATTTTGAGGTTAAGCAACTTTCGCTATGGTTGGTCACGGGATGGGTGGTCAGAATTGCTCGCTCGCTCATACCAGCTCATACTCTGTACTCGTACTAATTTGTAGTGTGTAGATATTTTTGAAAATAGAACGTTAAATTTTCAGTTACGAGACTTTTTAGATACAAGACTTCATAATATCGTTCTTCACGTCATCAGGCGTTTATCATCGAGTAGGTATTATAATACTGCAAATTTACCTAGTATCTCTACATGCTAAACATTCAAATTCCTAGACTGTACTTTATTTGCATAATCACATTTTGTAATTTTAAGTTACTTCTACTATATGAATACTAAATATCCATGAAAATGAAAAGAAAACGATATCTCTCCCAGTTCTTATTCTTAAGCTTAAGACGATTGGGTTCACTTAATAAGGCGTCTCATCGCGTCTCAAGGCGTATTCCTGTTGTTTTCGCAAATTATAGTTCAGCAGATTATATTCTTAATATTCAGGAGACGTTGGAGATAAGCCGGCTTTGTATTCAAACTGAGATACGCTTTTGACTAAAAAATATGGTCTGAAGTTAAATCGGCTTGAAATCATAAGAAGTAATTTTGTTTATAGTATTGAGATAAACTAAATGAGATAAATTAAGAATGTCGTTTGACATAATACTATGGAAATAACTAAATTTAACAGTTCTAGCAGTATCGACAATAAACTGGTTTAGTGTGTGTGAGTGTGTTTCACAATAGGTACAATCTGGGGGCTTTCAAGTCGCAACTCGCGAGCGAAAACGATATCTTTTATAGGCATGAGTGATTTATCCTAGATCGCATCATCGCTTACCATCAGGCGAGATAGCAGGCAAGCGCTTGCATATCTACAATAAAAAAAAGATGTTCTTAATTCTATTTTATCATGTGTATTTCTTCAGTCGGTATACTTGTTATAAATGTACGGTACAAATGTTAAATGTACGGTATACATGTTAGATCAAAACTTTGGGTTTGTTGCACTTTGTGTTTGTGTGTCACCCACTTTACCTTTCTCTTATTAATTGTTCAAGGTTGACTGGAACAGATCCCTTTCAGGGATAAGTCCACCTTTGCCTTATAGATTTTAAGACTGTAAATGTAAATGATGTTACTTGTGCAATAAAGAATATAATACTTAGTGCTTTCCCATCTGTTTGCTCCGTTGCACTGTCTGGCTGGCTTGACACTATTGAAATAGGTATCTTAGGTGTGTACTTCAGCATGTCTAATTATTTTATTTACTTATTGATATGATAATATGATGTTTAAATAAACACACCATCATCCCAATTTACTAACCAAATGTTTTCCTTTTCTAAAGTTCTGGCAACCCGTATTGTAGTTCTAGTGTACGCCGCAACATTTTGTATTAGTTAAAACCTTACAAAAGAACTAAAATTTCTTTTCAAAACTGGGAAATATGAAGCAAAATAATTATGCGTCTTCTTTGAGGATACCTACAGTAATTAATTAGCCTTAGGTATTTAGCTAGCTGCGTTCAAAAACATAAACTCATAAAATTATTTCAACCTTGCTGTTTGAAAGGCGTTGCGTTTTGCATATGGCGCGATGGCGGTGGTAATTTCTTGTAAGCCTAATTACATACGAGCTTATTTGCCAAGGCGGGAGGTGTGAAGTGCTCGCGACGAAATCCTTTTTAAGTTTTTCAAGGGTAGACTTTACACGTGAGCTCTACGCGTTGTCGAGGGGAGAGTGTGGTATTTCAGGTTGTATATAGTTGGGTTTTTTTATCCACAACGGGGTAGCACTTAGCCTTCATCACACCTGATGTTAAGTGATGATAAGGCTGAAGATGTAAGCGCACTACTCCCGGAATCCTCAATCACTGAGGAGCTGGCTATCTTATCTCTAACTGCCGGAACACAATAATGCTGAAAACATCATTGTTATGGCGTCAGACTTAGATAAGATGGTGGTAGCTGGCCAGGCGGACTAAGAACAAGTCCTACCACCAACCAAACCGAATACAATATGTACCCCCACTGGGAATCGAACCCGGGACCTCTTGGTCTGAAATCGGTGGTGTGAACCACTAGACCACAGAGGCAATTAACAGGCTTTTGGTTTAACGTCGGCTTCACCCGCGTACCTATTTGTCTCACCTGGGGAACGCATGCCTTCGTTTCATCTCCTTAAAAGTTAAATTTATCAAAATCCTTTCTTTGCATGCCTACGTCATAATATCCATCTGCTTGCAAGATTTCAGCTGGATTCTTCCAGTAGTTTGAGCTGTGCATTGATAGATCAGTCAGTCACCTTTCATTTTTATATATTTAAGAAGGTTTCTAACATAATACGATAACTAACTAAAACATTAATTTATTTACGAGAACATTTGACATAATAAAAATTATTTTAGACTGGACCGAACCTACGTGTCCTCGAATGCATATAAATGACTCGTCTACTTTTCTATAAGGGCCAGTTTTTTGATGGACGACACAAAACGTTAAGTTAACTATTGTTTGTAATAAGTACAAATTTTCAAGATATTTGACTATTAGTTACTTTTTTTAACCATTAGTTCAGTTAACTTTGGTTCAAAAAACTGGGCCTAAGTAGGTAGGTACCTATCTTACTTTCCAATAAAATCTGTCAGTCAGTCCCCTGGCCTAGCGCCCCCTTCGACAGGAGGCGTGAGCGTCAAAGCGACGCCGGATCGCAATTACGGCGCACAACGACATTAATTAAGGCCTCCTTTGGATCCGCGTCTAAACTAGCCTTTAGTCACAGAAAAATCATTTTAATTAAGAAATTTGCAGGCTATGATGGAATGTCGCGACGGGAATATCAAGGATTTGATGTCAGACGAAGGCTTAGAGGAAAAAGGAGGAATGACTGTGTTGCTTGATTTTAATTTACATATGTTATGAATAGTTTAGTTTTCGGAAACGAAGCATTTTTTCGCTTGTGTCCAAAAATTACACTTAATAATAAATTCCAGCATAAGCAATTGGACTCAAGATAAAATTTCTATTCATTCCTCTTCTCTTGTGTGACTGAAATCATAAATTATATCCAGACACAGAAAAATGCTGATTGTTTTTCTCGAGTCTCTTGACCACGAATTCCGGCTCAAAAAAGCAGGCAGTTACAAATTAAGCTATTTTACCTTATAGAAAATCATAGGTACGATACAATTATAGCAAATTTTGTGAACCCTACGTGTCTGGGGAGGAAAACAATAGCATTATAACAATTATAAAACTGGCCATTAATTTGAGACGAAATAAAAAAGCCTACAAGAAAAATGAATGTCTTCCCTGGCACGCTTAATTAACAAATAATGCCACTAATGAGTGAGCAAGACAATGGCGTTATTGCTGACCCGGGGCTACAACTTGCCTTTTTGTGCTATCTCATGCCTGCCTCCTTAGGGCGTCTGAAAAGTAGGCAGGAACACGCCGCAGGAACACGCGCTTAGTCGCAGACAAATTGTAATCCGCGGCGGATAAATAAAAAGCAATCGTGGGCTGCTCTCACCTTCTCCCGCCACTCGCAGTATTGCTGGAAAAAAATACAACATTCAACGATATGGTGTTAAATTAGTAGCATTATGAGTCATGATTCAATTGGTTCGATTGTGCATGATGTGCATGTACACGTACTGCAACATGTACTTATTGCCTTATTCATAAAAAAATATTTAAGCTATGTTTAACCAAACATTGTTTTGTCCTTGTTACACAATTCTAATTTGAGCAAAAGAGACAAAGCAATATTGAAGTTAAACATGCAAGCTTAATTTTTTTTAAATAAGGCAGTTAGTTTTACTCGCTGGCTACCCGCTTAACGCATAGAAGGCCCTTAGACGCGTCCTTAAACGACGTAATATTTTTGAGGAAAAACCACTCGGAACGAAAGTGCGTTTTTCCTTGTCCATTATTTCGCGAACTTTGTGATTAAACTTTTTATTGCTTGAGGAAAAAATCAATTTGCTATCGGCCGTTTTGGCAGCTTTAAAATTGAAATTATTGTTTCATAACTTTTGTGATAAAGGAGGTGATTAGTAGATTTTTATGAGTAAATTGATTCATTGATGTAATGAAGCTTATCCGGGGGAACTTACGGGTAACGACTTTTGTCTAAAAGCTTCAGTGCTCGTTTGATAAACCATTTTGTTTAAAATTAATCATGCACATTGCACATCTATACAAATAAATAAAAACGGAGTGTCTGTTTGTAATATCAAAATAACCGCTTTTTAATACGTGTATATGATTATATGTACGGTACGTATACCAAAATATTTTTTTTTACAATTTTTGTCTGTCTGTCTGTCTGTCTGTTTGTTCCGGCTAATCTCTGAAACGGCTGGACCGATTTGGACCAGAATTTCACTGGCAGGTAGCTGATGTAATAAGGAGTAACTTAGGCGTACGTAAGGAGTACTTTTTATCCCGATATTCCCACGGGAACGAGAACCACGCGGGTGAAACCGCGGGTGGCCGCTAGTATAATAATATAACAAGTCACAGAGGCAATAACACATATAACGTGACATTTAGGTTATAGACGACACATATTTAAAACTTTTTAAGCTCCAGTTATTTGCACCATGTACAAGTACAAGCGAGTAACTTGAACAAGTAGCTTGCGCATATTACTCACGCGTAGTGTAACCTACGTCTTCACTAGCTCCAGCTACTTGCACCATGTACAAGGAACCTTAAGTCTAAAATATTTTCAGCTATACCTAACCGTAGCCCGTAGTCCGTGCTACGGCGTAGCACCTTCCGAGGGTTGTGCAAAGTGTGACGTCACCCGTAGACGCAAACAACTCTGGCTTGGCATCGCCGTAAACAAGCACCGATCGTTTTACAGCGGCCGCAATGAAGGTAGTAAACCGCGCCGCGCGCCGACTAGTCTCCTCTTTATGACCAGGGATCAGGGTTATCAAGACAAATATGAAAATTCCTTTAAAATAATCTAATTTGACAAAAGATGGCCCCTATCAGCCAATACAATAAATAAAGACTTTTGGTGAAGAACAAAATAAAATCTGTAGGCGATAAGTAGAGTCCTAAACTGACTATGTAAAAAAAGTTGCAGACGCCCTTCCAAAAATACCTAGTATCTATTCTGCTCTCAAAATTATCTTTATATCATAATAAACTGTCGATCGTTTAGAGTCAGAATGTTACATTTGTTACAATTCTACTTGTTGGAAAATTCCAATACACTCAAACATGCAACCATGAGAATGAGAACTCAATCACCGAAACAGATCATTTTGGTGCAACTTCGTAAGAATGCGACGACGACAACCACACAGTCGCCATATTAAAATTGTAATTGAGACGACGAAAATATTTGATTGAATCAGGACTCACTTGGCGGAGGTCCCTAACCATTGTGAAAAACGAAGTATATGTAGCTTACTGCCGCAAAAAACACAACATGCAAGATGAACCGCCCGCCCGCCCGCAAATAATTACAGATGCACACCACAAAAATACCAGTGCACAATACCTATATCAGCTGCTGAAAATCAGCGTTGTGGCTACAAGCTGCAATATTAGCTGAGCTGGTCAGCCCTTTCAGTAGTTTCTAATATATCTAGATTTAACGAACCATTTGTATTTAAATTATTACTTTTTTGCATTCACAATGCAATTTTTATCATAGAAAAATGGAAAATAAAGTATTTAGAAAAAATCGACCCGTCTCACAACCAGCTCCGATGGGACTCGAACCCACGACCTTTCGCTATCCGGGCGACTGCTCTAACCACTGAGCTACGGAGTCGTTATTAAACGACTCCGTAGATAAAAATTGCATTGTGAATGCAAAAAAGTAATAATTTAAATACAAATGGTTCATTACGGAGTCGTTATTAAACGACTCCGTAGCTCAGTGGTTAGAGCAGTCGCCCGGATAGCGAAAGGTCGTGGGTTCGAGTCCCATCGGAGCTGGTTGTGAGACGGGTCGATTTTTTCTAAATACTTTATTTTCCATTTTTCTATGAACCATTTGTAATTTTTTATTATGTATGAAACACTGAATAAATACTTACTTTACTTTACTTTATTTAGCAAGACCGCAATACACCTTGCACCTTCACCGATTAGACTACTCTACACGTGTTAGTCTAATCATCCTCGGGTGATAGTTCGTGCGAAAACCAACACAAATTTTAGATTTAGATTTTCACAATAACGAAGAAAATACTTTGAGATACTTACTCACGACGTGACAACCCTACATATTGGCGACGCTACGAACTGAAAGTCTTCAATTTTGGTTGAGTTATGAGTTCCCCGTTGATTTGTTTGTGCAAATTTCCGTTATATTTAATTGTGATGCTTGTTTACACGGTCCAGAGAAAATTAGGATAAAGAGATCCCAAAAATATCGATGTATAAAAGCAGTAAGCTAATAACAAAAGTAGCTTGGTATTTTGCTCAAGTCACTATCATCATCATCATCATTTCAGCGGTACGACGCCCACTACTGGCAGGCCTATTTCACTCCCGCGTGTCGGCTCGAAAACGCGGCGGCAACGCCGGCGTTGTAAATCCATAGAAATTAGGTCCGCAAAGAGCTAGAATATATGCGATAGAAAGAGATGCAACGACAACGAGTGGCCGTTCGTAATTTGCCTGCGCCGTACAAGCTGAATTATACTTTATTGCCTTATAGTTAGAGTTGCTATTTATTTAAATGACTTAGCGGAGTGAACTATCTGTTACATAGTAACTATTTAGTAATCTGTGCTACTGGGCATAGGCCTCCCCCAAGGATCTCCACAACTATAGTTAGTAAAAAATCATAGAAAGGTTGACAATATTTACTTGTATTGGTATGTCTACGAAAAATTGCAATCATTAGCTAGAGGATATCAAACTTTTTTCATAAGACTCCTTTGAATTGAATTTAGTTTTTGTTTATGATGTTAAATCAATAAAATTAGTAACTAATTAATTTGAGATAAGATTGAAATTTATATTAACTAGTAGCTGAGATTTTAGTACCTATTGTTTTTGGATCTTGTTACTTTGGGAGATCAGGGTGCTTACCATCAACTCTTATTGCGGTTTTGTTTAGGACCTAAACTGAACTGCTTCGCTTATTCGTACCAC
Source organism: Crambus lathoniellus (assembly GCA_949710035.1). Lineage (NCBI taxonomy): Eukaryota > Metazoa > Arthropoda > Insecta > Lepidoptera > Crambidae > Crambus > Crambus lathoniellus. The sequence continues at coordinate 30,702,508 of OX453308.1, read as the reverse complement.
GACAGCTTAATATCAATGACAGCGATTCAGTGATCGATCAATGACATTTCACAGCCGCTAAGCTGTCAGGAACTCTTATTTGACTTATAACCCGGTCGATTTAACATGTCACCTGCAGGTTATACCCGTCCCTCTCACTCTCCGGGCATGACAGAATCGAGTGAAAGAGACGGGTAGAAGAAAAAGGACACAAATCGTTCGGTCATTAACATTTAGCAATTCATTTGCGATCCAGTTTTTAGAAGGTCAGAGTACGAAAGAAAGCAATTCATTTTAGGAACCTATTCTGCATCGCGCTATTTTTGAATCGCTGTCTTAAAGTTGATGGTAGGCACCCAGAACTGTTTTAACACCCAGACACCCAGTTATCTATTTTGACCCGGCCGGATATCTATCATGAACCTTGGAAAGGTGTATTGTGAATACCAGGGTGGAAGGTCCTTGACCACGAAGTTTATTTGAAAATAAAACTATACCAGATTTCCCATTTAGACAGGTCAGTAAGGGTAAGTCTGAACTAAAGACATACACAGATTTGTTCAAGCGAAAAGAAAAACTGCATTCATACAAAAAAAAAAACTAAATACTTCATTTTCCATTTTTCTATTATAAAAATTGCATTGTGAATGCAAAAAACTAAAAATTAAAATAACTTGCATTCATACATTTAAAAATACGAGTTGAATTTTGTATGAAAAAATGGTTGCCATTTCGTACACCTACTAAGTTAAACGATATTAAAAAACAATGCATTTTAGTCATTTAGATATCATATTTCATAGCACAGATTCAAGATTCAAGATTCAAGATTCAAATTTGTTTATTCAATGTAGATTGTTATTTACAATACTTGTGAACGTCATAGAAGCTACGCCATCGGTTCGCAAACCCTACAGCGGGAGGCCTTGGAGAAGAACCGGCAAGAAACTCCAAGGGTTGTTTTTTTCTCCCTGTTTTATTTCATACAGAGTCGTCAAATTGAAAAAACGAATTTAAAAAACTAAAAAAACCCGTCTGCGGTGCAATAAACTAAAAAGAAAAAAACAAGCAAAAAAAGATCGATTGTGGATTGAATATGTTCTTAGTTCTTACTAGTAAATTGTATGCAGCGTTATATATACACATACAATTTACTAGTAAGAACTAAGAACATATTCAATCCACAATCGATCTTTTTTTGCTTGTTTTTTTCTTTTTAGTTTATTGCACCGCAGACGGGTTTTTTTAGTTTTTTAAATTCGTTTTTTTTTATTTTAAGCTTTTTAGTTAAATGTTCTATGTACATGAGCAAGACCTCGCAGACGTGTCAATTCTTGTAGGGAGTTTTGGTCGTTAACTTCACGAAAAACCAAAATTCTAAACAACTCCTATTATTATCGCCTCCTAACAAATAAACCAAAGAAAATAAAACTTCTAAACCAAAAATCTAACTAAAAAACTCCTATCCTATTATAATAATATTACTATTACTATTATATTATAATGAACCAAAAAAAGAAAATAAAACTTCTTGACTAACTTAACTATCAAATCAATGAAAGAAAACGATTTCGTTAAAATTCGACGAACAATTTTTTTAAAATTAATTAAAAATCACGTCATTTTATTCTACCTAAAACAGATATTTTATTTTAACATCGCAATTCGCTATCATTATTGTACCTCAACAATTCAAGTTATTTATTTCAATTTATAAATTACACTCACTTTAAAAAATGGGACTACAGTCCCAAGGATCACTTTCAAACCAACTTTTTTGGGTACTGTAGTACCTACAAATATTATTCTGTGGTAGTACCCAGTAGCGATGGGCGTTGAATCAACGAACGGTTTAAATAGACGGTTAACGTTCAATCGACGCTTCGACGGTCTATAGTTCATTCGTGAACTAGTTGAATTCATAGACGACTAATCTGAGAGTCCACAGCGTTCTTATCTACTGACAACGCGACGATGACGCGAAACGTAGCGTTCGTTGAGTATCGTCGGACAAAGCAATTTGGACCTTAAGTATAATATGGCGTAGGAGTTGATATTTGTAATTTTTTTTAGACTTGTTAGAGTGAAAAGGCAAGAACATTCTAATATTGCGCAAAAGAGTACGTCGATGGACTGGCTAAACGATGCAGTGCAGGATGAACTTATTTTGTAACTGCAGTTCATTCGACTGTCAAATAATGCGTAAAACTAGACTAACTAAAGACAAGACACCGTTGAAGCGTCGCGCCCGTAGACTAGACCAGATCTGCCGTCTATAAGCATATAGGCCGCTAAATGACATTTGGCCATTTTTCACTTTTTAATGCCATAGTATTTATAAAAAAAAACTCTATCGATCTGTCCAGGAACGGTAATTCTATCTTTCACCGTTTTCAAGATATCATAAAAGAAAAGGCCGCTAAATACAAAAAAAATATACTTTGCATCGCATAAAGGTGACTAAACACCACTTCTAGATCAGAAGGCAGCTAAAGTACTCTAACGTTTGGATCGCTTGAACATTTTTCCTATCAATGCTAAGCTAAAAAACAGTTATTAGTTTGCAAATAACTAAAGGGCAGCAAAGTTGGTTTAGCAGCTTTTTTAGCTTGGTTGCGTTGAAGTATAATACCTTGCGTAGACTTAACTAAAAGGCGCTTATAGGCTATTACTTAACTAAAAAGCAGTTAGAATCATTTAGCGGCCTTACAACGTTGTATTGTTACTACTTATGCAATAAAAATTCTATTAAAGAAAGCCATGTTAGTCAGTACGCAAATTAAAATAAATATTTTTTTCTACGACTTGCATAACAAAAAAGGCGTTAAATAGCAATACATCGCTAAAAAGCGGCAAATTACACAAGCCCCTCTCACCCCTAAAAGGGATTTTTCCGGCTTGTGGGGGGCCCGCCTGGGCACAGCAGGCGAGCGGGCGAGGTGGCAGTTTAGTGCGAGCGAACCAAAATATCAACGAGGCAGGACGGCGCGCGGCGTCGTGGTTCGCACCAAAAACTCATAAAAAAATATTGTTATCAAAAAATAAAAGTAATGAAATGACCTATGACTATGCATTAAAACCGTAGACAGATTAAAACACATACCTAAGTATATATATTTTAATTTTGTTTCATACGCCAGAAAATGTCTTGCATTAAAACATAATTATATTTTTTAACTTTTCTTTTATACGCCAGAAAATGTCTTGACCATATTGAGAACTTTATTTTGACACAAATCCGTGTCAAGCCAAGTTCAAGCTAACAGAACTGGCGAGCAGCACCGTGTGTAATATAATATTACACGAACCATTTAGTTAGAGCCACTGCATAACTCTAAAACTATTATATATAAACATGTCAAATTTGGTTCTTAAATTAAGACTTACGAGATACATGTGTGCTCTAAATTCCATAGTCACATCTCAAACGGTTATTTAGATATAAACGTCCAAATATCGTCATTTTTTATCACTACACGTTACAGCGTTTAGATATATTCATGTATCAAAACAAAGTTCTCAATATTGTCAGGACATTTTCTGCCGTTTGAAACAAAATGTGTACCTTATACTTACTTACGTCACTGTTTTTTTTTCGCCTATTTTGTGCCAGGTTGGACCAGTTGGGCCCGTCAAGCTCTTTCAGATCTTTGGCGACTTCATCTTTCCAGCGATACCTCGGGTGGGCCACCGGACGAAGACGTCCAGTTGGTTGCCCGAGATATGCTCTTTTTGCAGCGCGGTCCTGACCTATCCTTTCAACGTGACCAAGCCAGCGAAGTCGGGGAGCTTTTATTTCTTGATGATATTTGGTTCGGCCACCAGCTCTTCTATCTCCAGGTTGTGTCTTTGCCTCTACTACCCGTCCTCACCTCTTGTTGGTCCCAAAATCCTTCGTAGAATCTTTCGCTCTGCTACTAAGAGCATAATCTCTTCCTTTAACGTAAGTGTCCATGTTTCACACCCGTGATGACGGTTTTGTAGACCTGTATTTTAGTGTTTCGGTTTATCAATTTGGACACCAATATCTTGTGGAGAGCTGCAGAGCATCTTAGTGCGTTGATTGTGCGAATATCAATTTCATTTTCCCTTTGATTAGTGTATGTAATAGTGCACCCAAGATATTTTAAAATTTCCACACCTTTGTAGGTGGTGCCATTCACATGAAGGTCTTCTCGCTTGGATTTGCGGTCTTTGTATCTCTTCATATGAAGGTATTCAGATTTCTCTCGATTGATTCTGAAACCTACTTGCTAGTAACTTTTAATGCCTGTCATTGCTTTTATTTTTGGATAACAATATTTTTTGATGCGAACACAAACGGTCTTTTTAATAATCTAATGTCTAATGAATTTTAGTAGTGGTAAAGGGGGTTATTTTTTTAACGGTGTTCAGTGGTTAGTGCATACGCCCGGACAGTGAAAGTTTGAGGGTTCGAGTCCCATCGGAGATAGTTGTGAGACGGGTCGTTCTTTTTTAAAATACTTCATAAATTTTTCAATAATGCATTTTCTTTCAAGTTTGACTTAGTTATAGTGTTCGGAAAAGATCGACATTCCTGAACGCATCTCTAATGTCACGTCAAATTGACATTAGCTGTCACTTGAAGTTGACAGTTCTTAGCTTGATTGGAATTCCTTGTAGAAAAATGTCGGATTAAATTTTCGCTGAATTGTTAAAAAACGCTCGCGTTGAATGTGCCTGGCATATCGAGTTTGAATTGAATCCTGAATTATCCTTTTGATCCCGTTTTGTACGACCAAGATTTTGACGCCATCTTGACGAGTGGCACGGTCGCGGCGCTTTGAAATACCTAGTCCGATCGCACGCGCTGTTGTCGGGACGATATATTAATAAACAAGCCCCGCGTGTGTCGTTGTGTATTGTTGGGGTGCCCAGTGTCTTGGGACCCTGTGTGGTATTTGTTTTGTGAGTATGGTGACGAATTGGTAAGGTCTGCAGAAGAAGAAGGAACACATCAGAGGGGGCCCCCTCATACCACTTCTGCCCCGGAGACTTTCGACACCACAGACCCGTATGTAAAATTCACCTTAATTTAAATTAAGTCGCTGTGTATCGCAGTTCTATTGTTCAGTTACATCCCGGCTGAAACCAAGTTTTGTCCGGAGTCTCTCCTAGCGATACGCTTCCACTGCGCCATGCCGGTTCCGCGGGTCTAGGCAGGGGTGTACTGAACATTGCTTGGTAGCCGAGCGTGGTTTGAAGGCCTGAGAGGCCCACGCCAAAACTTTGTCTATTAATCAGTGCCGTTTTGATGACCATCTGGTCCGGACTGGATTAATTTGTACTTGTAAATGGTAATTAACTTGCATTTGAAAAGTAAAGGGCATTCCTTTGTTATTGGTTCCATGTCTTGTAATTAATTGTCATGTATTGAAGTTCCAAAATGTAAACAGATGCCTTTCTTTGTTCATAATAATTATTATTTAGTTTTGTTAGCAAATTTGAGTTGTGAATATTGACAAGTTGTTGCTAAATAATAGCTAATAAAAAGTTGTCCTAAAAAGGCTTGGGTACTTAATAAGTTTGCACTCAATACTTAGTGAAACTTAAATGATTTAAGACATTATTTACACATTGAAACTTATTGAAACTTGTGCTTTGAAATAATTAAAATTAGCTTGTTGTATGTTGATATCCAAGTGAATTTCAATAGTCAGTGATTTGTTTGAACTGAATAACTTTTGACTTATAAAGTCAAAGTTAGTTTGTGTCTAAGTTATAACCTCTTGAGAGTTAGAGTTATAATTATATACTTGAGTTTTGTTGTTTTCTGATAACCTCCAAATACTTAAGAGTTTGTGTCATTATAAATACTTTGTTGTTGTAATATTGGAATTTTGTGGTTATTAATAACCTCCAAATATTGGAGATTTTGTGTTATAGTGAATATTTTGAATTTGTTATTTTTGTTGATAAATTTGTGACGTTACAATGACGGCCTCCTCTGCTAAAGCCAAAATACGTTCTGAGTTACGGTGGTTAGCTTCTGCGGTTGCATTGTTGGATCGACCGGATAGGACGGAGGCCTTGTTGAACAGATACGTAGATCTGCCCATACGTTTGGCTGTTGTTGATGAACAGTATGCCTTATTTTTGGAAAAGACTGTTGAGGCCGATGTGGAAATGCGACAAGAAGTCGGTTTGGATGTGGACCAGTGTTATGATTTTGCGGACAGAATTACCCAGGTGGCTCGACCTTTGCAAGTGGCAAGAGAGAATGAACCGAGCCCGTCCCCGGTCACATCTAAGAGTATGCCCCCTCTATTTGCTAGATTGGCCCCCTTAGATTTAAGGCGTTTTGCTGGTCGTCTACAGGACTGGGAGGGCTTTATTAATATTTTTGATAGTCTCGTACATGCCCGGGACGATTTGACCCAGGGCCAGAAGTTGGCTTACTTGTTATCCGTGTTGGAAGGGGAGGCCCTTGAATCGGTTCAACATTTGGCCCCCTCGGATGAAAACTACCCTATTGCTAGGGATTTGATTGCCCGTCGGTACCAGAACGTACGACGTCTGGCGGACAACCATGTTGCCGCCATTTTGAATTTACCCCGCGTTGCCAGCGTGATGCACTTGAGAGTGGCTTTGTTGAATCCGCTGTTGGTTGCCTACAACGCATTAAAAAACTTAAAACTCCCAGTGGAGCAGTGGTCGTTTTTGTTACTGCACATCGTCCTGGGAAAGTTGCCGGACTCTGTTAAGGTCCGTTTTGAGCAGCAGTATGGTGGGGATAGTGCGACTTATCTGCCACCCTTCTCGGACCTCTTGACGTTCCTGGAAGATAATTCCTCTCTGGCCGGTCCTATGGGACCCGAACGACCTGTGCCACAGAGTAGGTCCCCCACCGGACCCCCCCGTAGGGGGCGTATGGCCCCTCGCGCGCCCGGCCGCTATGCCGCCGTCCAGGAGACCGCCCGCTGCTTGTACTGTCGGGAACCGGGTCACAGCACGACCCGTTGTGATAAGTTCCTCGACCAGCGCGTCCAAGGCCGTCGAGCGATCGCGCGACAACGGACATGGTGCTACTCGTGCTTGGGCCTGCACATGCAGCGCGAATGTACCCAAGCGCACCCATGCCGCTTTTGTAAGGGCAACCACCATCCCCTCCTCTGCATGAACAGCCCAGAGGGCGGCGGAGCGCCGAAGCGCGTCGCTGCAGGATCACCTCGTATGGGTGGGGGTCTCGGACCCCCCGCGGTGTTTGCATCCCGCAGCAGTTCTAGTGGCCACCAGAGTGGCCCCAGACGCTCTCCGCCACGTTTGGAGCCTCAAACGGGCGGGGGTCCCAGGGACCCCCCCATGGGAAACCGATCCCCAAGGATGGGGATGAGTTATGCGAGCGTTGCCGGAGGTCGTAGAGGCCCCCCGCGACGTTTTGAGCCTCGCACGGGCGGGGGTCCCACGGACCCCCCCATGGGAAATCGGTCCCCAACCAGGGGGTTCGATTTTGCGAGCGTTGCTGGAGGTCGTAGAAGCCCCCCGCAACGTGTTGAGCCTCGCACAGCCGGGGGTCCCTGGGACCCCCCTTCTGAAAATCGGTCACCGTGCCCCCGCGACTATGGGGCGACGTACACGGTGGGTGCTAGGCACCGATTCTCGCCGCCGCTCGCCGAATACCCGCGTTTGGAGCGGCGCCCGCCCCGTCTTCAAGGGGCCGGGAGATATAACCCGCCTGATACCGGGCGAATTGGACGTAGGCAGTATGTGGGAGAATGGGACCCACTGGATCGCTATGAGCGACCCCCTTACCATGGGGGGACGTCTGGGGACCCCACATACTAGCAATCAACGTGTTTACGGTCGATTGTAGCCACCCCTCCAGAGACCGTTTTGTTGCCCACGGCCTCTGTGCTTGTCAGGGGATTGAATGGCGACCTTGTGGAAGTTCGCGCCTTGTTGGATTCCGGTGCTCAGGGGTGTGTTGTGTCATCTTGGTTAGTTAGGCGGTTGGGCCTCAAGGTGCACCCCCACACGGAAGGCGTGAGAGGTGTTGGCGATGTGAAAGTCCCCGGGTTGTTAGGGCATGTTGACTTCACATTTACATCACGTAATAAGTCCACGCCAGGCATTAAGACCTCGGCGATTGTGTTGGACACAGTTGTTGGCCGTCAACCTTCAGTTGACTTGGGACCGAGTATGTTGTCTTTGGTGTCTGATTCCCCACTCGCCGATCCAAATTTCTTCCGCCCAGGCCCGATTGATGCTCTCCTTGGAGCCGATGTCCTGGGGCGAGTTTTGTTGACGGGGAAGCGAGTTTTGCAGCCAGATGGCTTGGTAGCTCTGCAGACGACACTCGGTACAGTTGTGATGGGCCCTGCTCGCCGCGTTTTGGATTCCCTTGATGAGGATCGCGGTCTTGTTTTTAATGTGTCTCTCTCCGAAGTGGTGCAGAAGTTTTGGGAGGTTGAGGAACCTCCACCAGCCCCGCGGGTCGACCCAGTAGCGGATGAATGCGAGTTGTATTACCAGAATAACACTGGTCGCCTCCGCTCTGGTCGTTTGATCACCCGTCTCCCCTTTCGTGCCGGCCGACCTCCTCTGGGCGAATCCCGACCGCTAGCGGAACGTAGGCTAGTGGCGATGGAGCGTCGCATGAGCAAGGATCCGGTCTTCCGCCAGAAGTATGTTGAATTCATGCGGGAGTATGAGGAGTTAGGGCACATGTCCGTGAGCGATTTGGATTGGCGCTCCGTTGAGCACTTCTTTTTGCCGCACCACGCCGTTTTGAAATCCGGAAAGATTCGGGTGGTCTTTGACGGTTCGGCTCCCACCTCTACTGGAGCGTCCTTGAACCAGTGTCTGCATGTAGGTCCCAAGCTGCACACGGAGATCTCAGACATTTTGACCAACTTCCGGCGGCACCAAATTGTATTTATGACTGACATCCGGATGATGTTCAGACAAACGGTCATCCATCCAGAGGATAGGAGGTACCAATTGATTTTGTGGAGAGAGAGTCCTAGGGACCCCTTGTTGATTTATGAATTGAATACGAATACGTACGGTTTGGCTTCGAGCCCGTTCGTTGCGATTCGTTCTTTGTTGGAGTTGGCCGAGAAGGAGCGCTTGAGATACCCTCGCGCCTCCGCCATTTTGGCCAGTGACGTCTATGTGGATGACATTTGCACGGGCGCCTCATCTGTCTCAGAGGCGATTGTCCTGAGAGACGAACTCACCGCCCTTTTGAAGTCGGGAGGTTACGAGTTGAGGAAATGGATATCCAACTCGCCTGATGTACTGGTAGGTTTGCCCGAAGAGCACCAGCAGGACCCCCACCTATTCGAAAATGTTGATAATCCCCATGTGGTGACCGTCCTTGGCGTACAGTACAAACCGGTCTCTGACACGTTCACTTATTGTGTGGATTTACGACCACCGAAAGTCTGGACCAAGCGTTTAGTATTGTCTACTGTCGCACGTACCTTTGACCCCAATGGGTGTGTTCGGAAAAGATCGACGTTTCTGAACGCGTCTCTAATGTCACGTCAAATTGACATTTGGCTGTCACTTGAAGTTGGCAGTGACACTTGATTGAAATTCTTGTAAGAAAATGTCGGAATAATTTTGCTGAATTTGTTAAAAATCGCTCGCGTTGAATGTGCCTGGCATATCGAGTTTTGAATACATCTTAAATTATCCTGCCGATCCCGTGTTGTACGACCACGATTTTGATGCCATCCTGATTAGTGGCCGGTCGCGATGCTTTGAAGGATAATCATCCATCACACGTGTTGTTGCAGGGGCAATATATATCTTGACAAAAGGCTCCTCCGTGTGTTATTGTGTATCTATTGTTGAAACGCCCAGTGTCTTGTGAACGCTGTTATTTGTGTTGTGAGTGAGGTCACTAATTGGTAAGGTCTGCAGAAGAAGACGAAGAAAGGACCCCAGGAGCGCGCGCGCTCCCTTACACCACCTCTGTCTCCACTGCCCAGGACCACAGACAGTATGTAAAATCCTCCTTACTTCACAATATAGATTAAGCGCTGTGTATCGCAGTCCAATTGTTCAGTTACATCCCGGCTGAAACCAAGATTTGTCCGGAGTCTATAGTAATACCAGCTTCCACTGCGCTAGCCATTCCGCGGTCTAGGCAGGGGTGTACTGAACATTTCTTGGTAGCAGAGCGTAGTTTGAAGGCCTGAGAGGCCCACGCCAAAACTTTGTATTAATCAGTGCCGCGTTGATGACCCAGTCTGGTCCGGACTAGATTAATTTGTACTTGTAAATGGTAATTAACTTGCATTTGAAAAGTAAAGGGCATTCCTTTGTTATTGGTTCCATGTCTTGTAATTAATTGTCATGTGTTGAGGTTCCAAAATGTAAACAGATGCCTTTCTTTGTTCATAATAATTATTATTTAGTTTTGTCAGCAAATTTGAGTTGTGAATATTGACAAGTTTGTTGCTAAATAATAGCTAATAAAAGGTTAGCTAATAAGTTTGCACTCAATACTTAGTGAAACTTAAATGATTTAAGACATTGTTTACACATTGAAACTCATTGAAACTTGTGCCTTGAAATAATTGAAATTGACTTGTTGTTGTGTTGATATCCAAGTGAATTTCAATGGTCAGTGATTTGTTTGAACTGAATAACCTTTGACTTATAAAGTCAAAGTTAGTTTGTGTCTAAGTTATAACCTCTTGAGAGTTAGAGTTGTAATTATATACTTGAGTTTTGTTGTTTTCTGATAACCTCCAAATATTTAAGAGTTTGTGTCATTATAAATACTTTGTTGTTGTAATATTGGAATTTTGTGGTTATCAATAACCTCAAAATATTGGAGATTTTGTGTTATAGTGAATATTTTGAATTTGTTGTTTTTGTTGATAAATTTGTGACGTTACAATGACGGCCTCCTCTGCTAAAGCCAAAATACGTTCTGAGTTACGGTGGTTAGCGTCTGCAGTCGCATTGTTGGAGCGACCTGATAGGACGGAGGCCTTGTTGAACAGATACGTAGATCTGCCCGTACGTTTGGCTGTTGTTGATGAACAGTATGCCTTATTTTTGGAAAGGACTGTTGAGGCCGATGTGGAAATGCGACAAGAAGTCGATTTGGATGTGGACCAGTGTTATGATTTTGCGGACAGAATTACTCAGGTGGCCCGGCCTTTGCAAGTGGCAAGAGAGAATGAACCGAGCCCGTCCCCGGCCACATCTAAAAGTATGCCCCCTCTCTTTGCTAGATTGGCCCCCTTAGACTTAAGGCGTTTTGCTGGTCGTCTAGAGGACTGGGAGGGCTTTATGAATATTTTTGATAGTCTGGTACATGCCCGGGATGATTTGACCCAGGGCCAAAAGTTGGCTTATTTGTTATCCGTCTTGGAGGGGGAGGCCCTTGAATCGGTGCAACATTTGGCCCCCTCGGATGAAAACTACCCTATTGCTAGGGATTTGATTGCCCGTCGGTACCAGAACGTACGACGTCTGGCGGACAACCATGTTGCCGCCATTTTGAATTTACCCCGCGTTGCCAGCGTGATGCACTTGAGAGTGGCTTTGTTAAATCCGCTGTTGGTGGCATACAACGCATTAAAAAACTTAAAACTCCCAGTGGAGCAGTGGTCGTTTTTGTTACTGCACATTGTCCTGGGAAAGTTGCCGGACTCTGTTAAGGTCCGTTTTGAGCAGCAGTATGGTGGGGATAGTGCGACTTATCTGCCACCCTTCTCGGACCTCTTGACGTTCCTGGAAGGAGAAAGTAGACTGGCAGATAATTCCTCTCTGGCCGGTCCTATGGGACCCGAACGACCTGTGCCACAGAGTAGATCCCCCACCGGACCCCCCCGTAGGGGGCGTATGGCCCCTCGCGCGCCCGGCCGCTATGCCGCCGTCCAGGAGACCGCCCGCTGCTTGTACTGTCGGGAACCGGGTCACAGCACGACCCGTTGTGATAAGTTCCTCGACCAGCGCGTCCAAGGCCGTCGAGCGATCGCGCGACAACGGACATGGTGCTACTCGTGCTTGGGCCTGCACATGCAGCGCGAATGTACCCAAGCGCACCCATGCCGCTTTTGTAAGGGCAACCACCATCCCCTCCTCTGCATGAACAGCCCAGAGGGCGGCGGAGCGCCGCAGCGCGTCGCTGCAGGATCACCTCGTATGGGTGGGGGGCTCGGACCCCCCGCGGTGTTTGAATCCCGCAGCAGTTCTAGTGGCCACCAGAGTGGCCCCAGACGCTCTCCGCCACGTTTGGAGCCTCAAACGGGCGGGGGTCCCAGGGACCCCCCAATGGGAAACCGATCCCCAAGGATGGGGATGAGTTATGCGAGCGTTGCCGGAGGTCGTAGAGGCCCCCCGCGACGTTTTGAGCCTCGCACGGGCGGGGGTCCCAGGGACCCCCCAATGGGAAACCGATCCCCAAGGATGGGGATGAATTATGCGGGCGTTGCCGGAGGTCGTAGAGGCCCCCCGCGACGTTTTGAGCCTCGCACGGGCGGGGGTCCCACGGACCCCCCCATGGGAAATCGGTCCCCAACTAGGGGGTTCGATGTTGCGAGCGATGCGGGAGGTCGTAGAAGCCCCCCGCAACGTGTTGAGCCTCGCACGGGCGGGGGTCCCCGGGACCCCCCCTCTGAAAATCGGTCACCGTGCCCCCGCGACTATGGGGCGACGTACACGGTGGATGATAGGCACCGATTCTCGCCGCCGCTCGCCGAATACCCGCGTTTGGAGCGGCGCCCGCCCCGTCTTCAAGGGGCCGGGAGATATAACCCGCCTGATGCCGGGCGAATTGGACGTAGGCAGTATGTGGGAGATTGGGACCCACTGGATCGCTATGAGCGACCCCCTTACCATGGGGGGACGTCTGGGGACCCCACATACTAGCAATCAACGTGTTTACGGTCGATTGTAGCCACCCCTCCAGAGACCGTTTTGTTGCCCACGGCCTCTGTGCTTGTCAGGGGATTGAATGGCGACCTTGTGGAAGTTCGCGCCTTGTTGGATTCCGGTGCTCAGGGGTGTGTTGTGTCATCTTGGTTAGTTAGGCGGTTGGGCCTCAAGGTGCACCCCCACACGGAAGGCGTGAGAGGTGTTGGCGATGTGAAAGTCCCCGGGTTGTTAGGGCATGTTGACTTCACATTTACATCACGTAATAAGTCCACGCCAGGCATTAAGACCTCGGCGATTGTGTTGGACACAGTTGTTGGCCGTCAACCTTCAGTTGACTTGGGACCGAGTATGTTGTCTTTGGTGTCTGATTCCCCACTCGCCGATCCAAATTTCTTCCGCCCAGGCCCGATTGATGCTCTCCTTGGAGCCGATGTCCTGGGGCGAGTTTTGTTGACGGGGAAGCGAGTTTTGCAGCCAGATGGCTTGGTAGCTCTGCAGACGACACTCGGTACAGTTGTGATGGGCCCTGCTCGCCGCGTTTTGGATTCCCTTGATGAGGATCGCGGTCTTGTTTTTAATGTGTCTCTCTCCGAAGTGGTGCAGAAGTTTTGGGAGGTTGAGGAACCTCCACCAGCCCCGCGGGTAGACCCAGTAGCGGATGAATGCGAGTTGTATTACCAGAATAACACTGGTCGCCTCCGCTCTGGTCGTTTGATCACCCGTCTCCCCTTTCGTGCCGGCCGACCTCCTCTGGGCGAATCCCGACCGCTAGCGGAACGTAGGCTAGTGGCGATGGAGCGTCGCATGAGCAAGGATCCGGTCTTCCGCCAGAAGTATGTTGAATTCATGCGGGAGTATGAGGAGTTAGGGCACATGTCCGTGAGCGATTTGGATTGGCGCTCCGTTGAGCACTTCTTTTTGCCGCACCACGCCGTTTTGAAATCCGGAAAGATTCGGGTGGTCTTTGACGGTTCGGCTCCCACCTCTACTGGAGCGTCCTTGAACCAGTGTCTGCATGTAGGTCCCAAGCTGCACACGGAGATCTCAGACATTTTGACCAACTTCCGGCGGCACCAAATTGTATTTATGACTGACATCCGGATGATGTTCAGACAAACGGTCATCCATCCCGAGGATAGGAGGTACCAATTGATTTTGTGGAGAGAGAGTCCTAGGGACCCCTTGTTGATCTATGAATTGAATACGAATACGTACGGTTTGGCTTCGAGCCCGTTTGTTGCGATTCGTTCTTTGTTGGAGTTGGCCGAGAAGGAGCGCTTGAGATACCCTCGCGCCTCCGCCATTTTGGCCAGTGACGTCTATGTGGATGACATTTGCACGGGCGCCTCATCTGTCTCAGAGGCGATTGTCCTGAGAGACGAACTCACCGCCCTTTTGAAGTCGGGAGGTTACGAGTTGAGGAAATGGATATCCAACTCGCCTGATGTACTGGTAGGTTTGCCCGAAGAGCACCAGCAGGACCCCCACCTATTCGAAAATGTTGATAATCCCCATGTGGTGACCGTCCTTGGCGTACAGTACAAACCGGTCTCTGACACTTTCACGTATTGTGTGAATTTACGACCACCGAAAGTCTGGACCAAGCGTTTAGTATTGTCTACTGTCGCACGTACCTTTGACCCCAATGGGTGGATTTGCCCCGTGCTGTTTATGGCAAAGTGTTTCTTGCAACGGTTATGGGCTTCGGGTGTGTCGTGGGATGAACCCCTCTCGGACGAGTTACTCCGAGATTGGTCGAGCTTCGTTTCATCCCTCCCCGAGATTAATGAAGTGCATTTGCCGAGGCTATTCCTCCCTTCTGAAAATTGTAAAGTTACTCTTCACGGCTTTTCCGATGCCTCCGAACGTGGATTTGCTGCGGCCGTGTACCTCCGCACCGTTACTGTTGACGGAGTTGTTGCTGTGCATCTGGTGATAGCGAAAAGCAAAGTCGCTCCCCTTCGGACTCGTCATACGATCCCGAGGTTGGAATTGTGTGGAGCTGCCCTCCTAATGCGTTTGTTGAACCACGTATGGCTCACATTAGGTCGATCTATTAAGATACAAGAGGTTTATGCTTGGACGGACAGTCAGGTCGTCCTTTGTTGGTTGAAGGCTCCGGCGCACACCTTGGACGTGTTTGTGGCCAATCGAGTGTCGCAGATTTGTAATTCCGACATCGAGTTGATTTGGAGACACGTGCCGGGAACCATGAATCCCGCGGATTGTGCGTCTCGGGGTTGTGTAGCCCCAACCCTAATTAACCACCCCCTCTGGTGGGGCCCACAGTGGTTGATGCGGCCTGAGTCGGAGTGGCCGCCCTCTCCAGCGTTGTCGAACGTAGCCGTTCCTGATATGCGGGCATGCGTCCTGGAGACTAACCCCGCCGGGGAAAAGGATTTGTTGTTGGATCGGTACAGCTCCTTACAGAAGCTGCTTGGTGTTACCGCTTGGATCAGACGTTTTGTGTACAATTGCAGAAACCCACGCGCGAGGCGTGATTCGTCGGTTCTCACTCCGGACGAGCGTAGGGACGCGCTCTTGTTTTGGGTCCGGAGAGTACAAGCTGATAGTTTTGAGTCCGAGATTGAAATTTTGCGTTTAGGCCGTCGCAAGTTGAAGGGCGCGGTATCGCGATTAAATCCCTTCCTGGACGAGAGTGGGCTTTTGCGAGTCGGCGGAAGACTTCGAAATGCGAACCTGCCGTATGGAGCTCGTCACCCCCTTTTGTTACCTAAAGCCGGACATTTGACTCAACTGATAATAACAGATCGCCATGTGAATGCACAACATGCTGGCTGTAATGCTTTGTTGGCCATTTTGCAGCGTGAATTTTGGATTTTGTCTGCTCGTCGAGCCATTCGCACTGTGGTTTTCCGTTGCCTGCCTTGTTATCGATTGAAGGCCGCGACCATGCAGCCCCAGATGGGTGATTTGCCTGCTGATCGCGTCACGGAATGTAGAGCTTTTGCCGGAGTCGCCACCGACTTCGCCGGTCCCTTTACTGTAAAGGCTTCGAGACTGCGTAATGCTAAAACCTATAAGGCGTACTTGTGCGTGTTTGTGTGTTTGTCCACCAAGGCTGTCCATTTGGAAATTGTCTCGGAATTGTCTACCGAAGCCTTTGTCGCCGCCTTGAGCAGATTTGTTTCCCGTAGAGGACTGCCGTCATTGATACGTTCCGATTGTGGTACTAATTATAAGGGAACGTGTAATTATCTTAAGGAAGTAGTTAAGTTTTTTGTTGATAATAAAATAGACATTGGAACCACCCTCTCCCGGCGTGGGATAATCTGGAAGTTTAGCCCACCAGCTTGTCCGACCTGGGGAGGAATTTTTGAAGCTTGTGTAAAGGCTGCCAAGACACACTTGCGTCGCGTGATTGGAGAAACTATTCTCACGTTTGAGGAACTTGATACGGTATTTTGTAAAATTGAGGCCGTCCTCAACTCGCGACCCTTGTGCCCGTTGTCTTCGGACCCGAATGACCTGGAAGCGTTGACCCCAGGTCATTTCTTGATCGGACAGCCCCTTTTGGCGTTGCCTGAATATCCGATTCAGGATGTAGGATCCCATCGTTTGTCGCGATACCAACTTTTGAAACAGATGTCCCAAAACTTCTGGGCACGTTGGTCGATGGAGTATTTGCATATCCTACAACAGCGCGTGAAGTGGACAGATAAAACCACCCCACCCCAGACTGGCGACCTCGTGTTGATTAAGGATGCTAACCTGCCGCCCCTATGTTGGCGAAGGGGGCGCATTGTTAAACTCTACCCCGGAACTGACGGAGTTCCTCGTTTTGCTGAGGTTTTGGTTCGAGATTCGGTTTTGAAGAGAGCAGTTAGTGGGCTCTCCCGATTACCCGTAGATTGACGTACCGTTCTTAACGGTCCGGGGCGGGGGGATGTTCGGAAAAGATCGACGTTTCTGAACGCGTCTCTAATGTCACGTCAAATTGACATTTGGCTGTCACTTGAAGTTGGCAGTGACACTTGATTGAAATTCTTGTAAGAAAATGTCGGAATAATTTTGCTGAATTTGTTAAAAATCGCTCGCGTTGAATGTGCCTGGCATATCGAGTTTTGAATACATCTTAAATTATCCTGCCGATCCCGTGTTGTACGACCACGATTTTGATGCCATCCTGATTAGTGGCCGGTCGCGATGCTTTGAAGGATAATCATCCATCACACGTGTTGTTGCAGGGGCAATATATATCTTGACAAAAGGCTCCTCCGTGTGTTATTGTGTATCTATTGTTGAAACGCCCAGTGTCTTGTGAACGCTGTTATTTGTGTTGTGAGTGAGGTCACTAATTGGTAAGGTCTGCAGAAGAAGACGAAGAAAGGACCCCAGGAGCGCGCGCGCTCCCTTACACCACCTCTGTCTCCACTGCCCAGGACCACAGACAGTATGTAAAATCCTCCTTACTTCACAATATAGATTAAGCGCTGTGTATCGCAGTCCAATTGTTCAGTTACATCCCGGCTGAAACCAAGATTTGTCCGGAGTCTATAGTAATACCAGCTTCCACTGCGCTAGCCATTCCGCGGTCTAGGCAGGGGTGTACTGAACAGGGTGGATTTGCCCCGTGCTGTTTATGGCCAAGTGTTTCTTGCAACGGTTATGGGCTTCGGGTGTGTCGTGGGATGAACCCCTCTCGGACGAGTTACTCCGAGATTGGTCGAGCTTCGTTTCATCCCTCCCCGAGATTAATGAAGTGCATTTGCCGAGGCTATTCCTCCCTTCTGAAAATTGTAAAGTTACTCTTCACGGCTTTTCCGATGCCTCCGAACGTGGATTTGCTGCGGCCGTGTACCTCCGCACCGTTGCTGTTGACGGAGTTGTTGCTGTGCATCTGGTGATAGCGAAAAGCAAAGTCGCTCCCCTTCGGACTCGTCATACGATCCCGAGGTTGGAATTGTGTGGAGCTGCCCTCCTAATGCGTTTGTTGAACCACGTATGGCTCACATTAGGTCGATCTATTAAGATACAAGAGGTTTATGCTTGGACGGACAGTCAGGTCGTCCTTTGTTGGTTGAAGGCTCCGGCGCACACCTTGGACGTGTTTGTGGCCAATCGAGTGTCGCAGATTTGTAATTCCGACATCGAGTTGATTTGGAGACACGTGCCGGGAACCATGAATCCCGCGGATTGTGCGTCTCGGGGTTGTGTAGCCCCAACCCTAATTAACCACCCCCTCTGGTGGGGCCCACAGTGGTTGATGCGGCCTGAGTCGGAGTGGCCGCCCTCTCCAGCGTTGTCGAACGTAGCCGTTCCTGATATGCGGGCATGCGTCCTGGAGACTAACCCCGCCGGGGAAAAGGATTTGTTGTTGGATCGGTACAGCTCCTTACAGAAGCTGCTTGGTGTTACCGCTTGGATCAGACGTTTTGTGTACAATTGCAGAAACCCACGCGCGGGGCGTGATTCGTCGGTTCTCACTCCGGACGAGCGTAGGGACGCGCTCTTGTTTTGGGTCCGGAGAGTACAAGCTGATAGTTTTGAGTCCGAGATTGAAATTTTGCGTTTAGGCCGTCGCAAGTTGAAGGGCGCGGTATCGCGATTAAATCCCTTCCTGGACGAGAGTGGGCTTTTGCGAGTCGGCGGAAGACTTCGAAATGCGAACCTGCCGTATGGAGCTCGTCACCCCCTTTTGTTACCTAAAGCCGGACATTTGACTCAACTGGTAATAACAGATCGCCATGTGAATGCACAACATGCTGGCTGTAATGCTTTGTTGGCCATTTTGCAGCGTGACTTTTGGATTTTGTCTGCTCGTCGAGCCATTCGCACTGTGGTTTTCCGTTGCCTGCCTTGTTATCGATTGAAGGCCGCGACCATGCAGCCCCAGATGGGTGATTTGCCTGCTGATCGCGTCACGGAATGTAGAGCTTTTGCCGGAGTCGCCACCGACTTCGCCGGTCCCTTTACTGTAAAGGCTTCGAGACTGCGTAATGCTAAAACCTATAAGGCGTACTTGTGCGTGTTTGTGTGTTTGTCCACCAAGGCTGTCCATTTGGAAATTGTCTCGGAATTGTCTACCGAAGCCTTTGTCGCCGCCTTGAGCAGATTTGTTTCCCGTAGAGGACTGCCGACATTGGTACGTTCCGATTGTGGTACTAATTATAAGGGAACGTGTAATTATCTTAAGGAAGTAGTTAAGTTTTTTGTTGATAATAAAATAGACATTGGAACCACCCTCTCCCGGCGTGGGATAATCTGGAAGTTTAGCCCTCCAGCTTGTCCGACCTGGGGAGGAATTTTTGAAGCTTGTGTAAAGGCTGCCAAGACACACTTGCGTCGCGTGATTGGAGAAACTATTCTCACGTTTGAGGAACTTGATACGGTATTTTGTAAAATTGAGGCCGTCCTCAACTCGCGACCCTTGTGCCCGTTGTCTTCGGACCCGAATGACCTGGAAGCGTTGACCCCAGGTCATTTCTTGATCGGACAGCCCCTTTTGGCTTTGCCTGAATATCCGATTCAGGATGTAGGATCCCATCGTTTGTCGCGATACCAACTTTTGATACAGATGTCCCAAAACTTCTGGGCACGTTGGTCGATGGAGTATTTGCATATCCTACAACAGCGCGTGAAGTGGACAGATAAAACCACCCCACCCCAGACTGGCGACCTCGTGTTGATTAAGGATGCTAACCTGCCGCCCCTATGTTGGCGAAGGGGGCGCATTGCTAAACTCTACCCCGGAACTGACGGAGTTCCTCGTTTTGCTGAGGTTTTGGTTCGAGATTCGGTTTTGAAGAGAGCAGTTAGTGGGCTCTCCCGATTACCCGTAGATTGACGTACCGTTCTTAACGGTCCGGGGCGGGGGGATGTTCGGAAAAGATCGACATTCCTGAACGCATCTCTAATGTCACGTCAAATTGACATTAGCTGTCACTTGAAGTTGACAGTTCTTAGCTTGATTGGAATTCCTTGTAGAAAAATGTCGGATTAAATTTTCGCTGAATTGTTAAAAAACGCTCGCGTTGAATGTGCCTGGCATATCGAGTTTGAATTGAATCCTGAATTATCCGTTTGATTCCGTTTTGTACGACCAAGATTTTGACGCCATCTTGACGAGTGGCACGGTCGCGGCGCTTTGAAATACCTAGTCCGATCGCACGCGCTGTTGTCGGGACGATATATTAATAAACAAGCCCCGCGTGTGTCGTTGTGTATTGTTGGGGTGCCCAGTGTCTTGGGACCCTGTGTGGTATTTGTTTTGTGAGTATGGTGACGAATTGGTAAGGTCTGCAGAAGAAGAAGGAACACATCAGAGGGGGCCCCCTCATACCACTTCTGCCCCGGAGACTTTCGACACCACAGACCCGTATGTAAAATTCACCTTAATTTAAATTAAGTCGCTGTGTATCGCAGTTCTATTGTTCAGTTACATCCCGGCTGAAACCAAGTTTTGTCCGGAGTCTCTCCTAGCGATACGCTTCCACTGCGCCATGCCGGTTCCGCGGGTCTAGGCAGGGGTGTACTGAACATATAGAACTCGCAGTATGTAGGTATTGTTCTGTTACATACTAATTACAATGAACGTAGATGTTACAGCTGATTGAAGATGGGTGTGAATATAAACTTAAGATTAGCCGACTAAGCTTAAGTTTATGTTTGACGAGTGGCTAATGATCGATAAAATGTTTATTTGCGTCAAGTTATTTCATCATTAGCTGAAGCGAAACGGTTAAAAATGTATTTGATAGATAAACGTTTATTTAATTTAAAGTTAGGTCTGTGAAAATTAAAAAAAAAAAATTATCGCTTCGCCGGCCGCTGCTGCCATGGCACGCTCGCTCGGATTGAGCGGCGTTTTGGTCACTGGTTCTAACCTAACCTATCGGAATTTCCTACCTAATAACTGAAATTTCAGTTTCAGGAATATTCTGTGACTTGCCATAAAATGTGAGTTTTTGGTGAAATAATTGTTAATGTTAGTTTTTAAAAAGAATTATTTGGTACTTATTTAATTTGTTTGGAATAGGTTACCATTTTATTTTTTAATGTCTCATGCCTGATGTATGGGATAGTATTGTGGCAATAAATTGCTTGTCATTGCAACAAAATTGGTTTATTTTTGTAAGTAAACATAATGATTTTGCAGGATTCGTAAAAAACTAATGCGTATAATTCTAGTCTAAAACGCAGTTTTATGAAAAGGTTTAATAATTAACTGCTTTTAAGATATGCACAGTTGTATTAAAAGTTGTTAAAAAATAATGGAAGTGAAGTTAAGCGATACATACTTGGCTAAAAGGCGGCTAAATGTAGTAAGCCGCTTTATTGTTCAGGTTCAGCTGCTAAAAACTGCTTTGTAGCTATGTTAACGTTGACAACTTCCTGTCTCAAAAAATACTTTTGGCAGTTATCGATAAATCCATAACTATAAAGCAGTTATGAACCTTTAGCTGCCATTAAGTTCTGCACACTTGTATCGATCTTTAAAATTTTACAAGGTTAGAAAGTAAAATATGTATTTAGTTACATGAATAGTAATATTTAACAAAATCAACCAATTTCATGGGAAAGTAGAAAAAATAACCTTTCTTTTGGTATACGGCAACATGACTAAATGTTCATAAAAAATGAGAAGTATCGATTTAAAAAAATTGCCGCTTTATTCGGCTCTAGCTCAAAACTTGCTTTTGCCATTTAGCGGCCTTTAAGATTATAGACGGCAGAGATTTAGACGCCGCGTTTAAGTCGATTGAATTGAACGCCTTCCATTATCGCGTCGACTAGTCGATGAATTCAACTAGTTGATCGACTAGTCGATGGACGGTAATGGACGGTCTAGTTTCGTTAACGAAAAATACGTCGACGTCGTCGACGACCCATCTCTAGTACCCAGAGGTCAATCGACGGGTAAAATAATCTGTATATTTATTAGACAATGGGAAATGTATCTAACTTTCAGTATTTTATTTTTGCCAAACGTTAGCGCGTTTCAATCGACTATCAGCGCCATCTAGCTGTGACCAAAGAAAACAATATCTATATAAAATTCAAAAATGAATGTTGATAAGCGCAAAACTCGAGAACGGTTAGGCCAATTCGGCAAATTTTTTTTCATATGTTCTATAAAGCACGCGGGAAGGTTTTTTATGAAGAAACTGCGTGAAAAATAGTAAAACAACACTTTTTATTTTTCCCATAAAAACAATTAGCACTTATTAGCCGAAATTAGTTCAAAACATATCACTTATTTATATTTTCGTCATCGTCTTTGTAACCTCCTCATTTTGATACCCCACTCGATGGGATTAAAAAATATTTTTTTTTACAATGCACAGAATATATCGCCTAAAAGCCGCCATTTTGTTTTTTGTTAATTTTGATGTCCCATTGTCACTCGGCCCGTTAAGACGAATCTGACGACGTATCATTTATTAAAATCGGTTCATCCGTTTAGAAGTTACGAGGGAACATAGAAACGGACACACATACATAGGGCGTTTGTGCACTACCACTGAATTTTACCGATCCGGAAAAAATCGGATGCTTGTATTTTAATAATTAATCATTTATATTAGTAATTAATTAAATACAAGCATCCGTTTTTTCCGGATCGGTAAAATTCAGTGGTAGTGCACAAACGCCCTTACAGGTCAAATACATAACCCTTTTTTGGCTTCGCCGCAGACGGGTAAAAATGACCTTAACATGGTATGATTAAGGTCAGTTTCCATCACAATTACACAATGGGTTATGATAAATACAGTTAAGTATAGGCGAACTAATGATCATAGCGGTGAACAATTTTCAATTAAGTACTTAGGAACTCTACTTAAAGCTTTAATATTAGTTAAAAACAAAAGACAATTCTACTATATACTGCAAGTTGCGCCATACATGTTTCAAATGTAATCTATACATATAATAAAACAGAAACGGAAAAAAAGTCTGTACATGAAAGATTAAAAAAAAAAAAAACTGCTATGTGATGTGTACAGGATATAGACCCCAAAACGATAGATATTAAAATTTTTGTCTGTTTGTCTGTTTGTCTGTTTGTCTGTTTGTCTGTTTGTATGTTCGCTTTTCACGCAAAAACTACTGGACGGATTTTTACCAAATTTTGTGAAGTAATAGCTTATAACCCGGGTCAACATATAGGGTACCTTTTATTGAATAAAAACCCCTTATTCCTACGGGAAAATACAAAGACTGATTCTTACTAAAATAGATGGCGCCACATGATTATGAAAATACGTTATATTTAATCGCTGTCTCAATTAATAATGAATCATGTTATTTTTTTTACCTGCTTCAAAACATAATATAAATTGAAACCCATCCAGGCCCATATAAAATCATAAAAATAATTTCATGTTATTTACGTCATTATATCTACTAAGCAATAGATGGCGCAGGTAGTCAGTAAGATATACCTCTCACAAAACGAATGATTATTTTAATTAGGGTGAAAGCCCCCTCTGTTGCCACTTTAAGATGTTTTTCACTTCTTTCGCATCATAACTACTAAGCAATAGATGGCGCAGGAAGTCAGTAAGATTACGATATACCTTTCACAAATGTACATTCGAATGATTATATTAAGTAGGATGAAAGCCCCCGCTGTTGCCACTTTAAGATGTTTTTCACTTCTTTCGCCTATGGTCTTAAGTAGGTATCTATAAAATAAAACATTTATATCTAAAATTGTCAAGAATGTATCTTATACTTTTCTTTACATTTTTAAATTCTTACAATACAAAAAAACTACTTAAAAAAATTTACAGACTCCAAAAAGTATTTGTCAACTGAAAAGGAAAAATATAATATCTATAATTTAGGTACCTTTTTGAGGTCGGTGCCAGTCAGTTTATTTTTTTTTTAATTACTTTTTATTTCTTAAGTTTTAGTGTACAATAACAATAAGTTTTAGTGAATTGTACTATAACATACCCACGGAAACTACTAAACTGATTTTGATGAATCTTAGACTGTTCCCAAAGTTAGAATACACCTAATTTAAATCAAATAGAATCATCTCGATATGCCTTAAGATTTCGAGAAATTCGTGGACAAACATAATAAAAAACATATAACTAAGTATTCATATACTTACGAAATTTAGTTTTATTTTAGTAAATTAAAAACCTATTCTTTAAACTTAAAATGTGCGAAGGGTGCCGATTGATGTGTTTTTGTTAATCAAATTTTAAAAGATACATCGAGAAATCAATACATAACTAACTTAGATAAAATAAAAGAAACATCTAATTCGATGTAAACTGAATTATTACTATTGTTATTATGACTTAAAAGTCATAGATAAAAAGTATATTATCAAGCAAAAGTTATTAACGAAATGTTTTAAGCTAAGTAAGCACTCGGGGCAGTGGCCAAAACTGAAGTTTTCACCCTATTGATGTAATATTTCTATTTCGCATTTCCACTCGACGCTAGATGTCGCTACAGTAAGTATAGTGGTGCCACAAATATATCTGACCCGGTGACAGTGGTCGTGGAGGAGCCACTAGCAATACAAAATTAACAGTCAAAATGGACTGCCGGCAGTCAACAGTATATTTAGTACCAAAAACTAACCACTGTGTGAAATAAGTTTGTCGCAATGTAGACAAAATGTCACCAGGAAGGAAGGCGATTTCGTTTTGATAAGACCTATTCGTCACACTTGGTGGTGAGGGTCTGATGATGGAGCTGGAAGGAAGCCAGTGAAACTCCCAAATGACCACAAGAAAACCCTTCGAGTTTGAGCTCATTTGTTTCGTTCTGATGAGACCTATCCGCTACACTTGGTGGTGAGGGTCTGATGATTGAGCAGGGAGGAAGTCAGTGGCGCTCCTTAATAACCACTAGGAAACCCCTCAAGTTTGGGCTCATTTGTTTCGTTCTGATGAGACCTAATCGCTACACTTGGTGGTGAGGGTCTGATGATGGAGCAGGGAGGAAGTCAGTGGCATTCCTTTGTGACCACTAGGAAACCCCTCGAGTTTGGGCTCATTTTCGTTCTGCTGAAACATATTCACTACACTTGGTGGTGAGGGTCTGATGATGGAGCAGGGAGGAAGTAAGGGTTCGGCTCGCGCATCCGGTAACTAATAGACTCCACTTGAATTTGTTAAACTAAATACATACAATCACGCCTTTGAGTTATGATGTTTACGGGGTGGGCAGACACATGAATGGACTGTGAAATCGATTACCATCCATCCATAGCTTGCTATTTATTAAACTAAAAAGTAAAAAATAAATATGTAGTTTAAAAAACTAAACAAACACACTTTTATAGGAACAGACTGAAAAGTACAAAATAACCGTCTATTCAGTACCTAACTGAAATTAAAAAGCGTGGTGCGCCCTTTGCAAAGCTTGCATTCAAGTAGGTAGGTACTTAATATTGACCACGCGCACCACGCTTTTTAATTTCAGTTAGGTACTGAATAGACGGTTATTTTGTACTTTCAGTCTGTTCCTATAAAAGTGTGTTTGTTTAGTTTTTTAAACTACATATTTTTTATAGTAAAAATATGATTGGCCTGATATTATGCATTACTAAGTAAGAACATAAATTTTAGCTTGATAGCTCCCACGCATACTTGAGAAAAAGTTTCTTGATAGGTAGACGGACAGATCTATGAATGAGGGCTCAACTATGTTCATGCAGCATTTGATAACAACATACCATGTTCATACCCTAGCCTGCATATTCGATATTCTTTAGACCCTTTTAGTAGAGAATATTATTTCAAGAAGAGCGTTATGAAATCTGGGCAACAAACACACATAAACTAAAATAACACAAAAGTCACTACACCGCGCGTACGAAGTCGCGGGCAACAGCTAGTTCTTAATAAAATGAATAAAAACAAAAGAAAACACATTTTAAAGCAAGCAGATAAGAGCAGACCCATTCCCACTGGCAGCACCCGTTCACGAGCATGACGCATGAACCAGCCATCGCTTCGCTCAACCATATTTTAGGGAACGTAACGACCCGCCTCACACGCCACCACCGTAGAAATGTTTTAGTGAGCATGATATACTCAAACTGCCTACCTTAAATGACCGAATTAAAAGCTTAACTAATATAAACGCTAATAATATAAAATATAGGACACGACTCACAATATCATACTAGGAACATTCGTTACGAGTGTTACGACCAAGGTGTTTTGTCGTTCAAATAATCATTTACAGTGTAATAGCCTTTTTTGAGGAGGCCACTCTTTATATGATTCTTAAACTCTAGATATGGTAAATCCAAGATATCACTTGGGATTTTGTTATATATGTGTATACCTTGACCAACGAAAGATCCATGCACCTTTTCTAAACGGTAGCGAGGCATTACGAGCTTGTTTCTATTTCTAGTATTACGATTGTGTAAATCACCATGTTTGGTATACAAGTTAATATTGCGACGTACAAAAAGAATGCAATTTAATATAAATTGAGATGCAGCTGTCAGTATACCTATTTCCTTGAACTTGTCTCTAAGCGAAGTTTTGGAGCCTAGTTTATAGATGGCCCTGATTGCTCGTTTTTGCAAGATGAATATAGCATTAATGCCAGCCGCTAATCCCCACAAAAGAATGCCATATGACATGATGCTATGGAAATAACTAAAGTATACAGTTCTAGCAGTATCAACATCTGTTAGCTGTCGTACTTTTCTAATAGCGTAGGAAGCAGAACTAAGCTTACCAGCTAATGTTGCGATATGCGCATGCCATTGAAGTTTCGAGTCTAAAGTTACACCCAGAAAGATCGTTGATTGTACTAAATGCAGTTTTTCGTTGTTGATTACAATTTCTACAGGTACCGTCTGTACATTTGGCAGAGAAAAAAGTACGCACTTTGTTTTCTTTGCATTAAGCTGCAAATTGTTAGAATTAAACCAACCGAGTACTTGTGACAGTGCTTTGTTTACATCGTCAAAATTGGTTTTGTTTCTGTCTATGTTAAATATTAAAGAAGTATCATCTGCAAACAACACAATATCACAGAAGTTTTTGGCAGACAATATAATACTATAGTTTTAAATACACTCGATGTCTGAATAGATGTAAGTTTTATTTTTATAAAGCCCGGGTTCGATTCACAAGCAGAGTACTAAGTATTTTAAAAAGTATATAAATGCAGTTTTTCCGTGTACTAAAATCGATGAAATGGTTCCTTAGAACAGATCTTTGTACAGTTTCAGACATGTCACCCTGTATGAAAACTTGCGTCGAAATAGACCCCCAATGGTCGAAAGAAATAAGTTTGAGCGTCACTAGCATAAATCACATAGTAACTACTAGCAGCGACAGCAATTTGTAAGATATTAAGTGACAAAATAATACGCTATCACTTGTAATGCAGTCACGCACCGCGCCTATTTCACATTTAGCGAGGCGATACTAAATTGCACTTTTGTTGCAGATTTTAAAACTGGCGCTGCATAGCTAGTGACGCGGAAAAAGGTAAGTCAAATAATTTTTTTTTATACATTTAGATAAAACTTCTACAAAAAACGCTTTAGTTGTTTTCAAATGTTTTTGTATACAATGGTTTCTTTTTTGTTAAACCCGTAAAATGCAGGTATTACCAATGGTGGGTCCAAAGGTAGTTTATATATATATACTAGCGGCCGCCCGCGGTTTCACCCGCGTGGTTCCCGTTCCCGTGGGAATATATGTAGTGATGCTACAGTGGGACTACGGGGAATTGAAACAAAACTGACTTTAAGCTTTGTCCTACTGCTTCTATGTTTGGAAAAGTATAAATAATAATAATTATTTATATTATTATTATTTATTTTAATTTGTATTTATAATAGGTCTTTACCTATGAAATTGCCGTTTTGTATGGAGATTTCTGTAATTATTTTTTTTCCATACTAACGTTTTTGTTATTATTTAACGACTAATATTAAGTAAATTTGCAAAATTTTACACACGTATTTATGGACATTTTAACTACTAAATGACACATTCGTTAAGAGAAAAAAATTTTTTTTCACTAAGTTACTACTAATAAAGTACGAAATTCTGGAAACAAAAATAGTCGTAACTTTCGGAATAAGTTTTTTCTATGTAAATAATCAAATATCGTGGTTATTAAATTATCAAAAGTTGCTCGATACGGTCTTAATGTAACGCAATATTAAAGAAATTATATATTTCTAATATTATAAAAGTTGTTAAGTTTTATGTACAAAAGAAAAAAACGGCAATTTCATATGTAAAGACCTATTATAATATTTTCCTTTTTATTTTTTCTTCGGGGTAAGGAGGTAACTACTTTCACAAAATGTAAAGTTTCAAAGTTAAGTGTTGCTATTAGTTCTCTCTACATTTTTGGTCTTACCAGTATCATAATTGACATTGGTTAAAAAAACAACAATTAATATTAATGCGTGCTTGTGAGTAGCAACATAAGCAACAATAACACTACATTTCCTTTTTAGAAAGCCGTTTCGGTATTCAATACAAATATTAAAGTTATTTCCTTCGTATTTATTATGATATGACATCAGAATATCTTATCCGATATTGCGTCCAGCAGTATTTTCGATCCATCGTTTGGTATAGCAATAAGGCGTCATGTACACAGCCCTATGGCCCGGGGCAGGGGCGCGCAACCCTCTTCATTACGCGTACCCTTCAAATTGCAGCGCACGTGTGCCGCGTGCGAACACGGTTGGACACCCCTGCCGGATGCCGCTGATGGCATAATCTACGGGCCAAAGGTTGGCCGCTCCTGATATGGTGTGACGTGTTTTCTTTTTAATGGCGTTAATTTTTCTTCCGCGGGTGCGTCGCGTTGTAACTTGTAACAACGTCATAGAAAAAAATTGCTGCAGCTATAATCAGCGTAAGGTTATATTACATGAAATTACTAAAAGAAAATAAGTGAAAGAAAGAAAGAAACAAAATACATTTATTGACTTGCACACACACACACACACACATAAAAAAACAGAACATGAATAAATAATAAATAAATAAATATTTTCTTACAATCACACCAATTATCTAAGCCCGTAGTAAATTTCTTAAGAGACTGGGTCTACGTGAACTTGATAACGGATAAATATATACTTAAATACTTTTTGTTTTTAAATACATACTTGATAACACCCAGACCAAGACAAAATAGACATGTTCATGCACACAAATATTTGTTTTGTTCGGGAATCGAACCCGAGACCTCTGGCGCAGAAGGCAGGTAGTTTACCCCTGCGCCAAATCGGTCGTCAAGAATATAGGTAGACCAACATAAAGTGAGAGAAGAAAATAATTATAAGAGAAGTGTTTGTGCAAGGAAGTGTGTGCAGCTAACAAAGGAAGCTGTCTCAGCCAAAAGCTTCAAAGTCACACACAGGTGGGCGGACTAACAAAGAAGCGCTGTTTATTTTGACAGGGTCGATCGTTAATTGACACCTTATTTTAGACGATTATTAATAGTAAAAACGTGATGAGATTGAGAGCCAAAAGTCTACCTTAGCAAAAGCTCAAGTTCATCCGTTAACTAAAAAAGGTAACTAAATAATTCAACCGACTTCAAAAAATACTTGTCAACTAAAAAGAAAAAATAATATCTTTAAAATACCTACCTACCTTTTCGAAGTTGGTGCCGGCTAGGAGCATGAGTGATGAAAATGGCAACGACCTCAAAAAGGTAAAATAAGATACTCGTAACTAAAAACTAAAGAACCGATTTTGATGAAACTTGGACTAAAACCACTTTTTACACACACATATACATAATTGATCCACACAGCCCCTGGAAAGGTGCCGAAACGTCGGAAAAAAATGTTTAAGTATCATAATAAAGTATGGACTCATAACGCTAAATATTGTTTTAAAATCAAATAGCGAAAGGATGACATTCATGAAAAAAAGTTGCAAATGGTTGTCACTAGCACTTTTGTGATTATATTTATTAGATGTTAACGGTTGACATAAGAAATCACAAGTAAAACATTTTGCATGCATATATTCAAACATTCCAGAATCAGTGCCGGCCGTAAAGTGCGTAGGACATTACTGCAGTGAGTTCCACGATATTGTGTCACGACAATTTGCATAGCTCCAGCATGGCTCGGGGAAGACGGGTGTCGTCGTAACTCGGGTTACGACCCTAGAGCGTACTGCTGAAGCTTTATCATGAAAATGTTTTCAGTATGTCTTGGAGGTCTTTTGACATCCAACTAATATTAAAAAACAGTTGAATTTAGATTAGCTACGAGGAAGATTGCATTCTGGAACAGCGCAAAGGTTTTTTTCACGATATGCAAAAAAATATGGGAACCACGTACTTCGATCAACAATAGTACTAGATGAAGGCTCACGAACTAAATCAAAACTTTGTATGGCTAATAAAAAAGGTTAATAATCTTATTGACAGGACCTACTTATAGATATACGCACAAGTGGCTCAGGGGGCGCATATTTTCTCAGCCGTGTTTGTCACTCCAACTATGTATTTAGACTTAGGATTTATTGTTGATCGAAGACCACGTAATTTAAAAGGAATCTTACTTCCTTAACAAAACTATAACAATTGTCTAGTCTAGCTCAACGTAAGGTGCATTAGAACCTGAATGCACTCCATTCAAAGACAATACAATAGTAAGACATAAAACAAGCATATTTTTTATTTCGTAATGTCAAATTAATGTAAGGTCGACCAGGAAAGTGCTTTAACAGTGCCAGTTCCCATACATTTAAAATATCGCTAAAGCTCAGATCTGAATGACATTTCAATAACGTTGAACCTTATTGATTTACATAATACAGTGAATTTTAAAACTAATGGTTATAAAGCAATTTCTTGGTTGAGTTTACCAAGATTAAATTTCAAAAAACTAATAAATACTTTTTTACGGTATATTATGCGGTTCTCTTTAGACATATTCCGATATTTTAGAGTTGCGTTTTTATGGATTTATAGTCTCGTATGTTTCGTCACCTTTTCGGGGGCCGTGGTAACGCAAAAAAGTCAAAATACCGCAATGTGTTTCAATAAAACCGTATTCTACACAATCTGTTTTATTTCTATGAACTGTTCACACAGAAATCTAAAATGTGCTTTTACATTTCAAAAGTTTAATTTTGTATAATTAGTCCTAATAGAACCAGTGGTGTGTGGTAGTTTCCTTAAACATACGAAAAATGTTCATCATAATGTTGATAAAGATCTTAAGTTCTTATAAGCGATAGGAAAATATGTATTAACTTTTCTTCAAGTTTAATACAAAAACTTATCTACGAAGGCCGTCGTCATCCGTCATCGTCACTCGATCGACGTGATATGACGTGTTGATTTCCTGAGGGACCGGCGGGACGTCTTGCGGGCGCGCGTTGGGGTTGCACAGGGTTGCAGTGTCCTCTTGGGACCGCACACCTTTATATAGATGGAATCCTATCACAATATTAATGTGGTTTGGGTTGACTAAAAGGTCAAACAAAAACAATAGGTAGTATATTGTTTTTCTTGTATTTACAACTGTATGTCATGTAAAATAACTACAAGTGTGATACTACTATTACGCATGTAGTCACAATTTTACATCTTGTTGCCTGAATGAATACCCATAGGGCGTTTGTGCACTACCACTGAATTTTACCGATCCGGAAAAAAACGGATGCTTGTATTTTAATAATTAATTATTTATAATAGTAATTAATTAAATACAAGCATCCGTTTTTTTCCGGATCGGTAAAATTCAGTGGTAGTGCACAAACGCCCTTACCTATGGCGTTACGACGATATGGGCGCGGCGCGGCGATAGGAAAATGTTGACGAGAATAAATAGTTTTTTTTACATCTTTGTGGCAGTCAAGTTACTTAAAAATAGGAATGCGGTGCTTATAAATTAATGATAGTCAGTTCCTTAACAGCTTTTAACTTATCACATCAAAAAATAATAAAAAATATATTGATTTTATAATCAACGCTTTATAGCTTATACAATATTTTTACAAATATCGTTAATCCTACTTAATATTATAAATGTGAAAGTTTAGATGTTTGGATGTTTGGATGTTTGTATGTTTGTTACTCAATCACGCTAAAACGGCTGAACGGATTTGGCTGAAATTTGGGACACAGATACTTTGAAGCCTAGAAAGGAACATAGGCTACTTTTTATCCCGGAAAAGTATCACACTCCCGCGGGATAACGTCGTGTAGTCCACGCGGGCAAAGCCGCGGGCGGATAGCTAGTAACTAATAATTTTATATTTAGAATGAATTTACTAATATCACAGCTTAAGCAATCTTTATAAATGTGAAAGTTTAGATGTTTGGATGTTTGGATGTTTGTTACTCAATCACGCCAAAACGGCTGAACGGATTTGGCTGAAATTTGGGACACAGATACTTTGTAGCCTGGAGAGGAACATAGGCTACTTTTTATCCCGGAAAAAACATCACATTCCCGCGGGATTACGTCGTGTAGTCCACGCGGGCGAAGCCGCGGGCGGAAAGCTAGTTTACGATATTTTTTATTCTTGTCACGAACTTGTAAACCAAATCGCTGCAATTTAGACAACTTTTAAACAACATAAAAAAAAAATATCCCCCATTTCTTAACACAACAAAGTGAAGGAAGAAAAAGTATTAATATAACAAACACGTAATTCTTAATCACCAAACGATTAACTGGATTTTCCTCGAGTCCGCTACAACTTTTGGGAGATTATTTTTAATTACTTTTTGGAACAATCTACAACTCTCTCCATAATTTGTTAGAGACTCTTCAAACAGAGGGCCGATTCAAATAATCGAACAACGATATCGTACGAAATTCAATTTGCTACGTGGCAATAAGGTCCAAAATTAACTTAATCGAACGAAGGATACTCGAAATTGCTTGTCGTATCCGGCGTTCAACAATTGAATAGGTCCCGAAGACTAGGAGTTAGTCAAGATTCTTTTTCTTGTGTTTGTTATTATTAAATTACTCCCTGGGGTTCTACGAAAGTGTAACGAAAGTGGGTGCTAAATAAAGGAAGCTGTATTCTTTGTTAGATGTTAGTGGTACGTGGTTGATAAAATGTATAAAACGCATACGGTTAGGTACTGGGGCTCGATTCTCACGCATTAGAATTTTTTTCAGTGTGGTAATTCGTAAACGAACATTTTGTTTGTGGTTTCTATTGAAAAGTTAGAAAGTTTTAAACAAACTAAACTGTCCCATATGTCAACAAATTTATTTTGACAGCTAAGTTCGTATACGAAAATCGATTGGTCCGTACCACTTGTTGCGTTCGACTGGTTTTCGATCGAACTTTTTCGATTGTGAAATTCTGACAATACACAAACTGTGTTTTATTTGAATTTCGAGCTTCTTAATGTGAACTTTTCTCGATTGCGTGAGAATCGATCCCCTGGTAACTGCTTCCGCAACGGTGTTTGCAACTGTTGAAAACTGTAAACAAGAGTAACGGGACTCAACGCGACATTTATTATGTAGTACATATGTACTTACAGCTTGACGTTTCGACTGTGTTGCTACAGCCGTGGTCACAAGCAGACACTTCTACTCTTCTATTTTCTTATATCTTATGTTACAAGCTGTTTGTAAACACCAGCGTTTTCATAAAAACATTTATATTTTAAAAAATTCAAAAATTCAAAATTCAAAATTCAATGTCGTTTATTCAATTTAGGTTTGTTTAACAACACTTAGGAATGTCAATGAAGCTACGCACGCCATCGGTTCGCAAATCCTACGGCAGGAGACCTTGTTGCGAGAAGAACTGGCAAGAAACTCGCCAAGGGCAATTTTTTTCTCCCTGTTTTAACTTATACAGAGTCGTCAAATTTGAAAAGTGACCTTCACATAATAGTAAGGTTACTTTCCATCATAATACAGAATACCGCTTGAATTAAGTACAATTTTACAAACGCATGAGCCAGCCATCGCTTCGCTCAACCATATTTTAGGGAACGTAACGACCCAGCTGATAAAGTAATTGCTTACAAACATTTTGTTGAGGAGCTCGTGCTGGCGTAGTTTAACCGCGCTCAGCTCGGAAAGTTGGTTAAGCAACTTTCGCAATGGTCAGTCAGGGGATGGGTGACCGCAAACCTTTAATCTCGAGCTCCTCCGTGCTTCAGATCAGTGCCCCAGTATTGGAGACATTAAATGGCTGATGGTGATTTTGTAAGCAGCGGTGTGGATGTAGCATAACAAATTGATATAATTTAGTGGTCATTAGCAGTACATCCTTCGCGCGTTCAACTACAAAAAACAAAACGTCAACATGACAGGTCGCGGAAAAGGCGGGAAAGGCTTAGGCAAAGGAGGCGCGAAACGACACAGGAAAGTCCTTCGTGACAACATCCAGGGCGTCACGAAACCTGCCATAAGAAGATTAGCAAGAAGAGGAGGGGTTAAACGGATATCCGGTTTAATATACGAAGAAACCAGAGGCGTTTTAAAAGTTTTCCTTAAAAACGTGATCCGCGACGCTGTCACTTACACAGAGCATGCGAAGAGAAAAACTGTGACTGCGATGGATGTAGTTTATGCTTTGAAGAGACAAGGACGGACGATTTATGGATTTGGGGGGTGATTGTGACAAAAATTGTTGATTAGTTTTATTGGAGGTTTTTCTATTATTCGATTGGTCACCAGGAAGAAATCAGGGGCCGTACAGGCTCGCTGAGCTCCCTCCAAACTTCGGCAAGTCTGCCGGGCTTCAAATGAATACAGATAAATCGAGCGCAAATCTGGCCAAAATGGTGAACCCCGATTGATGATGTCACAGGAACATCGATATCCTCCAAATAACTTCGGCAAATAGTATGATACGAAATTTCGTACTTCGATTTATCTGTTTTAAGGCGATACTCGATGAGAAACCGAACGCGCGCAGGAGCGAGACCTTTTTTGCAGATTAGGCAAAAAAAAAACACAAAACCACTTCGTATTAAAGCTATAGCGATTTTTTAAAAATGCTTCTACATGATCCTAAGTATTACTGGTGTCCACTAATTAAACCAATTTTCAATATTATACTCGTATGTAAGTAACCCCATTTAAGAACAATCTTGAAATTTCGTATTTTTAGAGCTCTTATCGAAAAGAAAAAGTGTCGAAACAAAATCATAAAATCGTGTTTCTAAAACTATACGAATCTAGATAAAGGTATGAAGAAATATATATCCTATTACCAGATTTGTAACAACTCACCGTCCTACAGTTTTATATCAAAAAGTCCATACTTTTTCCGAGTAGCGCCTAAGTTGAAGCCTGGTAGATTTGCCGAAATTCGGAAAGAAAGCCGGTAAGGCCCCTGTACCTTTTCTTATGTTTTCATCTGTGAAGGTGTAGGTCTAGTTTTAGTTCAATCAAAACAAAGAAAAACCTAGTTACTGTCATTTTTTGCAGTGAGCCCTGTGTTCATCTTCTCCGAAGCGTACTTTATGCCGCAGTAATGGCGCGAGCAAGCCTCATTAAAGCTCCACTTGTCTTATGGCGATACTCGGAAAAAATATGTTAAAGCGAGATAGCAATGAGAAAACGACGCGCGCGGGAGCGAGATCGACTTTGCAGATTACGCAAAAAAACACAAAATCACTTCGTATTAAAAAACAGATAGCGATTTTCAAAAAATGCTTCTATACGATTCTCAATATTATTGGTTTCCACTAATTAAACCAATTTTCAATTGTATATGTAACCCCATTTAAGAATAATCTTGATATTTCTTATTTTTTAGAGGTCTTTTCGAAAAGAAAAAGTGTCGAGGCAAAATCATAAAATCGTGTTTCTGAAACTATTCGAATCTAGATAAGGTATGAAGAAATATATATCCTACTAGCCTTCCGCCCGCGGCTTCGCCCGCGTGTACTACACGACGTTATCCCGCGGGAAGGTGATATTTTTCAGGAATAAAAAGTAGCCTATGTCCTTTCTCATGCTCTAGACTATCTCTGTACCAAAATTCATTCAAATCGGTTCAGTAGTTTAGGTGTGATTGTGTAACACACAGACAGACAGAGACGCATTTATAATATAAGTAAGGATTACCAGATTTGTAACAACTCACCGTCCTACAGTTTTATATCAAAAAGTCCATACTTATTCCGAGTAGCGCCTAAGTTGAAGCCTGGTAGATTTGCCGAAATTCGGAAAGTAATCCGGTAAGGCCCCTGTATCTCTTCTTATGTTTTCATGTGTGAAGGTGTAGGTCTAGTTTTAGTTCAATCAAAACAAAGAAAAACCTAGTTACTGTCATTTTTCACAGTGAGCCCTGTGTTCATCTTCTCCGAAGCGTACTTTATGCCGCAGTAATGGCGCGAGCAAGCCTCGTTAAAGCTCCACTTGTCTTATGGCGATATTTGGAAAAAATATGTTAAAGCGAGATAGCAATGAGAAAACGACGCGCGCGGGAGCGAGATCGACTTTGCAGATTACGCAAAAAAACACAAAATCACTTCGTATTAAAAAACTAGAGCGATTTTCAAAAAATGATTCTATACGATCCTCAATATAATTGTTGTCCACTAATTAAACCAATTTTCAATAGTATATGTAACCCCATTTAAGAATAATCTTGATATTTCTTATTTTTTAGAGGTCTTTTCGAAAAGAAAAAGTGTCGAGGCAAAATCATAAAATCGTGTTTTTGAAACTATACGATTCTAGATAAAGGTATGAAGAAATATATATCTTATTACCAGATCTGTAACAACTGTAACCGTCCTATAGTTTTAAATCAAAAAGTCCATGTTTTTCCGAGTAGCGCCTTATGACCCATGGCTGAGGATGATGATGAAACATTTTGTAAACAGCGGTGTGGGAGTAGCTTATGTTGTTGATATAAGTTAGTGGTCACCAAACAGAATTCTTATCTTTTCATCTGTGAAGGTGTTGGTCTAATGCCCGTTTGCACTAAACTCGGGTTGAGCTTGTCATAGATAAGATACATCTTAGCTTAGAAACAGCCTAAAACAGCCGAGCTAAAATTTTTGTTTGCACTGACAGACTACGTCGTAAATTAGTCATCACCTTGCGAAAAGAATGAATGAATGAATTCAAATATTAATTGTTTATGGATTTTAAACCTGGCGAGGTAAAGTAGGTCACTGGATATTTTTTTGCTAGAAACTTCTCATTGATTCCTTCGTAAGTTAAAAGGAGACAAAAGCTAAGGCGTTGTCTATTTTATTTGGTAGGAGTAATTCACCGAGAAAAGAAAAAGTCAACTGAGCTCAACTGTCAGGAAAAACATAAATACAGTGCGCAACCTTTTCTGTTCCGGTGGCCAAAACTAGAACTAACGAGTTTTGTTTTTGATGTCATTTTGCTAATACTTTCATGTTTTGCTGCTAAACATAAGCGCCGCTGTCATGGGAACAGTGCCCCTACCATGAGTTGATGCAAACTGTTTACGTTACCGTAAACTATCGGATATACTGCTTACAGTCAG
Organism: Crambus lathoniellus; assembly: GCA_949710035.1. Taxonomy (NCBI): domain Eukaryota; kingdom Metazoa; phylum Arthropoda; class Insecta; order Lepidoptera; family Crambidae; genus Crambus; species Crambus lathoniellus. The sequence goes on along the minus strand of OX453308.1, from coordinate 30,665,246 downwards.
TGCGAGTGAAAGAGACAAAACGATAGTTTACGGCAACGTAAACAGTTTGCATCAACTCATGGTAAGGCCACAGAAAGGATTGTCGATCTGTAATGTTTTTTTAAATAAATGATGAATGACGTATGTCACATGTGTTGTGTCTCTATCTAGCAAACAAGAATACAAAAGCCACAAGCTTTTCTGTTCCGGTGACAGCCGTGACACAGGAGTCACTTGCAATTCGAAATTAGCTGTCAAAATGGACTGTCGTATGAAAACTGTTTTAGTTCCAAAGATAATCACCGGAACAGAAAAGCTTGTCGCACTACTCTTTGCTCACAATGCCACAGACAATAATCACTGATATAGGTATTTCTTAAGCCTTAGGCGCTCGATATTGGGCCCGTAAGTTAAGAATAGCCAAAAGTGCATTTAAGAATGTCCTAAGGTTAGTGCAAAGCAATTTTTTGTTAAGAATCTCTTAAGTTAGCTAGGAAAAGACTTAGGCGATTTTTAAGTTTAGTGCAAACGGGTGTTAGACTCGTCTTAGAACAAGTTTAGATAAATAAAAAAATCTAATTAAGTACTGACATTTTTCACAGTGACCCCTGTGTTCATCTTCTCCGAAGCGCACTTTATGCCGCAGTAATGGCGCGAGCAAGCCTCATTATGGCTCTCCACTTGTCTTATCTTATTGGTTAATAAGCCATTGTGATATCGCTAAACGAGTCAACCATACTTTTAGCGATCAAAAATAATGTGGCGCTTCTTAATATATGTTTTTTAACATAAGAAGTATCTTGATAACATTAGTTACTCGCAATTTTTATAAGAAAACTACAATTTGGAACACTGATACAAACTGATATTGTATTCTCTCTCTTTTTCTCATATAAGAATTTAATAAAATCATATAATTGTCATCCATGAGGATAGTTTGATTGCCGGTTAGGAGAACTGGAATAGCTATTTTAACAAATGTTCACATTCAAGGTGTACCTAAGTATGGTAATAAATTAAGTAACAAATATAGTATATTTTTATACCGAATATTTATGTAACTTTTAACTATTATACGAATATAAAAGCCAAGATCACATCACCACATCCAAATTCCTTCCTGGCATTAAGATTCAAATGCTAATAATAGCAAGCCCTTTTATCATAAAAGGTGTCCAAAATGAAAAAGTAAGATTCTGCTCCTTCCTTTGACGATAATAAAATGAGCATGTAAAAATACACAGCTTAAGATAACTAAAGAAAAAGCGAACATCGTGGAGATTCCTAAGGGCGTTCGCTGCGTCAGGCGAGATCACACGCCTAGTCGCGCGCGGAGCACGCGTGGTCTTATGGCGGTATTACACGGTTCAATTCTGCCTTTCAATTTGGATGAAGCAACCAAATTGATCAATGTTAACGCAAATGTTCAACCAAATTCAATCGCGTTGAAAGAATTGAGCTTGCTCAATATTTTCACTTTTGCGTTCAACGTATTGAACGAAAATTGAAGGTGTAAACATAAGAATTTAATGATTCACTAGTTCATTCTCAATGTGCTACCTGATTGGTAGACATTTTCAAGCAATGCGAATTGAATGGTTCACTTTATAATTTAGACAGTTCATTTTTAAAGATACGTGTTAACAGCAGTATCTTTCACTTCTGCGCAATTTGGTTGAACCGTGTAATATCTTCATTACGCCGCTAGTGGTGGTCTTGTATTTTGCTGAATTTACTACCCGCCACGCGACTGCGCGTCGTGATCACGCGTGACGCAGCGTACGCCCTAAATGCCGCCTTGCCGTGATGCCGCCCGCCCGCCGCTATGCCGCCCGAGCCGCGGGCAGACGGCTATTTGCATGATATTTGCATCGCGATGGACGCATTATTTACTGAGTTTTATTGACTCAACACGACTACGACATCGGTTAGGCTTGGATATCTTGTTTAACGACAAGAGATATCAAGAATGATCATTATAAGTTTATTTGATTGAATCAGGCGTCACTTGGAGGAATGTCCCTAACCATTGTGAAAAATAAATATAATATGTAGCTTTCTTTCGCAAATAATCAAAAAACTTGCACCTTCACCGATCACACTACTCTACACGTGTTTCGCCCCAACCCGGGGCATCCTCAGGAGATGTTTGATCGTATGCAATCCAGCACCGAATGACTGTCATTATTTTTCACAATCTTTATAAGTTTCACTCTTATGTTAACCGATATAGGAATTGTATCGTAGGTACTCCAAATAAAATCAGTTTACTTCTTAGATATAATTCATCCACACAATATACTCAACGTAACGTTTGAACCGCCTCTGTGGTCTAGTGGTTCACACCACCCATTTCAGACTTAGACGTCCCGAGTTCGATTCCCATTGGGGCTACATATTGTATTCGGTTTGGTTGGTGGTAGGACTTGTTCTTTGTCCGCCTGGCTAGCTACCACCATCTTATCTAAGTTTGACGCCATAACAATGATGTTTTCAACATAATTGTGTTCCGGCAGTTAGAGTTAAGATAGCCAGTTCCTCAGTGATTGAGGATTTCGGAAGTAGTGCGCTTCCACCTTGAGCCTTATTACCACTTAACATCAGGTGTGATGAAGGCTAAGTGCTATCCCGCTGTGTATAAAAAAATATTGACAATAGTAGTTATGTTTTCTCCCACACTTGCACTGCCACCTCCTACTTCCCACCGGGTAGGGGCCTGGGAAGCCGGGCCGGCCGTCGAGTTAGGGGGAGCTTGTCACACCGGGCCCTCCTCATTACGACTCCTATCGACGCCAACGGCGGTGACAGCAAATACTTAGTGGGTATTCCCCCTTCCTGACCCCCCATTGAGTCCTCGCGACTGGGTAGAGGGTCAGGAAGCGGCTAGGCGAGTTCCACGTAACCACCGTCCGCACACTAACGTGGACGGGGTACCTATGCTTAAATGCGTTCCCCTTGCTTTAATAAAAAAAGGTAGGTATGTCTTCTCACTTTAAATAAGGGATGTAATATAATATTCATTAAGACCTCTCCGTAAGTTAAATATTTAATCAAAAAGTCTTAATTACACAGGCATACAGGAAAGCAGAATGCAAGTCATCAATTTCCTCGCACAAACTCAACTTTAATTTTAACGATAATTTGACGCGAATATTAAACGAATTTCCACGACGTCGACGAAAATAACAAATTGCCGCTACACGAGCTGAGTAACACGGGGCTTAACACGAAACAATTTACAAGAAAATCTGAAATAACAGCCGTGAAATTAACGCACTCTTGCTGAGTTCACCTGTTCATGAGGTGCGGTCTTGATTGCAGCGGGTCGAAGAAGTCTTTTCAAATCACAAGTCTTTTTAACAGACTTCAAAAAACGGAGAAGGTTCTCAAGTCGTCTGAATGTGTTTTTTACTAAAGTCACACTAATCATTTTTACTATATTATTTTATTTTGACCAGTAGAGTGTGGCGGAACAAAAGGTAAGTATATTTATCTTGAAACACAAATTCGATGCAATGGTAACTAATAGTAGGCCATAAATTACTGAGATGGCCCTTACTATGATTATGCCAGCGAAACGGTCTTGTAACACGTAACCTTTTGTTGATATATGCGATCTTCAATATGGTCTAATAAAGCACAAAGAATTCTATGTTTTATGTTAAACGATCCATGAATGATAATGAACTGAATAAATGATATTGATCTATGTACAAAACAAATAAAAATAATTATTATATCGAGTTCACATCTATTCGTCTTCACCACTTCCGCTACCGCTCGCTACGTTAGAGACTCTCCCCCTTTCACACGTACACAGCAAAAGGTGTACAACAAAAAGGTTCCTATAGCACACAGCGAGTGTTATTATGGCTTCCGAGTCGTACCTAAAGCCTACATCTATCCGAACAGGCTTAAATAAAGCTGTCAAAAACATTGTTTAAAGCAAATTGATGGGACTGCCGACATAGAGGCAAGGTGAGGCCCTTTTAAGAAACTTTTCTACGTATTTGGGATACATAAAACTAAGTACCCAGAAATGTATTTTAGAGCTTTCCGCCCGTGGCTTCGCCTGCGAGGACTACACGATGTTATCCCGCGGGACTGTGATATTTTTCCGGGATAAAAGTAGCCTATGTTTCTCTCTCTAGGCTACAAAGTATCTGTGTCCCAAATATCGGCACTGTCCTGATTGGCCCATCACAAAGTTAATTGTTTTTATTTGTATGTAATTTTATTGTTTGTTAATTGTGTTTTTTGTATTTTATTGTAGTGTGAACTTGTGATGTCATGGTGATGTGATGTGCCAGTAAATGTCTTTCATTCATTTCATTTCATTTATAACAGTCAAGTTTTTCATTTTACCTAATAAACATTTCCTGTTTCTAAAATACAATTATATGATAAGAATTTTTAGATATAGGAAGAATGTGATAGTAAAAATGCACGAGCCCTATAAGTAGCTTTCAGGCGGGATTCGAACCCGCGCCTCCGGGGATCCGGTCTCGTTACAATCGCTTTTTAAAATCCTTTATTTTGATACCTCACTCGATGGGACTGATATTTTTTTATATTGCTATATGCATTAAGAAACCGCCATTTAGTTTTTTTATTTTGTAATGTATCTAGTGTAATTTACGCTTTCAAGACTAATCTAACGTTAAACCTTTTGGGCTGTAGCACGGAACATAGAAATCTACATAGATAATATACTCTCGAAAAAAATAACCCTCCTTCTGTCGAATTCGGGTAATAGTAGATTGTATTACAAGGGAGCAAAATAATATATTTACGGCGAGGGCGCTATTTTGAATCCAGAGCGCAGTGAAGGATTCTAGAGTAGAATCTCGAGCGCAGCGAGGGATTCTAAAGTAGAATCCTGAACGCAGCGAGGGATTCAATATACGCCGCCCGAGGTGAAAATAATTGTGCGGCCGAGTAATACACTCTGCTTTTCATCCCCCTCTATAAGAAAATCAGTAAAGACAACTCAAACTACCTAACTTTCTTTGTCGTTTGGATACATTATAGCGCTAGACGGGCATGAAAAAAAATTTGAGATTTGAAATTTAATAAAATTTAAATAAAAAAAATATATGTCCATCAGATTCCTTATAAGTCCGGGGATGCCGTAGGGGGGTTGAAAATTTTGTTAGATTTTAGCTACGACTCACCGTTTACGAGATATTCTCAATTTTATAAAATTCCGTTTTTGAAAATTTCTCGGTCCCGAAAAGAGTCCCGGCCCCATACAAAATCAGTTGAATTTTTAATTATGTTCTAAATTCAAATCTCATCGTTTTGGATCCTGTTATGAAGCTGTTCAAAATTCAAATCTCATTTATACCCTCTTGTCATAACAGGTAAACAATGAATCGTTTTGGACCCTGTTATTTGATAAACAATCATCGCTTTTCGAATCGATGGGATGAAAACATAATTAAACTATTCTACAGGTATTTATTCATAGTTTATCTGATTGGACGATCACTCTCCACCACACGAGTGTTTTGTTGCTGAGGTGCCGTGTGTAGATAGGTAGGTGGGTTTATTGCCCGCGAGATTCTACAGGCATTTATTCATAGTTTATCTGATTGGCCGATCACTCTCTATCAGACGAGTGTTTTGTTGCTGAGGTGCCGTGTGTAGGTAGGTAGGTGGGTTCGCTCCCAGCGAGTAATTCTACAGGTATTTATTCATAGTTTACCTGATTGGACTATCACTCTCCATCACACGAGGTTTTTGTTGATGAAGTGCCGTGTGTAGGTAGGTACATAGGTAGGTTCGCTCCCCGCGAGTACAAGTGTTCCATCACCGATATTGGCGGTGCCTTGTGCCATCAGCTGAGACGCGGCGCATAGATGTAGGAAGCTTGTAGAGGTGACGATATTAAAAAGTTTTTTTTTATTTAACTTGCAGTGTATGTATGTATGTAAGCATGTCCGTTCGGGTCAAATCTTGCAAGCTAAATTTGACTCGCTTTCCAGAGTTTGAATGAGCTGAAACTTTGCATAAGGGTTTGGTTTCGATGACAATACAATATTAAAGTACAGGCAATAAAAAAACTTGTCATTTGTTTGAATATCAGTTGTAAAAATGAACATGCATTTGTTGACTTACCAAATAAATGCTAAAAATATTTGAACTCTTTATTGTCTGGAAAACCTCTCAATTGTATATATTCCTTACTTGGCGGCGGCGTGGTTGCAATCCAAGCCGCCAGTATCGATACAATTGACACCAGATAATAAAAAATGTAACCAGGGCCATATAATAGTGCGATAAGGTAGAGTTTGATGCTCTTTTATACTTTAAACGAAAATAAATGTGACTTAGTTCTTGGGTCACTCCTCCAATTTAATTACAAAGTAACCTGAGGGTTATTTCATTGTTGTGTGTGTTTTAACGTTGTGATTCGAGAATCACAACGTTAGGAGATATAAAAAAGAAAATGCCACGTCTACGGCGCGTAGCGTTTCGTAGCGGTTTGCTACGTAAAAGCCTACGGCTTGCTACGGCGCCCCTGGGGCCGCTCGCTCGTTACTCATACATGTAGATCATATGCGGATATTTTCATGCGCCGCATATATTAATATGTTGTATGTGCCCTTCGTATTTTGGGACATTGACACAATAATGATCTGTTGTTTACAATATTTATATTTACTGAACATTAGAAAATAACTAGAAATCCAATAAAACATTTATAGCGACGCATTCACATCGCTATTGATTATCGAAGAAATACCGAGTCAGCTAAAAGGGCGTAAGTAAAATCGACGCGCAACACAAGTTTCACAGATATAAGTCAAGACAGAATAAAAAAGTTTTTAGAAGCATAAATCACGCTATCAAAGTTTTGTGAGTATTCTATTGATGACTTTTAGGAAATATAATTCTATTAGGTAAATTTGTGTTATATTCATGTCTAACAAAATAAATCTAATAATCATGCAGAATGTAATTGTATCTTTTAACGTTGTTATCGATTTAGAAAATAATTAATTGCTTTATAACTATAGTGTAAACGCAATGCATGTAATGTAATGTGTGTATGTATATAATATAATGGTATAAAATATAATGTTCCTTCCTAAATACTTATAATGTAATATTCAACACAATGTGAGTGATTGTTCAGAATAAATTGATTTGATTTGATTTTGTCCGCTAAGCGTACGAGATTTAATTCTAATGAAGTATAGATGCTAGATAGTGTCTAGATTTATATAACGCACATTGTTTTCCTGGCTAAATCCTGTGCCTATGATGTTAAATTGTATAATTTTGGATCAAAGGAGAATGTTCAATAAGGCCGGGCGCAAACAAAATGTCCCCTATAATCATCGAAATCAGTGGCTAGCCTTTCCAGGTACAAAGTTGTTAGTAAGCGTAAGTTAATGTACCTATAAGTTATTAAATTGAGTCGATCGAAATTCAATATGTTTTGGAATGTGCACATCAAGGTCTTTTATAATGATACCCCACTTGACCCCCACAGCTTCAATTTGACGGCCCCCTATAAGGCTATATTTTTTAAGATTTGATTACAAATGTATTGTTTTCAGATTTTTTCTTGAATTTGTAGTATAAAACAATGTTACTTGCCCAATTTCATAGTTCTAGGTCAACGGGAAGTAGGCCCTATGAATTTTGATTCCCTTGAGTCTCGACATATATTATGCATTTTTTACGGTTTAACTTAGACTATTTAACTATTAAACTGTAGACCTGAGGTTTTAATTTCAACTCGATACCTCCACGCGTTCCCAAAATGACAAACAAAGTGATATCATAAGGGTTTTTGCATTTATATTTGATGGAATCCTTGTCACACAAAACGATCCTCTAAAACGTAATAACGAATTCCTATAAGCATAATACCTCATCAGGGATTACTTCGCGTCTGAGCTAGTTAAAAACGACTTACCTTAACTGCCTCTGTACCATTTGGAGGCTCCGGTACAGCCTTAAGTTGGCAGAAGATACCATTGGAGGTCCCGAGGGTGCGTTTAGGAGATAGATCCTGGAAAAGATCCATCAGTTTCTCCTTAAATGACTTTTACTTTGTCTTACGTCTTTGATACAAGGTGATCTTTTTGCATCAGCGAAGCAAATTAATGGTATACCACGTTACTAGATACTGAACAAACATTCCATTCTTGATCAACCTTATGTCTGTATGCCTGTTTGCTTTTAAGAACAGATTTTAAGGATATAATGTTAATTTATGTCTGCCTGTTGTCGGTTACCTTTTTGACCACATGAACTATGTTAGGCTGTCATATGAGACATAACACATATTATGTAGGAATAAGTTTGGTCACCTCACAACAGTTAGGATCGAAAACTGGAAGAAGTTCTAGCTCTAACAAATTTCAGGCTGAAGTTCATCGCTGAAATTTTCAGCGATGAATTCGCGGTCGGCTATAAATATAACAGTAATGAACTATCTGTAAAGGGACATTTTATGATGATATTTTAGTAGATTCTCAAACACATTAACCAACTGTTTCGCCATAATTATATGGAGTTGTTAATAGCTGCGAGTTGGGCCGTAATGGGACAACTTGGTGTTTATACGGCGGGCCAGGCGGGCCAGGCGGGCCTGTCCTTTATGATATACTGTGAGTGTGTTCGTGGAATTTTGTTGAAATTTTAGAACTTAATTCTACTATCAGAGGCATTGAAAGTTGCACGAAATAGGGGAGAATTCAGAATTTCAGGCGGTTCCAAGGGGTGAATGTTTTTAAAATTAATTTACTCAAGGATTTGAATTTTGATCCCATACGAGATGAGTACCCATATTGAGTAAAAAAAAAGCAATATGGGTCATAATGAAAAAAGCATAAATGAAAAGAAAAACATAATGGGAAAACAAAAGGTATATTTAAATATCCTAAGTAATGGTGTAGGAACACGTTAGAAAGGTAAAAAGTACGATTAAAAAAGCTTTGAACTGACTTGAATTTGACTGAACTTGAATGCAACATAAAAAAACCCAAATTATTTCCTTTATACCGACTTGTATTGTTCATTGGAATAAATTATCTTCCCATTTAAAATTTTACTGTAATACACAATACCAGAGTATCATTAAAAAGGTCTAACATTTTTCACAAAAAGGAAGCGCTGATGAAGCGTAGACATCTAACCTCAGACGCGGTTCATTACGCGCTCATTACTTATAGCAACATTATTAAAAAAAATCTCCCGCCGCCAATTATTCCGCCCTTTGTCCCCCATTTTGGGCGGAAGGCAGACCTCATAATAAGCCGTATTATGAACTGATCAAAATTTCACGTACTCACGACCTGACCGGAAGTCAGCGAAACGAAAACGGTCGGCACATGGCGTCGTTCCTCTTATTGCTGACCGCGGGACAAAGCCTGCCTTTACAACCTTCGCACGCTTCAAACAAACACTCCACCTCGCTAAAAACGGCTGTAAACCTTCGCATTAAGATTGAATTCGACTGCAAGCTAAAGTTTGTGAAGGTTTTGAAATATGCACTTAGTTTACCATGCAAATTCATCTTTTCATCCGCTCATGGGATTTTCTATTCTAATATTTGGGACATAAGGTTTTTGCGTGCGTTTCTGTGTGGTTGGATGTTTAAAATATGCAAGTAGTTGGTGCGAGAGACGAGTAATTTGAGCGTCGTTGATTTAATAGGGATCCGCGGAAGGACAGCGAAACCTTTTTAGTTGGTTGTGTAGTTGGCGGAGAACCGGCAGGTGTGTATGGTGTCTTGTTTTAATGGGCAGGCAACGAAGGAAATTATTTCACAACTCCTGAAATGTACACTCACTTTGTGAGGTGAAAGGAGCTCAAGTTTTATATTCATTATGCAGTTTTAATTGTTTTCTGATGGCGTTGTAAAGGATTTTACCACATTTCAAGGAGTTGTATTGAAATTTCTTGATAGAGAATATAATTATGGATATGCCAGGGTAATTTGTAGATTCGTAAATAAACGGCAATAATATAAAAATAGAATCGGAATCAAAATGTTAAAATAATATGAAAAGTATAATATATTTTTTCTTTTTTTTATCCACAACGGGGAGCACTTAGACTTCATCACAACTGATATTAAGTGATGATAAAGACACTAATTCCGGAATCCTCTATTACTGATGAAAGAAGTTAAAAAAAGCAGGATGAAACTTTTCATTAAACTTTCAGAATTGCTATATTTTGCTGATAAAAAAACGATATACTTAGTTATTATTATGTTGTTAAATCGTAAGATTCGTAAGTATGTATTTTGAAATATGATTGTAGTTGCCAAATTATAAATTCACTCATTCATCAAACTTGATAAGGAAGCAAACTGTTGGTAAAGGACTTAGTCATGTAACAAAAATAAAAATGAACCAAGAAAATATTCGTCTCGGAGCGCAGGCAGCTATTTTCTTCAGAAACAAGATTGTCCAGGTATCGCGAGCAAATTTATTGGAATGGAAAGCGTAGCACTTGCATTGACGCGGCGTCTCTGCGTATTGTTGCCGGCATCGGAAAATATTCCTTGGGTATCGGAAACTGTTCCGGGAATATCGGAAAACTTTCCTGTTTGAGGCTGCGCTCCTGTTGCTGCCGACGAAGTGGAAGAACTTGGTAGATTGCAGCTTTTTTAAAGTTTAACTTTGTGGAGCTTATTTGAGTAATAGAAGTGGTCTTGATTTGCGTCTCGTATAAGTTTTGGATGATTCATGCGAACTTATTACAAGCTTTTTATTAACTTGCCATGCATATAGATTAATAACTCTTCGCTTGGATTAAGTTGCCATGTTAGTAAGTTAGTTAGTGGGGGACAAATCTTGCAAGCTTTATTTGACCCACTTCCCAGTGTCCGATGGAGCTGAAATTTTGTATACAGGTTTGGTTTAGATGACAATACAATATTTAAGTACAGTCAGCAAAAAAGCTTGCCATGAAAATGAAATTTTGACTGAAAACTTATTACACTATTTGTAACATGTAAATGTAAATTTCATTGACAAACTGTGTCATAGAAAACTAACGGATAAATATATACTTAAATACAAAGGTACCTTTTATTTGTAAGGCATATTTCCTAAGATTGAAGTTGGCTCTCACTTCACATATTTTATGCTTTTGATGAGATAAATATATACTTAAATAGGTACCTTTTGTTTGTAAATATTTACATAATATACATAGAAAACACCCAGACCAAGACAAATACACATGTTCATGCACACAAATATTTGTCTTGTTCGGGAATTGAACCCGAGACCTCTGGCGCAGAAGGCAGGTATCCTACCCCTGCGCCAAAGCGGTCGTCATATCGTAAATGTAATAATATTTTATCAAAAATTCAATTCAGCAAGTTGCTGTTCAAATACAATTTAAAAGGAGGCTGCCTCAGGCGGTGGTGTCTCGTTCGGGGTCAACTCAAAGCATCCGACAGAATTGAATCCGAAAGAAATGTCGACAATACTTTGAAGCCTCTCAATGTTATCAATATTTTCAAGCATGAGAAGGAAAATGCAACTGTCACTCCAGAGAAGCCCGTACGAAATCTGGCTTCCGGTGTAGGGAACAGTTGAGTCTTCGATCGAAAATAATAGGTACACGAATTTCGCAGGGGGAAGTAGTCTTGGATATCTCTCTCTTTTGTTGTCACATCGTGTGATACGTCCACAACACAACGAATTTTGCAAATCCACAATGGCAGTGACACACCTTCTTCATTTCTTCCTCATTCCTGTTATGACGACGATGATATCGCGACGAAGATATTAACGTTTTCACATTGATAAAGATACACTTTAACCGCCTCTATGGTGTAATGGTTCACACCACTGATTTCAGACCAAGAGGTCCCGGGTTCGATTCCCAGTGGGGTTACATATTGTATTCGGTTTGGTTGATGGTAGGACTTGTTCTTAGTCCGCCTGGCTAGCTACCACCGTCTTATCTAAATCTGACGCCATAACAATGATGTTTTCAGCATTATTGTGTTCCGGCAGTTAGAGATAAGATAGCCAGTTCCTCAGTGACTGAGGATTCCGGGTGCGCTTCCTTCTTCAGTCCACTTCCACCTTCAGCCTTATCACCACTTAACATCTCGGGCCTTAGCCAAAGTAACAATTCAAAAACGATAACGAAGTTCGAAAGAAATTCAAGGTATAGGATTGGCGGATTGGTATAAGCTGCGCTAAATCACGTGGTCTTGCCGCAAGTTGATTGGAGCATAAAGACGATAGCGAATATATTTGTCGTTTCGCCACATAACGATGTTACTTTGGCTACAGGCCCTGGTGTGATGAAGGCTAAGTGCTACCCCGTTGTGGATAAAAAAACCACTCAGTGTACCTACTGGTTTCAAAACAACAATATTAAGCATTTAAGCTTCGGAGTTTAGGCGATCGTGTTTTTAATAGGTTCCTATATTCCATTTTGGACGCCCATTTTGACACAAGAGGGCGCGCCAGGGTATTGATTGCACCCAGGTGCTATATGGGCTATATAGAGACACTCCTGATATAAACAACTCTGATTTTCATAAATAACTATTTAAACACATCTTATTTAAACTTATTTAAACTCTATTAGGTCAATATTTTTAAAAGATAGACACTTCCAAAGTGGTAAACGACGACAGATTTGGCGCAGGGGTAGGATACCTGCCTTCTGCGCCAGAGGTCTCGGGTTCGATCCCCGAACAAGACAAATATTTGTGTGCATGAACATGTCTATTTGTCTTGGTCTGGGTGTTTTCTATGTATATTAAGTATGTATTTACAAAAAAAGTATATAAGTTTATTAAGTTTATCCGTTATCTAGTTTCCATAACACAGTTTCTTAATGATAACTACTTATGAGCTAGATAATTGGTGTGATTGTGAAAAAATATTTTTCATCTCTCAGATTCGGAAAGTGATGTATATTTAAACTGAGCAGCGGGTCCAAAACTATCCGTTTCACCCTAGGGTGGAAATGAATTTTAAGAATAGAACTGAATTTGGTTACAGTCAACCATAGAGTTACCTCATCGTCAATGAAAAAGTATGGGGACGGGACTTGCAAAATAAAAAAAAAAACGAGAATATCTCAAAAACGGTGCGTCTCGTAGCGTAGCTAAAATCTAACAAAATTTTCAACCCCTATGGTACTCCGGAGATAGTTAGGAGGCATCCGATAGACATATAAAAAAAACATATTTTTTTTTTCTATTTTTTTTTTTGTTATTTCAAAACTTCCATATTTTATATACCTATTATAGGAAAAACAGAGAAAGCGAAGCCCCCGCCACCTTTATTTTATTTTTCTAGATAGTTTTAGTTGTCTTTATTGCTTTTCTTATATTTTTCTCGGGGGTTCTCCCATCGTTGTAGCTATGAACAGCGTTTGACCTTTTTTAAGATGATCTCTCTTCGTGATCGTCGTAGGATGCATGATCTGGTTTTCCTCCATAAACTTATTAACAATGGTCTTATTGGTGACAATATCTTATCTCACATTTCTTTTAACGTTCCTCGCACTATTCCGCGATACCCCATCAGCAGAGTGTTTTACACGCCTCGCTGTCGAACGAATCTTGGTCTCTCCTCCCCAGTTGTTAGGATGTGTACCGAGTATAACATGCTAAATAACAAAAATTCAAATGATTTTGACATATTTCGCGACTCATTACCCCGGTTTAAAACTAAGGTGCTGGAATCATTTACCACATCGCGTAAGCTTTTGTCTGTGTTGTAATATTGTTGTATTATTTATTATTATTATTTTTAATTAGTAATTTCTTTGCTTTTTTATGTGTATTTTAAATTTTGTTTTGTTAGTACTTAATTTTTGCAATATGTTGTTTATACGTTTAATTTGTTTTTAGTTGTTAGTGACGTGTAATGTGTGAATGCTGTACACGCCTGTAATAAGTGTACACATCAGATAAAATACCATAAGTGCAATATTTATCAATGTTTTAATGTGTTATGCTGTTGGTGTGTCTTTTAAATAAATTAAATTAAATTAAATTAAATTAAATTTTCTTATAGAGGGGGATGAAAAGCAGAGTGTATTTACTTTCCTTATATTCGAAATGAAAAGTAGAGTGTATTACTCGGCCGCAAAATTATTTTCATCTCGGGCGACGTATATTGAATCCCTCGCTGCGTTCAGGATTCTACTTTAGAATCCTTCACTGCGCTCTGGATTCATAATAGCGCCCTCGCCATAAATATGTTATTTTGCTCCCTAGTAATACAATCTACTATATTTATTACTTATAAACTCTAGCATTTTTCTTCATAACATTCATAAGCATCAGTACCCGTGACATTGCAGTTTTTCAAATTCTATGAAACCCGTGACATTGCAGTTTTTCAAATTCTTTGAATGTCATCCATCACATAACAACATTTATCCAAAAATACAGCCTAAACGTTTAATCCAAATTCTGCATCGTTCACTGTCACAGGCTTCACTTTCCCGATCCATTTGAGTCCAATCAGTGCAAAGATGGCGTCTCCAAATTGTCGCATCAATCAGATGGCGATTGGGCCGCGATTACTTCCTGCTGCGATTTAGGCATTGTCGAGAAACGACGGGGACAGCGAATATTTAAGTGGGGGTCCATGGGACCCGAGAAAGGAGCTGTGTAAGAATGGATTATGTAGTTCAAAGCTCCAGCAAATGTCAGGATAATAATCTTGCTACATTAAATTATTTCATGTATTGCTCATGTTTATCTTTTGAAGATCTTGGTCTTGAATATTATTTTAAAAAATTTAGAAAAATAATATTCAAAGCCAAGTTTTAGCGGCGTTATATAAATATTTTAAACTAACATGGTAATTATCACTTTAACTATTATGAAAAACTGGATCTTTACCATTTTAAATGTTTTTTTTTTTTTTTTAATTTATTTCACTGTTAAACAACTTAGTACAATAACATTTTACAGTTTACACTTATCGATCTACTTAACTTAGGTACAAGTTTGTAAAAGTGTAATAACACGTCGGTAGGTACTTCACATGTAAACCGTAAACGCCATTGCAACACTGAGTTTTGCACTTCTACCCTCCGTAGTAGTAAAATACTGTTTCACGGTAGGATAGTATCCTCCACTCGGGTCACAACAATCGCATGTTACAAGGTTAAAACTTTTAAAATAAAAAAGTAATAAGAAAAATAGGTAGGAACAGACTTCATAACTAATCACTTCACACACAGTTTTGGTTTTATATCCTTAAACATAAGGTCTCTTATCGCACTACGCTTGGTTTACGTTATCATAACAATTGGCTGCACTGCCGTAGTAACTATTTAGTAATCTGTGGCACTGCTGCTAGAAAGCACAGTATATGTTCAGTGATCAGATAAAAATTACTACAACTAACTTTTGATAACTAATTAAAATGTACTTTGTACAACAACAATTTAGTTATATTAATGTATTATTTTTATTTAAGTAATGGATCTAAATACATAATGAGAATAAAGTATATAAAAAATATATAGATATATTATATAATAAGTGTATTTATATAATGCATATTTAAGGATACTATAATATACAAATACAAATACAAATACAAATAATTTATTTAAATGCAAAATGTTCCATTACATGAATTATAAAATAGGATTATCTAAAGAAAACAATAAGGAACCTTATAATTAAGTTTCACAGCGGTCTCTGCACAAGACTCTAGGCCTGAATCGCAGGGACCAATTTGCGATTGTAAAACAGTTATAGCGGACGGTTCGGATGAAGTACAAAAAGGGGAAACATTTGGGGGAAAAATAATATAACTATGAAAAGGAAATAATTGTTTCTGCATGCATGCCGTGAGTGTGTGTGTGCGTGTGTGTAAGTGTGTGTGAGTGTGTGTGTGTGTTAGTAACAGGCTTTAAGAATGTCCTCGGTTTCTAGATAGTTAAGACCCTTCAACCATGTTTGTATGCATTTCTTTAATTTGTGAGCTGTTAGAGGCTTCGCGTCTTTTATATGATTCACTACTCTATTGTACGTATGTATTTGAGAATATGGAGGAAGGTTTTTAGCAAAGCTAGTATGTACTATTGGTAGTTTTACTTTGAGGATACGTCGAGAAGACAGGGTGGAGTAGTCAGGGGAATTAAGGATTATTTTATGAGTTGCCACTTTAGTTATATAAAGTTGACGCACTCTGAGAACTTCACTTTCCTTGTATAACTCGTCAGTAGAAAACCTAAAGGGCTTGCGAAACATGACCTTTAGGACTGCACGCTGTGCCCTCTCCAATTCTATCATAGTCGTCTTTGCTACACCACCCCAAGCTGATATGCAGTATAAAAGGCAAGATTGACAAATGGCCGAGTAAACTATGGTGAGTATGTTCTTATTTGCAGAATGACGTAAAGATTTCATTATGTAAATAGTTTTTCTAATTTTAGCAGACAGTGTAGATATGTGATGTTTAAAAGAAAGATTCTCGTCTAGTGTTACACCCAAGTATTTAATGGATTCTTTTCGATCTATAGATGGACAATTACATTGAATAGGAGGAGCCTGGTCTTCAGTAATAGCGCATGAGTGAATTCTTAGTTTCGGTGTAGCTTGCGGCTTTGACGCACGCGTTTTATGGAAAGCTAAGTATTTAGTTTTATTTATATTTAGGGTTAATAAGTTTTGATTTAACCAATCAGAAACAATCGACAGTCCTCTGTTTGCGGACTCGAATGTAGTCTCCCAAGATTTACCTCGAAATAAGATGACTGTATCGTCAGCGTAGCAAATCAGGTCAGCTCCCGCTAGAGGTACGCTTAAAACGCCGTTAATATAAATCAGGAACAGTATTGGGCCAAGAATGCTGCCCTGGGGTACGCCATATTCTACTGAAAGGGGTCTGCTTACGTTCGATCCGACCCTCACACACTGTTGACGACCTATGAGGTAAGAGCCGAACCAGTTTCTAGCTAAACCTCGGATACCTAGGCTTTGAAGTTTTTGTAACAGTATTGGGATCGAGACCGTATCAAACGCCCTGGGCAGGTCTAGGAACACCCCAAGGCAGCACTCGTTCTGATCCAATATCGAAGTCACTGTTTCGGTAAGTAACACAACTGCGTTCTCTGTCGACTTATGACGCCTGAAGCCATAAGATAATATGCAATGAGTGTGTTTAATGTATATATTATGTGTGCGTGTTTGTGTGTGTGTCTGTATGTGTGTGTGCACGTGTGTTTGAGCATGTGTATGTGTATCAGTAAGTATACCCGTTATTTCATTCAGTTACTTTTAAGAGTAGTTCCGTTTTCTCATAATCTAAATTTTGCAAATATTGTTTTAATGCTATTTTTATTAAACGTGTAGTTAGCCAACTCATATCAAGGTGTGCTGATACTTTATTATAAATAAAGGGTCCCAAAAAATTGGAAAATTTCTGGGCAAAACTTGTTTTGCAAAAAGGCGCAGTAAATATTTTGTCCTTTCGCCTACTTTCTGTCATTTTAGTACTATTATTTTTATGTTGCCTCTGCAATAAATTTTCTATAAAGATTTTACGTATTGATAACACATTCGTGTCTTGATACAGTTGTTGTGAGGGGTATCTAATTGGCTTGAATGTCAAATATTACGAAAAGCCGGATTTTAACCGTTTTGATTTGTTGTTTAGTCTCTCGATAATAAACAAAATCATTATAACTATAACGAAAAATGGAATTTTTACCATGTTCGTCCGTTAAAAAAATCACAGTTTTTCATACTTAATAGTTATATTAATAATTTATAATGACCAGGGGGCCAAGCCTGCTAACGTTAAGTCATAATCGTGTCTCAATCGTGTTTCAATTGTAGTTCAATTGTAGTGCTTTTTTACACACTTGTTACAAGAATTATGACAATATGTGATGTAAATGTAGTGTTTGGTGTGACCATCAGTAGTATGGTGAAAAAAGTACACATTTCTTGTAACTAGTGTGTAAAACAGCACTACAATTGAACTACAATTAAAAGACGATTGAGACACGATTATGACTTACCGTTAGCAGAATTGGCCCCCAGGTTAGTTTAAAAAAATAAAAATCCCGCTTTTCGTAATATTTACAGTGTTAAACACCATGATGGTTTAAAAAGTTATAGGATTTTTACCAAAATCTAATTTATTTTTGAGTTCTTGATAATGCGCCACAGTTGCACACGCCAGAAGAATCAAGGGGTATAATAACTGCGTTACTTCCCGTTTTGTTTACTTGTTATATATAGTTTGAATAGCGTTGTTCGCTTAACCTAGACATACATAAACTAAACCTTTTTCTGAAAGTCACAAATACCATATTATAAAGCTTTCACAAAAATATGCACAAACAAAAATTTCTAAACTATCTAAACAATCTGAAAGCACTGCCAAAGTATTTGCGGCGCGCGGCGATGCTTTGGAGACTTTAGAACTCGTCGCTTCAAAATGGCGTCGACAAGTTCACAGCTGGGCGTATTTTTATTTATTCCCCCTCCGAACTAAAGGAGCGAAGTTAATAAGAGGGGATAAGTTTTTCCATACCGATAAGATGAAGTCTGGATTTCCCTTGCTGCGATATTCGCGAAGTGTAGTTTTAAATAGTTCGAAATATTTAGATCAATCTAAGAAAACGTAATAAAGTTTAATGATGATTATAATTTAAATGACTATCGTTTGATCTTTATTCATTTTCAATGCAGATAATGCCTTACGTTATCTATACTAATTTACTATTTGATTGTTTGTTTGTTTGCGTCGAATAGGCTCCGAAACTACTAGGACCGATTTAGAAAATTCTTTGACAATTAGAAAGCTACATTCTTCCCGAGTGACATAGGCTATATTTTATCACGATATTCCCACGAGAACGGGTACCACGCGGGTAAAACCGCGAGGATCCGCTAGTACTAAATCCGAAAAAAAAACACCAATTTATGAAAATTTCTAATAAATTATTCAGATATAGGAAAAAATAAGCCCTATAAGTAGCTTACAGGCGGGATTCGAACCCGCGCCTCCGGGAATCCGGCCCGATGCTCTGACCAACTAAGCTACCGAAAGGCTTACACGACTCGTCGAATTTTGCTATCACTTGTTACGCTGTAGGCCAGCGTTGCTTCATCAATGTGAGGAAACCCTCGCATCCGAAAGAAACATTTTTACAAATGTTTAACAATCGATTCAGATGAAACAGCCTTAATGAGATTTTATATTATTTGATGGGCTCGTGGTTTTGTACTATCACATTTTTCCTATACATACAAAAATTGCATTGTGAATGCATAAAAATAATATAAAATCTCAAATTATTCAGATATTAAAAATATACATACTCGTATGTACCTACTCGTATATTTTTGGAATGTTGAACAAATTACATTAAACCGAGTAGCTCAACGAACGATATTTTATCTTACCTACCGCGCGGCGGACGATAGTCAATTTCACAACCCTTTTACCATGACATATGATTTCGGTCCTTCGCGCAGGATATCACGTTGAAAACATTTTTTACGTTTCTCCGCCGTATTTCGTTACAAGTTTAATATTTACTGCAGTGAGGCATCACGCTCGACGTGAATGTACAAGTAGCCGACATCAAGAGATCGGTTTTGGGGACTTTTGCCCTGGGGAGTTTGGGGGAAGCCCCCGCGTGGGCAAATATTGGCGCCCAGTGTGCCGTGATATTGGACATCAGGCAGCAAGCTCCTCACACTTTCTTCTGGTTATTGGTATTTACTCGGGCGTCCCCGGTTAAGACGAGTACCGGAAATGTTAAGCAAATACACTAGATATGGTTAAACCTAAAAATTTTTGGCAGATTGGAACGACTTGCGTTCAATTCTTTTTTGCGTATCGTGACCCATAAAGTAAAGTATACCCGTATACCAATACTATTTTAGTATTATATTCTGTGCCCATAGTACGTTCCCGGTAAAAGTCATGAGTAGGTATCTATTTATTTTAAATGTTTTCATTGAGAAAGAACAATTTAAACACATTACTTTACTTAACGTTGAAGGTCTATTTTGAGCAAAGGAATGTAAGTGATTAAATTATGTTAAATTAACAAGGGTACTTGACATCCGGGGTGAAACGTCGGCAGGGTCAGGCGAAAAACGTTTACGTAACGTGGAACGTAAAGTTGATTATGAGGGCCCTGAGTTTTGATTAACTTAATTAGCCCAGCCGTGGGCAACGGCCAGTATGAACAACTTGAACCGAAGGAACGAATGAAATATAAATACTTAATGAATGATTTGCACATTTGTTTACATATTTTTGCATTATAGTAAAAAAGCACTTTTTGCGCCTAAGGCACAAGTAAATAAAATCATTTAGTAGGTACACTCGAGGACAAATTCGGTGAACCACCTCTTACTTCTTTTCACGTGGCTGGTGCCTCGCCATTCACGCGCAGACACTTAAGTTTTTTTTTATGTATTAAACTAGGGTAGTACAATGCATAAGCAATTACGGATAGGGACTGCAACTGAACGGTGAGACGCCAGCCACACGAAAAGAAGTAAGATGTGGTTCACCGAATTTGACCCCGACTTTAATTATATGGACTGAATTCATTATGTTACATCCCAAATAATATTTAAATGAAAGTAATTCTGTCCATGGGCTTATACTGATACTTGAGCCACCGAAAAGGCCACAAATTTATCCTTTACTGCAGGTACTATATTTATATTGTATTAGGTAAACCAGGGGATTAAATTTAAATATTTTCAAAATAAAGATGTGCTTTAGAAAATGCCTTTTGTCGCTTTTAACTCCTCGTGGGAAGGAAGGTAGCTTAAATACAAGTAAGTACCTATCTAAGACGGCTCAAGGTCCACTCCCAAGGGTGTACAAAATATGCAAGAAGCCCAAGTTTACGTAAAGCGCCTGGATTTGTTTTTGCTCTCAGCCTGCTCTCGGGCCAGTGGTCACGCCGATCAGCCCAAGTTTTAATAGGGATAGTTTCATGACTGGCCCTATTACGGTAATTGTAACGCTCTGATGGGTTCAGCGGTAGCATTTTAAGGGTAAGGGTATAGAAATTTAGGAAAATGCAACTGATTTTTAAAAAGAAGAATTGTAATAGGAAAAATCTACCAGTCTCGCTTTTTACATATTTTTCTGATGACATTTTGTAAACGCAAAGAGTCATATAGTCATAATTTTTTTATTCATATAGATTAAATAAAATTAATGCTTATATGAACCAACATTTTTTTACCTAACACCTGTTTTGGACATCTTTTAACTGACAAGAAAAACAGGCGAAAAAAACTTATCAGCTTTAACAGAAGCAACGCATTTACAAAAAAAATATGTCGTTGCTGGACAAAATGGTACAGTCGAGTTCTTTAATATCTGAGCACATTCATAAATAAAATTCATAAAAGAATTAATTTAAAAATATTAAGTTACTTAATTTACGCAATTACAATGTCATGATTTTAGAAGGTTTTTCTTATTTTTTAATAGCAACACTGGTAATGCCGTCTCTTGCCGCCATTTTGTTAAATTTAATAGGCTAATCTGTGGTAAAATTGGTGGGGGGTAGCTAGACTTGAGCCCGATTAACGAGCAAAGAGAGGTCATTCTTCAAACTAGCCTCGAGGGGATAAGTTCACTAAGACGTCGACTGTATCTATATTGTTATACCTGTACTATGCCTGTACCTGTAAGTTGGATCAATAATTATATGAGTGCTATCTGGAGTCTGCGTTTTCTTCATATTTCAGAAGCGGTAAAGTACCCACGTAAGTTTATTTCTAAACCTGATAATAAGAATAATTTGCTTATTCTGTGCTATAGTAATGCCAAACGAGTTATTTTATTCTCTTCACGCAGAGAAAGGATAAATATTCCAGATTCCATGTCAATGCGTATTTTTTTTTATCTAAATGACATTTTAAATACCTTTGCGGTGGATTGTGTTTTGTACATGGTCGGGGCTACTCTCCGACGGAACGGACATAAACTAAATCGCATTTGTGTTTTAATTGATTGTGTTCGTATACGGTCGGGGCTACCCTCCGACTATACTAACATAATTTAAAAAGTCTATATGCGTAGCTTAGTACTAAGATTTTACTAATTCGTGTTCGGGGCTACTCTCCGATCGTGTTAGTTAAATCTAAAGCGTTAAAATTGGAATATTTGTGTGGCGGATTGTGTTCCGTACATGGTCGGGGCTACTCTCCGACGGAACGGACATAAACTAGATCACACTTTTATTTGAATTGATTGTGTTCGTGTGCGGTGGGGGCTACCCTCCGATTATACTTACATAATTTTAAACGCGGGTATGTAGTAGATATTTTCGTATGGCACGATCATAGCGTACCATGAATCTGGCATAATATCTTGATTGTTGTTGTTTAATTTACATGATGTATTAAATGTGGATTGTACAGAATTAATGGAGATGATTGGCATTATTATATTATTAGAGTACTTGCTGTTTATGTTGTTTATAATCTTACACATGGAGCTAGGACTGGCAGTTTTGGCTGTGTACCTACATGTAATGTTTTAAGTAATTAGTGCTAGCACTAATTGGAGCTAGTTTTGATAGCCTTTACTGTTGCACAGAGTGAAATCACTTATGGCTACTAAATCTTGCATACAATCCATGTTTTAACGTGGTATCTAATACCAACAGTGAATAAAAGAAAACTATAAGTTATGAAGCTAGTAAGAAGTAGTAAAGAGTAAGAATAATTTATGATTGGTTGCTCACATTTCATTTATCTTAATATTATTAAAATTAATTATTACTAATTTTCCTTTGTTTTTAATGTATTGAGCGAACGTGTTGTTCTCTGGGTTGAGTGAGTCATGTATGCTTACTGGTTACCTACGTTACCTGGTAAGATTGGTTTAATAGGTACGTATTACTTACTTACAATTGAATTCTGGCTTTCTATTTATTGATATATTAATTAATAGGTACAAATTTTGTGGATTCAATTAATATGAACACCGTGAATAGCAATATAAATTGCTTGAACTATGAATATGAGTTTAAATACGAATATTTTAATATGGTATCTTTAAATATTTAAATATGAAAGTCTTTATGTGAATTTGGATATCTCTAATGTGAATATTTTTAATTTTTAATGATGAGCGAACAAATATAAGGTGTTCACTGGGTTGAGTGAGCAAGCTATGCATGCTCACTGGTTACAAGAGATACATTGAATTTGTTTGTTGAAATGCATTAAATTGAATTTGATATTAGGGGGCGATGTATGTATGTTGCATACACTCGTCGGATATTAGAGGGCGATGTATGTATGTTGCATACACTCGTCGGATATTAGGGGACGATGTATGTTTGTGGCATGCACTCGTCGGAATTAAGGGGGCGGTATATGTTTGTGGCATACACTCGCCGGATTTTAGAGTACGAACGATGTATGTTGGTGGCATACATTCGTCTGAATATGTTTAAATGTTAAGTGAGTTCGTTTCTCACAGGCTGGTTAAATGAGTACCTACTTATATTTCATACTGGTTTACTACCCGTATGGCCACTTTTAAGATTATTAGATTTAAATGAAACTACAACAGAACAAAGATAATTTCAAACGTTTTATTCTTGTTTTTACAATACTCATTTTACATTTTTGCACTAGATAAGTAGCTCTTAAAAGAAATGGTTTTTGTAAATAATAAAGGATGTAGGTAGCTACTGTAGCTAGTGAACAGTATAAATCATGAATTTTCCTGAAGGGCATATTGTGTTGATAACCTAATGATTTTATTATAGAATGACACGGAACGATCTTTTGCCGATGAATAATGTATACATTCCAAGGTAAATAGCATCTGAGGACGAATACGGCCCGCGCCACCTGGTGCGCCGCTTGGTAGGCCTCCAGGGTGACGTGGCCGACCCAGGGGAGTCTTGAGCGAAGGAGGAATACCCTTTCTTCGTAGCTGAATCTGGTCAAAGAGGATTTGAGATGATGCAGAGCATTTTGTTTATGGGAAAGTATTGAAGTGGTTTTGATTAAAATGTTTCATGTTTATTTATTTGCATATCGAATAAAGCTATTTAAGATTTAATTTTCATCTCGCATAACCGACTAAATTGATTGTAACACCCCCTTAAATAAAGTTTGTAAAGGTCTACCTAAAACAAAACAAAACTATAAAAACTTATCTTTTCATAGAATCATTTAGATGTTATCAAAATACTCTTAGGGAAGAATGAAAAGCCTTTTAAATCTACAGTTGCCTACGTGCTTGACATTGAGTATCTAGTAGGTACCACAGCTGTAGCAGTAGATACCTTTAAAGTATTATTGTCAATATGCGCACTAATTATCGCAACATAGTACCTACTTACGTATAAAGATATTTATATACTAAATTATGTTTGCATCATTTCTTTTTCCTTGCATAATAAGTATCCACATGCTCCACAATTTGAGTAGGGGTTATTGTCTTATCTATTTAAAATTTTTATAATTACCTTAGTTTCCATTTATACGAAATCCATACCATATCTTGATTCTCATGAGTGGTCAATATCCATGAGCTAGGTTTGTTTTTCTATGCCTAGGTCTATGCCCAGGTGACCTTTACGCAGAACTGGATGTATTTCTGATCTTGATAAGATTGGACATGATGACGATTCACTTTTGAATAAGAGCACACTATTAAAGTCGCGAATTTAGTATTCCAAGATTGCGATTGGGTAATACCTTTATAAACTGTGATCTGTGTCACTTAGATTGTTATAGACCTTTTAACTATGGAAACAATATTAGTTTCTGGTATAAGCTTAACAACCTCCATAGCAGTGTTGTAGATACGGTGTACGTACGCATAGTTTTCGGGGTGCCGCTGTCTCTGAGGTACCTACCGGGTTCGATTCCCTGTCGGGTGAATGTTTAAAGCGGACTTTTCAACATTCTGCCCGATTGTATGTGGTTCCCCGTCCCCCGTGGTAATCCCCGTCGTTGTTCCCAAATGCCATAACACAAGTGCTTGAGTTACTTAGTTCGGGATGGAAGCAATGTAGGTATGCAAAGATATCCAAAATTTACTATTTCCTATTACTTATTTTATTTTTTGTAACTTTGTTCAAGTGGACATTTCGTCTATTATTTTTGTTATATGTAGCTTAATTTAAAAGAATTCACTATGCTTGACTTTTTAAATTTGAGTTTAGTGGCAAACTTAAATCTCAAATTTAATTTAAATTCAAACTAAATTGTGGATGAGTGCTAGAGAAAGTTTGTCAGGAACATACTTTTCCGAGTCTTCTACATAATTAGACAATAAAGCCATAAGACTGATTAGAAATCATCATTCTTTACATTTTTCCGGGAACGTCGAAGATTCTTTATCTAAGTACCTAGTTTGATAGATACATAGATTAACTCTTTATTTGTACACAATATTACGAACGGAACAATCACACACGAAATAATAATAATAATACAAAGATAACAAACTGTTAACCAAATGGTGGCCTTATCGTCTTACTGCGGTTTCTTCCGGGCAACTCAGTTTTGGTTTAGACGGATGGAAAATTTTACAGCCAAAATCACTAGAAGCTATTTTGCTATTTGTGCGTACTGCGTAGTGTTCTAGATCTCTCTAAATGATTTAGATGCAAATCAAAAGCAGAAATACTTAGTTGCTTAGACAGCACTGCAAGAAGCATTCACTGATATCTATTCTAGTTGTTTTCATTAACATAGTGATGAAATTATGTTTCAAATGCAAAAACATGTAAACAGTCCATAGAGCATTTAAGAAGATCGTGTTTATTACACTGTCAAGTTGTAACTGATGTTTTCCTTATTAAGCAAAATAAAGTAAAACGATTATTGCTCAATCACACCTCTTAATTTATTAAAATGTTCTATACAGCTTCATGCAAACATTTTAATTCATGTTTTAAACTTGTTCTAACAAATAAAGCCACAAGTAACCACTGCTGTAGCATACCAAGTTAGTTTTGCCGTGTTTTTGTTGTTATTGGCGGTATGATTTATAATTCGTTTTTGAGGATTTTAATACTACCGTCCTAGTGTACGTATTGACAAAATATGATTTCAAATTATGTGAATCTAATTTATTGTTATTTTAATGAGCATTAATATCTTTATTAAACCAAAAATCAAGTAGATCTGTCAAATTTACCGTCTCATTTGGTAGGCTCGTGATACTAAAATTCTTAGCAGTTTACCATTCTCACGGACCTTTGAAGTTCCTTCACATATTCTGTAGTAATCATTTCCATATTTTTTTAGATCTGGTCAGTTGAACATTTGTTTCTACTATGGTTGAAGTTACTAAGTACCTTACATACTAATGTTTATAAAAGAATATGAGAATCCATATACTTACATTTATTTCTATTGATTCATTATCAGACACATCTATTTCTTTTGAATGATTAATAAAATTGATTTGGTTACTATGTGTGTTGTGAGTTTACTGCTTTCAGATGCCAATTGTAGCATCCAGTAGGTACTTATCATGAGCTAGCATCGAGTTAATATAATAATGAGGATCCCGCTACCCTTGAACGTACGAACCAACACAGCATACAAACTGGAGGCAGCAGAGTGTACGTGCTGTGGTAATGAGAGGAGATAATATGATACTGAAGGTGCAGATCACAGAGTGATCGTTGTTGTGATGATGATCATCGTGGGCTGTGGTTGTAAGTCGGATATTGAGACGAGTGGATCGCTGATACTGAAGTTGACTTATATTGAAGTATCTATTATCATGTCATGTATCTTATCTCATTTTACTATTATGATTGCAAAAGCTTGTATGTTTGTTCCCCAATCACGGCTATCGGCTGGACGGATCTTTGAAATCTTTTGTCTGTGGAATAGCATATCGGCTTCTTTTGACCCCGGGAGGATATTTTATTCCCACGGGAAATCATTGTGTAGTTAATTCATTTGGGCGAAAAGCTGTTCATGATTTTACTTGTCCTACTTCTATCCATGGTGATATACTTCTTCATATCCCAATTATAATTATTAAATCTATTTACACTAATATTATTCATAGTAATATGAATATTTATTGATAAGGATGCGGGTCATGCTCGTATGAGGATACCTTGTAGACATTTTTAAGTTTTGATATTAAATTGCGAACTTGTTTAAAATCATTAACTTATTCATTAGAAATGATAATAATATGATCTTTTGATTTTCATGTACGGAGTGGAACCATGTATTGTACTATTCTAACAGAGGCAGAGAATAGATGCATTTAAGATTTGGTGCTGGAAAAGAATGCTCTGGAAACCTGGGACAACTGGTTGACAAGTTGAAAAAGCAAATTGTTGCTGTGACGGTTCAAATTGTACCTGCGGCATCTTCATTATCAGTGTAACTTCCTTATAAGAATATTTAAATTAATCGGTAATAATGCCTATTACGAACATGCCTTTAAATAATTCCTTTAGTTGTCCTAATTCATATTTTGATTTAATACAAATTGTGCACTATGGTAAATACGTATCTATAACTTGGTTTGTTACTCATATCTGGGTAAAAATTGGTAACTGTGCAGAGGCCTACAGTTGTTTTTGTAAGGACTAAACTAGGTCAAACTTAGCGATAGTTAAATTCATCTAATATTAGGTCTTTAATCCTTTCATGACTCGTAGTTGCTTTTTCCACTATTTGAGTGAAGTGATAAGGGTGTCTAGTTATCAGGTTAAAGTTTAATTCTGTACCTACCTATTCCTAATGTAACATTCTTAGGGATTTTGCTTCTGACACCATCTAATATTCTTGAATGTAGCTCCTGACAATGCATTGATGTAAACTAGTACCAAGCTATTCCATTTTTCTTTTATGACCCATAACTAATGCTTATAGATTATAACCAGACTTTACTTTAATCATTCCATATACTTACTTACACATGATTATATAACAAGTATAGTTTCAAAATAAGTTTTCTAAGTAATAATAGTCGCTTGTTAACGAATGTCATGATTATGTTAATTTATACATTGATTCAAATAGTTTTAGATTAGTTTGTTATTGATAATTTATTTTATTTGATTATGTATTACTTAACGATTTACTAAAACAATATTTTCACGATAATATCTATATTCTAAACAAGTCATCGACTTCCTTAAAAGTTTATTGTTGAGCATTGTGTAATATAATGTATTTGTTTCAATTATGTTTTAAGTTTTAACTTAAGGTTTTTATCACTATAAGATTACCTAAATAGGTACATAGTTGTAAGACTTTACTATTGAGAATAGTTGTGTATCAGTATATTAGCTGTATACTTACATTATATGTGCGTCGGGAGACAGCACGTTATCAGATGGCCGAATGTCATGATTTTAGAAGGTTTTTCTTATTTTTTAATAGCAACACTGGTAATGCCGTCTCTTGCCGCCATTTTGTTAAATTTAATAGGCTAATCTGTGGTAAAATTGGTGGGGGGTAGCTAGACTTGAGCCCGATTAACGAGCAAAGAGAGGTCATTCTTCAAACTAGCCTCGAGGGGATAAGTTCACTAAGACGTCGACTGTATCTATATTGTTATACCTGTACTATGCCTGTACCTGTAAGTTGGATCAATAATTATATGAGTGCTATCTGGAGTCTGCGTTTTCTTCATAACAAAGATAAAATTATAAATCCTTATTAAATAACAGCAATATTAAACAATATTACTCAGTCTAATAGACCGCCCCGAGTAGTCCCCGGCGCAAATGTGCCCATGACGCTGGCCGCGTTGCCGCTTTGGATGGCAATGGACAACCTTTGCACCAGAAACGACCCAGAGCGGGAGTCACAATTTTTTTGTCTAAGCCGACGCCCCAAATCTTTAACAAATTGTATTGCCTCTGCCCCCCAACAACCCGCCGTTTCTACCGCTAGAGGGATGAAAGTGTAGCCCTGTTCTAGCGGGGCATATTTCAGGTGCTTCGCGACCGCCTGGTGTTCAGCTGCCGCCCCGGCCGCGCGTGAGCTGCGACAGATGTGGGTAGCAGCGAATGTGCTGACACAAGTCGCATCCCACACCAAGCACCGCCCCTTTTCCCACGGCACTAACGTTAGGCCATCAGGGGGCCAAGTCTGCTAACGTTAAATTACAATCGTGTCTCAATCGTGTTTCAATTGTAGTTCAGTTGTAGTGCTCTTTAAAACACTAGTTACAAGAATTATGACAGTTTGATGTGATGTGAATGTAGTGTGTTGTGTGACCATCAATAGTATTGTGAAAAAAGTACAGATTTCTTTTAACTAGTGTGTAAAAAAGCACTACAACTGAACTACAATTGAAACACGATTGAGACACGATTGTGACTTAACGTTAGCAGACTTGGCCCCCAGGCCGCTTACCGTCGGTGCGGCTGAGACCCGGCGGCTCAAGGACGGAGGGGATGCCGGCCGACGTGAGAGCCCGCTGTAGGATGTCGTTGAGGGCATGATGGCGAGGATGCCTTCCTGTGCAACGACGACAACTCAACGCGTGATGGCCATCGGCCCCCACCATGGTGCCGCAGATGCATATGTGCCGTTTGCATACATCGCAGCCCAAGCGGAGGGCGACCGCCACCCGCAGGGAGTGGGCGTCGAGCAAAGTACCTATGTGAGGCGAAGGTAGTGCCTGCAGCCACGCACCGGACTCTGGCCGTGACACCGCCATGAGTCTCGCGCGATCCACCGCCTCAGCCCCGTACGTGAGCCGGTCGAGGATGACTTTGCAGGCTACTTCGTCCCATGAGCGCTGATATTTAGGGTTTTCGGGGACGGCTGCTCCCGGGTCGCGAGCCAGCCAGGTCGTGATGGCATCAGCCACATGAGGGACGGTTGTCTTGTCGCCATTCAAGGATAATATATCAGCGACTAGGTCCGCAACCCCATGGGCCGACGCTAAGAAAGCCGGCAGGCTCACATCCCGAATGCATCGCACACCAAGTCCCCCATACCGGACTGGTAAAGTAGCTTGCGTCCAGTGCTCCCCGCTCAGAGAGACGTTTAATATTGTCTCCATAATATTCCTGATTACGGTGTCAACGGATTCAACAGCACCAGGAAACAACCAAATGGGGGCCGTCCGCACGAGATATGTCATCTTTGGGATAGCAAAACACTTCTGCATTAGGACCAGAGCAACGTGCGGAGTAATTTCCCTAAGACGCTCGCTGGCGAGTGAGAGGGCCTCCCTGCGGGCTTCTAGGGCCTCAGGGATTGCAGCTGGGAAAATTGGAGCACCAAGCAGACAAAGGGTCTGTCTGTTATGTTCCTTGAGGCCAGGAAGCAAAGCGGTGAAGGAAAGAAAGGAAGAAGAAGACTCTGGGCTACAGGAGAAAAACTCACATTTGGTCGGATTCACCTCCAGTCCCAACTCCTTCAAGCGAGGCAATAAGACTAAAAGATCTCGTTCCACTTCTTCCGGTGGTTCCATCATCGAGGTACCAGATGTTGAAGGGAGACCACAGCTCGCTTATGGCCCTATGGATAGCCAGACTGAAAGTAAGAGGACCAAGGGGATCCCCCTGTTGCGCTCCAACCTGAGACTGAATCAGTTCAGACCCAAAAAACAAGTTAGAAGGTCTGTGGTAAACCTGGTGGAGAAATGGGTAAAGTATAGGGATCTTCTCCAACAGCTCACCCAGCATAACGTCTCTTTCTAAAGAATTTAACGCATTCTTCAAATCAAGCTTTATGACAACTCCACCCGTATTCTTCGGATCCAACGCGAAAGTGCGCAAGGCATGTATTGCTGCTTCACAACCCAACGGCGTCCCAAAACCTAACTGATGAGGCTGAAGATATGAGGCCATGTTCTCCTTTACGGCTCGGCACCCAAGCTTCGCCACCAGACGACGAAAATCACTCCCCACTGCGATGGGTCTCAAACCACCATCTTTTTTTTTCAGGGCACATAATGTAGCACCGTATAAATATGGACATACCGAAGGGTTCACTTGCCCATCAAGCAAGAAGTTGCTGAGCTTAGTCAACGCCTTAATCAAGCGTTGTCCGTTGTCTCCCGCGGTGCTGGATGTTAGCTCCTTCAAATGAGCAGGACGAAAGCCATCCAGGCCGGCAGCAGATCCATTATAGAAGGAATTGACAGCCAGCACCACATCCTCTTCGGCCACTAATAATCGGGGCGCGCCATGGCCCGGCTCCGGTGGATAGCAAGGTGGCCGGGATGGGCTGGGATGTTTCGACTGAAGAGCAGCCACTGTTTCCGGCCCTGGCGGCGCAACCGAGTCCTCACTCATGAGTAGGCGAACTGCTCCGCTTAGATCACCCTCATGGACTTTGGATTCGACTGCCTTTTTCAGTGACCGAGACCCTGAAGCAACGGACCCGCAGTCGATAGAAGCTGGGCATGAGTCTGCTTCTATGTTTGCCTTGATTTTAGCAGTGAGAGAACCCGCACCAGTCTGGTCTGGAGTCCTCAATGCCGTGTAGGCAAAAGAAAGGAGTAAGCACCACTCGTACACCCCATTGGAGGCAATACAGTTTTCTATTAGCGCGCACAATCTGCCTGCCGCCACACTCCGCGCACCCTTCGGGATGTGATTAATTTATAGGTATAAATAGCCGACGATTATAATTCTTATTTGTATTCTAATACTCCAACAACAAGACGATAAAACATTTGTGACAACAGAACCAGAGTAGACATCCTGTCTGTTACTCAGGTTTGCGTTCACATTTTTTATGAAAGAATTAGTTTCAAAAGCTTTTATCTTGGAAACTGATGTAATGAACTAAAGAACTAATAAGATTTCCGTTCATTTTCGCTCGACCAATCTAACTAATGCTTTCTACAGAAGAATGTCTAGGTAAAACTATTTAAGGCGATAGGCTAGGCAAAAGTGGCGCCGCGGTGAACTTTATTTAATATTGTAATTTCTAATAGTTACACAATTTTAATAAAACTTTACATATAATTTTTAGGGCCATAGTCTAGTATTTTTAGACGGTATTATTACATTCCCTCGTATTCACAGCTAGAAGTAGGTAGCAAAACTGCAAAAAGTGGCCGTTTTTGACAAATTTGCTATCTTCTATGACTATGAGGGAATGTACCTAGCGATGCCTTCTAAAAATACTAGACTATGGGCCCTAAAAATCCATGTTAAGTGTTATTAAAATTCTTTTCTATTAGCAACTTATTAAATAAAAACTTCTGAGGGCGCCAGTCTCGGCTAGCCTATCGCCTTAAGATAATATTTAAAATAAAGCACAGTAGCAGTTGTCAAAGACAGCGTGTAAAGCAATTTCCAGTCAATAAAACGTTGCGAATCGAATCAGGGGCGCACCTCCGCTGCATAAGTTAGTTACCCGCAGTCTTAGGGTTGACAACTGCTATAAAAATATTGAACTGTGTCGTCGCAACGACTGTATGCTTATTATTGGTAAAAGTTGTACTCATATTCAATTATAATAAATTTTAGTAAGAGTATTGTGAAAAATAAATATATGTAGCTTTCTTCCGCAAATAATCACAAAACTTGTACCTTCACCGATCACACTACTCAAAACGTGCACCTTCACCGATCACACTACTCTACACGTGTTTCGCCCCAACCCGGGGAATCCACAGGAGATGTTTGACCGTATGCAATCCAGCCAGTGACGCCTGATTCAATCAAATATTTAGTAAGAGTATTCGTGAACGTATGAATAGTCTAGTCAAAATAAATGTTTTTGTATAGAGTAGGTTGCAATAAAAGCACTTCGGGTAATAATTTAGAATTTAACATAAATGAATACTTGAAAAACCGGAAATCAGAATAATCCCTGATATTAACTACGTACTTGTTGGTTAATTAATCAATAAAGTAAAAAAATACAATTTGAGTGTGAACAAAAAATGGAAAACTGGTGATTTTGTTCATGTTAGAGTTTTATAGAATGCTTTCATTGAGGAATAAAAAATCTCTTGTCAAGGTCGATTTATTTCGAACATTATATATCAAATAACAATAATGGCACTCCGAGTGATATTTAATCGTGATAGAAAAAACGTCGTAATGTGCAGAATATTGTTCTTACATCAGGGATTACTTGCATGTCATAATCTAAATGGTATACATAGATTAAATTATAATATTCACCTTAAGTGCCTTTTTATCTAATAATTATAAACGGCCAAAACACAACTCTAGGTATTTCTCACGAACGCACACCAGTATAACTACAATATCACGATGAGTGCTCAAAAAAATGGCAATACAATTATTTAAAAATTAATTACTTAGAGGTGCAATTAATGTGACCCCAAACCTTATTTTGCTTAGACAGAATCAGAAGTGCACTTTCTCTGCGTAAGTGAGTTACCACAGCCCTATACTTTACGGTATACAACTGCTGGAACAATTTGGAGCTGTAGCGACTACGTATGCATATTGTTGGTGAAACCTTAATTCAATTTATTTTGGTTTGCTAGGATATGATACGTGAATGTTAAGTTCAAATGAAGTTACTGTTCCGCCATTATTGTTAGTCAAAGATATTTTGCACGTTTGCATAGATAACGCGACGACGTTACCCAGGAAGAAAAAACCGTCAGTCACTAAGAAATATTTCATACGTATTCAAACATAGACTTGATAGGCTTTGAAAATGTATATACATAAGTATCTCTCAAATAACTCTTGAGTTACTGACTGACTGACAGACAATACACAGTCGAAACTATTGGGCGCAAGAAGCTGAAATTTGGCATGTATGTTACTTGGGGAGTGTAGGGGAGCAATAAGAGAGAACTTAGGGAATTTCCCCCTTTAACGGGGTAGAAAAGGGGGTCCATATATTTTTTATATCCTGTAAGCCTACCATGACCACCCAAAACGTGATATATATCGTATGATAAAGCGTTTTATCGACACTCAAATGTCAAAACCCATGTCATTATCAATGTCATTGTCTTTTGACATTTAAACGCGATAAAGCGCTAGTCATATCGCGTTTTGTTGGTCATGCTAGGGGGGCTCGATATTATCAGAAAATAACACAAGTCGCCTTGATATAATGACTTACATGAAAAGTAATCACGAGTAGAAGAAATAGGCAGCCCTATTTACCCCTGGGAACCGACCCCCCGACCTTGGGACTGGCGGCGTGGTTGCCGCTAATGCACGCGCCGGCAAATTGTCCGCCATGCAACTTTCATGGCAGTGGACACTGCGCTAAGTGCGAGGTAGGTACTATGCATTTATAAGTAAAAAGTGACACGGAATAAATCTTTTCATTTTTTTATCCACAACGGCGTAGCACTTAGCATGGTGATAAGGCTGAAGGTGGAAGGGCACTACTGCCGGAATCCTCAGTCACTGAGGAACTGGATAACTTATGGGAACACAATGATGCTGAAAACATAATTGTTATGGCGTCAGACTTAGATAAGATGGTGGATGGATGGCGGACTAAGAACAAGTCCTACCTCCAACCAAAAATGATTACAACCAATTTCTCATTTTTAAAGAACTTAATCTAGTATGCATCGTTTTTTAATTGTTCAAACCTTATGAAGGTGTAGCAAGCTACGCACTCGTACATGGAACTGTTAGAACTATTTAGTTACTTTCATTGTTTCTAGGTTTTTGAAGTCAAAAAGAATCTTAGCTTATCTTATCAACCACTGGCGCTTAACTTAGTCTCTAGTTGAAATAGTTGGTTTAATACCGTTTCAATTATAATGAAATACAGCGATAGCGACCCCGTAGCTCAATGGTTAGAACATTCGACCGGACAGTGAAAGGTTCAAGTTCCATCGGAGCTAGTATATGAGACGGGGCGATTTTTTTCTAATAAGTTGTTTTATTTCTATATACCTAACAGATCTTGTTTGTATTCGTTACGTTGGCAAAGTGGTGAAATGTTACTAGATCAGATTTTTCTTTTATTTATTTAGATACATTAATATCCCTTTACTTACTTTCTGACCTAAGTTCATTTAATACAATTATGTAAACAAATACTTACTCTAAATCAGGGGTTCCCAACCTTTTCTTGGTCAGGGACCACTTTCATATCATTCTTGTTAGCAGGGACCAGGGGATATAAATCGTCATTTTGAATAATGAAATCAAATCCTTTTAACATCGTCAAAATTCTATTAAAAAGCTTATAGTCCCTCCTAAAATAACATCGATAGTCACTTAAGAAGTGGAAACGGCAATAGAAAGTATTCGATTCGTTTGGAAGATTCAATGGGCACGTTAAAGGGGTCCACAGACGGTCGAGTGGGCGTGGGCCCAACGAAAACAAATGAAAGGGAAGATAAGATAGATAAGATAAAAATATTCTTTATTCACTTAGACATAACAAATATGTACTTATGAATCGTCAATATTTTCCTACCACCCATTCAAGACTTTTTTAACTGACAAGAAGAATGGGCGCAAGAAACTTGCCAGCGTTTCTTAGTTAGGTAACGACATTTACAAAAAAAACATATCGTTACTAATACAACAATTGCTTAGTATAAAAATACATCATATTAAACAGTGATTATGTTATGTGTTACATCATGACCATGCATTGCGGTCATTCAAATAATCGTCTACTTTATAGTATCCTTTGCTCATCAGCGACTCTTTAATGTAACATTTAAATTTATGCAATGGTAGTTCAATTATATGCTGTGGAACTTTATTAAAAAAGGCTATGCGTTTCCCCAGAAATGAGGCTCTGGATTTTTCTAGCCTAAACTTGGGAACGACAAGTTTATCTTTATTTCTTGTGTTAAAGCGATGAATATCGCTCTGCTTTACAAATGTATTATAATACTTTTTCACATAAATTATATTTTCATAGATGTATTGTCCTGCAACAGTTAAAATGTTTATTTCTTTAAATAGATCTCTTAAAGAATCTCTCGATCGGAGGTTGTACATGGCGCGAATAGCCCTTTTTTGGAGCACGAATATACTGTGGATGTTAGCGGCTGAGCCCCATAACAAAAGGCCGTAGGACATAACACTATGAAAATAACTAAAATAGACTATTCTAGCCGTTTCAATATCGGTTAAGAGCCTTATTTTCTTAACTGCGAATGCGGCCGAACTGAGTCTACTCGCCAAGGCTTCGATATGAGGATCCCATTGTAGTCGCGAGTCTAATATAATACCTAGAAACTTTGTATTGTTAATGAATTCGACCATATCGCCGTCTAGTCTTATATGAAAATCAACTTGTCTTACATTAGGTAACGAAAATTTTAAACACTTAGTTTTCTTTGAGTTTAATGATAAATTATTACTACTTAAAGTGACTCAGAGCCGTGTTCGGGCTCGATACACTTAATGGGAATTTTTCGTTAAATTAAAGATTAAAGGTCACAGCACATACATCAACTCGGAAAGGGATCGACACCGTATCAACTCGAGCGGTTCAGTATTCTTTGTATGAAACCCCCTACTGCAAAGCACACTAATCGGAATCGTAACGTAATCGCCTCGCCTCGGGACCAGCTCACGAACCGCTTTGCGGGTCGCTCAACTTGCTATCCCCGCGCTTACCGCTTGTTGTCCACGCGCTCACGTCTCTCCGTACCCGAGCTTACGGCTCTACGCACAGTGGTCTGAAAATGAAAATGAACATCAATTTTTTTTTAATAATTTTTTTTTCTCATTTTTTTGACATTTTTTTTCATTCTTTGTTTTTTTTCTTATTTTTTTTTAATCATTTTTTACTCTCATTCTTGTTTTTATTTTATTATATGGAACCACTGTGCGGCGAGCCGTAAGCGCGGCGTCGCCTAGCCGTAAGCGCGGCGTCGGTCGCCTAGCCGTTGCCGAGCCGACGTACCGACGCTGATCAGGGACCGTACTCTGAAACGCTAATCCGAAACTTCGGTTAGCCCCGCCCCTTTCACTCGATTCTGTCTCAACTAGAGAGTGAGAGGGACGGGTATACCGAAGTTTCGGGTTTTGCGTTTCAGAGTAGGCCCTCAGGTTTGGTTACGTGCTTGCAACCAGGCGTCAACCTAACGTTGACGCCTGGTTGACGGCGAGGCGAAAGGCGATACGGTGTCGATCCCTTTCCGAGTTGATGTAATGTGCTGTGCCCTTAAGCGCACAGTGAGCGGCTGACTTCAGTTAAGGTAGCGGGAAGATTTAAATTCTACCATCCACCTCGAAACCATCGACACAAAATAAGAAGAAGAAGCGATACTTTTATGTCTGTCTCTCTGTATTTGTCTTTCTTGTGCGCAATAAAGTTTACAATTACAATGTTTACAATTTACAATGCTGTCAAGCACGTATCGAATATTTATCGTCTCAAATCTCAGGGTCCAGTTTTGATTCCTACTTGTAGTAAGTAAAACAGAAAAAAGCTCTGTTATTTTTCATAATATAAATTAACTTACAGTTAAGTACACTGACATTGTTTTTAACTTCAAACATAATAATCTTTCCTTTTACTGACTAGAAGGTATAATTAACAGATTTTTCATTATTCCCCTTGTTCTTAAATAATGAGTGGGCGCGTCTTCTTGACTCGCAAGTCATCCTGCAATATCGGTTCATCGCTTGCGACTGTCGTTAGCAGCACTTCACGCGGTAATGGTCGTTTGTCTGAGTGACAGCTGAGAGGGCCAAAGTCACTGGAAACATATTGATGACATGGTACTCACCTTTTGCTCTGTTCGTAATACAAACAAAATGAAACTATAGCTCCATGGGCCTTTTCACTGTCCGGGTGAGTGCTCTAGCCACTGAGCTACGGAGTTGTTAATAGACACGTCAAATTTAAACAATACTTCATTGTCAATAATAAAAATTGCATTCGGAATGCGAAAAAGTAATAATAATTTGCCTTAGTTTGCTACTAAAACACTCTTAAAACATCATCTATCTATACCTACGTACAGTTATTTCTTTTCTGGGGTCGGCACAGTAGTCAATCGTCATTTCTAACTATTCTGAAAAAACGGGGTTCTTACCCTATTTAAATTTGCTATCGAGTCTCCGATACTCCAGCGCAGTTGCATGGCATGCGCCTTCATTCGTTTCGTTAATTTTATTGCTATAAAATCTATGTCAATGTAGTTTAAAGCATTTTAACAATAAGATCATAAACCCATTATGGAGGCAGCTCCACACACTTATGTTATCAAACACAAATTGCTTGCTAACAGCCAACGTAAACTTGTTAGTGCCTGTTCACTCCATCGAACCGCCATAAAACCTCCCCTAACGCGAGGAAATAGGGAAAAAACAACTCTAACTCTCAAGCAATAAAGCCAAAAGTAAATCTTTGTTGGATCGTGAATCAGTGTTATTTGTATGTGACGATGTATTGAATGTGAGATTTATAGCGCATAGTACTCAAGGACAATGTTTGCTAAACTTTTGATTTATTTCCCTATGAGAGGCTTTATTTGGGAACTGCGGTAAGGGTAATCTATTGGTAGCAAAATAAGTTCTTTTAAAAGAAAAAGAAGTACCTACTTGCTAGAGGTACGATATCATTACTGCAAACTTAGATACCTACTAGGATTTACGTAATTACGTACTATCGTGTAGGTAAGGTACCTTTTATTTTATTACATACCATTAAAAAACTACACTTCTTCTAATTATGTCAACAATAGGTAATGACTGTAGTACCACCATCAGATCATCACAATCGACGTACGTAACACAAATAGTTATAAATTTTGATACGAGTAGCGTTTTTGGTGCGAGTTTTCACAAACTTTTTTAGTCTATGGACATAAGGCATAGTGTAACTTTGTACGTTAACAACCCTAATTTCCAAGCTAACAGTATTTCAACATCACAACGACAGACAGCAGTTATCTTGGTTGCCAATCAAAATTTGTTGTGAAGCTCAAACGACGAACGCCATTTTAAAGTTGCTCCATTCAAATCGAGCTTAACATAACTTGGCAGCCATTTTGTGTCGCTTTAGCATAAAGGCTTATGCAAATGGCGTAGTTTTGTAACGAATAGATTTTAAATCTGAGACGGGAGTTGCCGGCTGAGTATTTTAAATTATAATGACCTGAGTATACTGCGAGCTGTTGAAAGTTGGATGGGTCGGGAACGGTGTCCGCTGGACTTTAATTCTTCCTCTTTATTGGCTGCTTAAAAGTCATGCAAAGATTTAAGGAAAATAAGAAGGTGTTTGATACTGTTTTAAAACTAGTTTAACTACAAAGTTCAGTTCGTTATATTGAAAACCAAGTAGGTATGATACTGTTTTTTTTTAATGATTTATCAAGAGAAATTTTTAACGACACTACTTTTCATGACGGCATTATCCTATGAATGTAAAATAGACATGCATAGACGTAAAAAAAACCACATCAAAAACGTAAGAAATAATTCCTCACCAAATAAATAACGTAATTGTACTTTGAAGTCGGGCGTGAAACATGTACAATTTTTTGTTGTTTTTGTTAAAACCCGCCCGACTTCAAAGTACTTACGTT
Organism: Crambus lathoniellus; assembly: GCA_949710035.1. Classification (NCBI taxonomy): domain Eukaryota; kingdom Metazoa; phylum Arthropoda; class Insecta; order Lepidoptera; family Crambidae; genus Crambus; species Crambus lathoniellus. The sequence continues at coordinate 30,625,845 of OX453308.1, read as the reverse complement.
ATTTATTTGGTGAGGAATTATTTCTTACTTTTTTGATGTGGTTTTTTTGAAGGCGGTTTTTTTTTTTTTTTAATTATTTTAATTTCAATCGTTTTAGTGCATCGTGCAGGCAATTTACGTGTTTTCTGGTAAATAGGTATGTGATCAAACTGAAAACCTCCTTTTTCGAAGTCGGTTAAAATACCTTGAGGTATCCCCTTTTTAACAAAACAAGAATCATCTAAATCGGTTTATAAAAAAAGGAGTTATGCCAAAAGATACGTTTTAAATTCACATAAAGTGGTAACGAAAACGACAGTATTTTCAAGATTTCCTGAAAACTACTGAACCGATTTCAAAATTTCAAAAAATGGGACCAACTTGGAAACCAACTTGATGTAAAAACGTTTGAACTATTTCTATCGGTACAGCCGTCTTCGAGTAATGGGTAGACATACAAAAAAAAATACATACATTCGAATAGAGAACCTCCTCCTTTTTGATTTAGAAGTCGGTTAATGAATTTTTAGAATGAAAATAAAATGCAAAAAGACATTAAAAAGCGATTACCTGTAAGCTTTACAACCTAATTATTTAACCGCCTCTGTTATATCGTAGTAGGTACACACCACCGGCATCAGACCCAGAGGTCCCGGGTACGATTCCCAGTGGGGATGCATATTGAAATCAGTTTGGTTGGTGGTAGAGATTGTTCAAAGTCTGCCTGGCTAGCTACCATCATTCTTATCTAAGTCTGATACTATAACAACGCTATTTTCAGCATTGTTGTGTTCCGGCAGTTAGATATAAGATAGCCAGTGTAGGATGCCATGTACACCGCAGACTCCGCCACCAGCATCGGGAAACTAGATGAGGTGCAACAGATGGCGGGAGGTTGCACGGTCAAGGATTACCGCCTAATTGTAAGTGATAGAAAATCACGCTTAAGATTTTTAATTGATTCTGGAGCACATGTTTCCGTTTTGCCCCGATCAGTAGTTAGGAATAAGCATGAATTATGTTATAATTCTACTTTTAGATTGTTCGCAGCAAATGGCTCCGAAATTAAAACGTACGGAACCAAGACGCTCACCCTTGACCTGAATTTAAGAAGACCATACAAATGGACTTTTGTAGTATGCGATGTCAAACAGCCTATCTTAGGGGTAGATTTTCTCAACTATCATAGGTTAATTATTGATATTAATGGTCGTTGTTTGTTAGATAAAACAACCAATTTTGCAGTGTACGGATCGGTCGTAAATCATACAGAGTTGGCTATTTCAACCTTACGTAGCGATCATCCCATTTATGAAACATTGAAACGTTATCCAGCGATTCTCAAACCAATGTCATTTAAGGAGGCACCGAAGCATTCAGTTTATCATTACATAGAAACCACATCTCCTCCTGTATTTTGCAAGCCTAGACCGTTGCCGTCTAATCGTTATAATTTAGCTAAAAAAGAATTTTAAGAAATGTTAGAAACAGGTATATGTAGACCATCTAAATCAGCATGGGCCAGTCCCTTGCATTTGGTACCAAAAAAGGACGGCCAAGTCCGGCCCTGTGGTGACTATCGCGCTTTGAACGCCATAACCAAGCCTGATAGATACCCGTTACCACGCGTTCAAGACTTTACATATTTATTATTTGTAAAATTAAAGCTTAATTATATAACGTACAGTAAATAATAATATTAATTCTATCGTCAATATGTATGTAATCTGTGTATTAAAAACTAAACTTCAAGTATTATTGAACTTCGTCAATCTGTTTATAATATTGTAACAACGCGTAAATCAATTGTTTTGTAATAAAAAAATTGTATCTTTGAAAAATATTCATAAGATGTAAAAATAGTAGATTGTATTACAAGGGAGCAAAATAATATATTTACGGCGAGGGCGCTATTTTGAATCCAGAGCGCAGTGAAGGATTCTAGAGTAGAATCTCGAGCGCAGCGAGGGATTCTAAAGTAGAATCCTGAACGCAGCGAGGGATTCAATATACGCCACCCGAGGTGAAAATAATTTTGCGGCCGAGTAATACACTCTGCTTTTCATCCCCCTCTATAAGAAAAGCAGTAAAGACAACTCAAACTACCTACCTTTCTTTGTAGTTCGGATACATCATAGCGCTAGTCGGGCAAGAAAAAAATTTGAGTTTTGAAATAAAAAAAAATTAAATAAAAAAAATATATGTCCATCAGATTTCTTATAAGTATCTCCGGGGATGCCGTAGGGGGGTTGAAAGTTTTGTTAGATATTAGCTACGACTCACTGTTTACGAGATATTCTCAATTTTATAAAATTCCGTTTTTGAAAATTTCTCGGTCCCGAAAAAAGTCCCGGCCCCATACAAAATCAGTTGCTTTTTTTTTAAGTACTGCACACCCTTTGCTACACTCCAACCAATGCTTCTTTAATTATGTTCTAAATTCAAATCTCATTGTTTTGGACCCTGTTATGAAGCTGTTCAAAATTCAAATCTCATTTATTCCCTCTTGTCATAACAGGTAAAAAATGAATCGTTTTGGACCCTGTTATTAGATAAAAAATCATCGCTTTTCGAATCGATGGGATGAAAAATATTTTTCATTATCAGTAAGTAAATCAAGGAACCAGTTAAATTGTAATGTGTAAATCAACTGTTATGATATGATATTGCCTGTACTTAGTTCTTATCAAGGCACTATCGAAGCTTATGTTACGAAGTAGTCATTTCGCAATAAGCAAACATTGTCATTCTTTTCGTGTAATGCATGCATTGAGTTAAATATATAGTAGGTACATTTAAATCAATGGGTGCAAGTAATTCAATGCTGTAGTTTTATTTTGGTTATGACCATTATGATGTATGTCAACAAAAATTTTTCTGTAATTTTTTTTAAAAAGGGGGGAATACTGTAGTATACCATGTATTATTGTATGTCTACCATATATATATAGTATGTGTACTTATGTCATACTCTAAGTAAAATAATAAAGACAGTGTGGTTGTGAACTCAACAGAGAATGGTCGTTTCATTTATATCGTCGCCCACACAGCCAGTTTCTCAGTAAGTAATTGAGGATTCCGGGAAAAGTGCGTTTGCACCTTCAGCCTTATTATCACTTAACATCAGGGGGCCAAGCCTGCTAACGTTAAGTCATAATCGTGTCTCAATCGTGTTTCAATTGTAGTTCAACTGTAGTGCTTTTTTACTCACTAGTTACAAGAATTATGACAATATGATGTGATGTAAATGTAGTGTGTGGTGTGACCATGTGGTAGTATGGTGAAAAAAGTACACATTTCTTGTAACTAGTGTGTAAAAAATCACTACAATTGAACTACAATTGAAACACGATTGAGACACGATTATGACTTAACGTTAGCAGAATTGGCCCCCAGGTGTGATGAAGGCTGTGGATGTGCCGCTGTGGATAAGAAAAAACTAATATCATTGAACTATACTGCATATAAAAGACACATTATGATGCAATGTCCAAGACATTAGAGCCTTACCTCCATTTATAAGTTGTAATGTAAATATTAAACACCGGAAGCGTAGCACAAGGCAGTTGGTAAATAAAAGCGACACGATTAAACATTGGAAAATTAATTTTACACTTTACCCGAATCAAAGGGAGAGAGAGACCATTCTCGCTTTTAGACTAATTAGCTTCTTGGAGATTATTTCTTAAGCTGTTATGTCCACTAGAAACGAGGAAGTCCAAGATTTTACCTTTTTACTGCTCTGCTAAAGAAACAATGGGTGTTAAGTAAGTATTTCTAATATTTCTTAAGTTAAGTCCAAGCTAATAGTGAAAAGCATGGTAAAGATTTAACTTATGACCTTTTTTGGATCTGAAAAGGTATGTTTATTTCACAATCATATTGAAAAACTTGAAAATATTAACCCGCTGCCCACCTAGCTCCGGCAGGAGAACCTGCGACCTTTCACACAGGTGAATGCTCTGACGCGCTGAGCTACGGGGGACGCTAGCTCAGTGGAAACTGTGAAATAAATATAGATTTTTGTGTAACAAGAAGTTTTAAAAATGTTATTGCACATTTCTATATCTTCACACCTGAATAGGAAGGTACTATTGTAACATTCAATTCACGGTATTACCGTAAACCTATCTGATAAATATCGAAAGAATCGCTTTCTGATCCGATATTCGCATGCCGAAGCTTTGTATTTTCCATTGGATTGGAACCCGTTCAACGGGCATCGCTGATCGAATCGAATGTACGCAAACGTTCGGCGCGAACATTCGCTCTCTGACGCGTTGTGATTGTTTTCGATTCGGTGGCCGTAAAAATATGTTGTATTGGCGCGGAAGGAATCTAGTGTGTTATTGCTTATGTATCGGTTAAGCGGAACTACGGAACTATCAGTTGTTATGTAACATACGGTTAGACAGGCAGAGTTTAATATCCCTATGATTCGAGTGTTTGTTTTCATATACGGACACGTTATATTGTATTTTTTTATGTCATCACATCATCATTATCAGCAGCTGAAGCCCCGGCAATAATTGCACGCTTATTTTTGCTATTTTTGCCAAGAATTGACATATAACTTACCTACCTATGAAAATATTAAATCAAATGATATAATATGTTCTCCATTACATATCGTTTTCAATACCTCCGGGTGGTATACCCGGAGGTACTATTGAAAACGATATGTCTAGCTTATCAGCAGCTGAAGCCCCGGCAAAAATTGCACGCTTATTTTTGCTATTTTTGCCAAGAAATGACATATAACGTACCTACCTATGAAAATATTAAATCAAATGACATAATATGTTCTCCATTACATATCGTTTTCAATACCTCCGGGTGGTATACCCGGAGGTACTATTGAAAACGATATGTCTAGCTACAACTTCTATAATATAACAATAAGCTGATTTCGAATATTATTTCCAAGTTTTAAATTGGGCGGATTGCGACGCGCGGATGAGATTCCGCAATCGAAATTCCAACTCGCCGGCGATTAGCCGAAGTTTTGAGATCAGATGCAAACAGGCGATCGATAAAATGACAAAAATTTAAAATATGGCACGGTATTTTAAAGTCAACATACGAGTCATCACATCTGGTGTTAGCAGTTATACTGTTCACTGATCGGAATCAGTAAACTAAAACAAAACGCAAGCATGGGAATATGGTACCGACTGTTTCTTTTAACGGAGCTATCGATTGTTATGGTAACATACGGTTAGATAGGCAGAGTTTAATATCCCTATGATTCGAATGTTTATTTTCATATACGGACACGTTTTATTGATTTTTTTTGTGCCATCATCATCATTATCAGCTGTTTTATCTCACGAGCGCGGGTGAGCCACGCTTGTGTGTGTAGACCGCAGCCTCCTTTTGTCATACAAACTGTCTGTCAAACCGTGTAAAACCGTGTAAGTTAGTGCGACAAGCATTTCTGTTCCGGTGACAATCTTTGGAACTACAACGGTTTTCATACGACAGTCCATTTTGACAGCTAATTTTATATTGCAAGTGGCTCCTCTCACACGGCTGTCTCCGGAACAGACAGGAGTGTGTGACTATACCTATATTTGACATATACAGGATAATTTTGTTATCAGTGCACAAACTTTTAAGATCAACTCAGAATCGCTAACTGAACAACTTTCTCCTAGAAACATAGGTCGAAATATGACAAAAAATTTTGGACTCTTCTTACAAACCGGACTGATCACGTGATCGATTTAGTATGGGAAGTCCAAACATTTTTGTCGTATTTCGACCCATGTTTCTAAGAGAAAGTTGTTCACTTACAGATTCTGAGTAGATCTTAAAAATTTGTGCACTGATAAAAAAATTATCCTGTATACAATAAGCGGGTAGTAAAAATAATGTCAAAACAGTACTATGGAAACCATAGCAACCGTTTTCAAAGTACCAAAATAACAGATTTTTGAAGTTGATACGATTCTTTGTGAACTCGTAAGGGGGCTGGATCACCGATTCGATGCTAAATATTTTAAGCTCATCACTTGCATATAGTTTACTTTTCTCACAACATTGAAGATTAAATTCCAATTTCCAAGTGTTTTAATTCCCGTCTTAGCCGTATTACTTGTAGGAGCAATAGAATTTCATTTGCTCCGGCGTCGGCGTCGTCGGCTGGATGTTTCGAATCGAATTAACGTTTGTTTGCGAAGGTGTCGACGGGAATCGAACGCGGAGCAAACAATCGGCTACCAATCACGAGTAGGGGGGCCAGGTTGACGGAGCTCGTTTGGATTTTTAGTAATCAGCTTATACTGTACTAGCGGCCGCCCGCGGTTTCACCCGCGTGGTTCCCGTTCCCGTGGGAATATCGGGATAAAAAGTACATATAAACCTTCCTCTTGAATCACTCTATCTATTAAAAAAAACGCATCAAAATCCGTTGTGTAGTTTCAAAGATTTAAGCATACAAAGGGACTTAGGGACAGAGAAAGCGACTTTGTTTTATACTATGTAGTGATACTTCCTCGTATTGAAAAATTTAAACAGTAATTAGAAAAAATCGACTAGCTCCGATGGGACTCGAACCCACGACCTTTCGCTATCCGGGCGACTGCTCTGACCACGGAGCCACGGAGTCGTTACGAGAAGCGTCGAATTTATCCAATACCTCTTACGCGCTGTATAGCCAGTGTTAATTTCATCAATGTGAAGATATTACTACCCCCACATCGTGAGACGGGTCGATTTTTTCTTAATACCTACTTCATTTTTAATTTTTCTATAATAAAAATTGCACTGTGAATGCAAAAAAGGGAAAAAATTAAATACTTCCTCTTGTTAACATTTTAATCTTACCCGCCCAGAACTCGGCTACTCTAACTGCGAACTCTTGCGGACCACAGGTCGTCGAGTGTGCATGTATGTACCTACACAGTAGCGACGCACTCACATCGCTACATTTTTTTTTTTACTTTTAATGGGTTCAAGATTCAAGATTCAAGATTCAAGATTCAAATATGTTTATTCAATTTAGATTGTTATTTACAATACTTGTGAACGTCATAGAAGCTACGCCATCGGTTCGCAAACCCTACAGCGGGAGGCCTTGGAGAAGAACCGGCAAGAAACTCCAAGGGTTGTTTTTTTCTCCCTGTTTTATTTCATACAGAGTCGTCAAATTGAAAAATGACCTTAACATGGTATGACTAAGGTCAGTTTCCATCACAATTACACAATGGGTTATGATAAATACAGTTAAGTATAGGCGAACTAATGATCATAGCGGTGAACAATTTTCAATTAAGTACTTAGGAACTCTACTTAAAGCTTTAATATTAGTTAAAAACAAAAGACAATTCTACTATATACTGCAAGTTGCGCCATACATGTTTCAAATGTAATTCTTAATAAAATGAATAAAAACAAAAGAAAACACATTTTAAAGCAAGCAGATAAGAGCAGACCCATTCCCACTGGCAGCACCCGTTCACGAGCATGACGCATGAACCAGCCATCGCTTCGCTCAACCATATTTTAGGGAACGTAACGACCCGCCTCACACGCCACCACCGTAGAAATGTTTTAGTGAGCATGACATACTCAAACTGCCTACCTTAAATGACCGAATTAAAAGCTTAACTAATATAAACGCTAATAATATAAAATATAGGACACGACTCACAATATCATACTAGGAACATTCGTTACGAGTGTTACGACCAAGGTGTTTTGTCGTTCAAATAATCATTTACAGTGTAATAGCCTTTTTTGAGGAGGCCACTCTTTATATGATTCTTAAACTCTAGATATGGTAAATCCAAGATATCACTTGGGATTTTGTTATATATGTGTATACCTTGACCAACGAAAGATCCGTGCACCTTTTCTAAACGGTACCGAGGCATTACGAGCTTGTTTCTATTTCTAGTATTACGATTATGTAAATCACCATGTTTGGTATACAAGTTAATATTGCGACGTACAAAAAGAATGCAATTTAATATAAATTGAGATGCAGCTGTCAGTATACCTATTTCCTTGAACTTGTCTCTAAGCGAAGTTTTGGAGCCTAGTTTATAGATGGCCCTGATTGCTCGTTTTTGCAAGATGAATATAGCATTAATGCCAGCCGCTAATCCCCACAAAAGAATGCCATATGACATGATGCTATGGAAATAACTAAAGTATACAGTTCTAGCAGTATCAACATCTGTTAGCTGTCGTACTTTTCTAATAGCGTAGGAAGCAGAACTAAGCTTACCAGCTAATGTTGCGATATGCGCATGCCATTGAAGTTTCGAGTCTAAAGTTACACCCAGAAAGATCGTTGATTGTACTAAATGCAGTTTTTCGTTGTTGATTACAATTTCTACAGGTACCGTCTGTACATTTGGCAGAGAAAAAAGTACGCACTTTGTTTTCTTTGCATTAAGCTGCAAATTGTTAGAATTAAACCAACCGAGTACTTGTGACAGTGCTTTGTTTACATCGTCAAAATTGGTTTTGTTTCTGTCTATGTTAAATATTAAAGAAGTATCATCTGCAAACAACACAATATCACAGAAGTTTTTGGCAAAGAAAGGCAAATCATTAATATAAACCAAAAATAGAAAAGGGCCTAAAATAGAGCCTTGAGGTACGCCTAATTTAATCTGAGAGCCGTTTGATTTCACTCCATTAATGTCAACTGTCTGAGTTCTGGAACTGAGATACGACAGTATTAGTTTCTGGGCATTTTTTTTTACACCGTAATGATTTAGCTTCAACAGCAGCGTCCGGTGATCAACACAATCAAAAGCCTTGGATAAGTCGCAAAATATTCCAAGAGTATTTTGCGACTTTTCCCAGGCATCAAACACATGCTTTAAAAGTGCAACCCCAGCATCCGTGGTTGACTGACCCTTCATAAATCTGAATTGTTTGCTATGCATGAGATTGTTTAATGAGAAATGAGACAATAATTGCTCTAGTATTATTTTTTCAAATATTTTGCTTAAGGCGGGTAATATTGATATTGGTCTATAATTGCTTGGGTCTTCTTTGTTTCCTGATTTAAATAAAGGTATGACTTTGCTAAATTTCATTAAATCAGGAAAAATTCCTTGAGCGATACACTGATTAAATATAATAGCAAGATAAGGGGCAATAGCATGAATAATGTTTTTAAGTACAGTAACAGATATGCCCCATAAATCAGTGGTAGTTTTCATTTTAAGTAAATTAAATGTTTTGATTATATCGCTAGAATTAATTTCTTTAAAATTAAATAATGAACTACACTCAGATACATGTTTTTCAAGAACCGAGACAGCAGAAGCTGGTGAAGAATTCAAATTAGAGGTGGTTACTAATGGTATATTAACAAAAAAGTTATCAAAAATATTAGCAATTTCTGTTTCAGAGTTTATTCTTGCGTTATTAATGTTAAGCGCTAGACTGTTGTCATGTTGTTTACCTTTTCCGGTTTCACGCTTAATAATATGCCAAGTTGTTTTGATTTTATTATTTGACTTTTTAATTTTATCCTTTAAAAATATTGACTTTGCTTTAGAACATGCTTTTTTGAAAATCTTAGAATATTGTTTTACATGTTCTACGAAACGAGGGCTGTGATTAGTTTCTCTTAATTTATATAGTTCATACAGCCTGTTTCTACTTTTATAAATACCTGTCGTAGCCCATTCGCAAAACTTTAACTTCTGGGTGCATTTAATCGTTTTAGACTTAAAGATATTATTGAACTCATTCGTTACTAATTCAAAAAGGGTTCCATAAAGCGCATTAGGATCATCATGCACATATGGCATCATAGAAACTTTATCAGCTACATTATTTTCAAAATTACGTAGTCGCGTTTTTGTAACGGGCCTGCATTGTACACTTTTAGGTGCATCAACAATATCTAATTCATAGGATACCTTTAATCCGTAGTGGTCGGATGTAATATTTTTAACGACTAGTTTGTTAGTCGGATCAGACTCCGAAAAAACATTATCTATGCAAGTGGCTGAATGAGATGTTACCCTTGTGGGCTCCAAGAACTGATTAATTAAATTAAAAGAATTGAACAAAGTTAATATTCGTGTAGTCAATGCACAGCTTTCAAGAATATCAACATTAAAATCGCCACATACTGCTATTGGTTTATTTTTTAACTTTAACTTATTCAACACATCCTCCATCACCGATTCAAATGATTCAAAATTACCTTTAGGTGGTCGGTATACACATACAATGACTAAGCTTTTTAATTCTACACATGACAGCTCGACATGACGTTCTATAGAAAGGTTTACAATATCCTTTCTTTCTCTGTAGCTTATATTATTTTTTACGAAAATTAGAGAGCCGCCACGCGTTGTAGTCTTCCTAGATAATAAATTTGCTAACTGAAAATTATTCACACTACATGACAAATCACAATGATTCAGCCAGTGCTCAGTTATACAAATGACATGAATGTCATTACATTCTGCAAATAATTCTAATTCTAAAACTTTGCCAGACAGGCCCTGAATGTTTTGACATAATACGTTAAGGCAAGAGGGCTTGGCTGTTGTCTTATGTTTTAGTTTAAAGCCGATTTCGAGACGTTTTCACTTTGTAAAGAAGTGTTTATATTATTTAAATTAATTAAATTATTATTAGTAGGTAAGCTACTAAAATCAGAGTCAAAAGACTTTGGCTTGCCACCTTGAAAGGTGTCTTGTAAATTAAAAGCTAACAATTTAGCTATTTTTGTCCTAAACCTATTTGCAAGATACATAGTATCCGATGTCAAAATAAAATTATTAATAAAATTATTAATATCAAAATATAAAACCTTGTCGCTATGACAATTTATCATGTTGAACAAATATGAGTTTAACTCATATATATGCTGATTCTGCTCCCTAGTTAGGTTTTTCGCGTAAGGAAACGAGCTAATTACTAATTTACAGCCGGTTTCAGACTGTAGTTTCAATACTACAACTGTAGGTTTGCTCTTGATCCCAATCAAGCCCATGGGCTAAAACAGGATCTACGATGGAGCGAGCTCACCCAGAAGGTTCCTATTCACTCTTGCTTTGAATGTGGTCGGGTTATAAGTACTCGGGAATACAGACGCAGGGAGGGAGTTCCATTCCTTTGCTGTGCGCAATATAAAAGATGCTGAGTAGCGCTTGGTGCGACATTTTGGAATATCAACCAAGAAAGGGTGGTAGCCCGCTGTGCGTCTAGATGTCCGATGGAAGAAGGGGGAAGGCGGTATGAGCTCATGCAGCTCCTGAGCACACTCTCCGAAGTATAATCTGTAAAAGACCGACAGACAAGCGACTTTGCGGCGGTGAGCTAGGGTGTGAAACTTGCTCTTCACCAGTTTTGGGTCGCCAATTAGCCTCTCAGCTCTGCGTTGGATCGTGTCCAGTGCAGCTAGTTGGTACTTCGCTGAGCCGTCCCAAAGGTGACTGCAATATTCCATGCAAGACCGGACTTCAGCTTTATAAAGAGTTGAAAGCTGTCCCGGCGTGAAATATCGCTTGACCTTATTTAGGAAGCCTAGCTTTTTGGCTGCAATTTGAGCCTTGGACTCGATGCTGGTGCCGAAGTTGAGGTCTGAAGACAACTCCATACCAAGAAGCTCGAGACTGTCGGTAACAGGCACAGTGCACCCCGGAAAGTAGGAGTCAGGTCAAAGAGACTCCTTTTTGCGGTGATAAGACTCGCTTGTGTTTTGGTGGCGTTAAAATTGACCAGGTTCCTGTCACCCCACTGGGATACGTGGCTTAACGACTGGTTCGTTCGCTCAGCCATGGCCTCTCTCATCAATATCACGTCATCACCGCTGGCTTTTGCATCCGACAGGTATCTCTCTACGACAGTACTGTCATCTGCATACCCAACAATTACCGGTATCAACAGGTCATTGATGTGCAACAGGAAAAGCGTCGCAGAGAGAACAGACCGCAAAATACATAAGCAAAACGTCGAGTATCGAAATGCAGGATCTGCGAAAAGTACGAATGTAAACATCGACGCGCTAGCCTGACGTCACGTCACACACTACGTGAAGACAGACAGAACTGAACAAGAGTGTGACCAAAAGAAAGACACGCTGCTTCATCACTATCACTACATAGTATAAAACAAAGTCGCTTTCTCTGTCCCTATGTCCCTTTGTATGCTTAAATCTTTGAAACTACGCAACGGATTTTGATGCGTTTTTTTTAATAGATAGAGTGATTCAAGAGGAAGGTTTATATGTACTTTTTATCCCGATACTCCCACGGGAACGGGAACCACGCGGGTGAAACCGCGGGCGGCCGCTAGTACAATATAATATGATCACGATACTACCTAGTTTATTACACGATCACCATCACGAATTCGTGTTAAAGGCGCCGAATATAAGGTTGGAAAGATGCGAAAGATTGATTGATTGAATGAATGAATGAATGAATTCTTTATTTGGCTACAGCAAATGCAATAACACAATAAACAATTTAAAACAAAAACAAAACTGATCACGCACAATTGTGATGACCACATCTACTGTGTTCCACAGTTTATTGAAACGAAGGTCTCTCATGCAGAATTAAGTAAATTAAAACTAGTCCTACCTTACTAGAAAATAGTGTCCGTAATCCAGGGGGGCTGAACGTTGTCTCGCCGGCGCGCGCCGGGCAAAACGATCTCCACACAACCCCCGATGGGATACTCTTACAGCTAACACTCTTATACTACACAATGCCCTAATAGGCAGCTAAAACTTTCCCGGCGCTTTTCAAAGCGAACACACACGGGTTACAAGTCCGTACCCCGACCGGAGCCCTAGTAGGTGCAAAACGAAATCTCGGTCCCAATATGGGTAGGTAACTTGCGCGGCACGTCGCTACAGAAACACACGAACTTGTCTCACGGCTGCTTACGGCCAACTGGTCTGCACGCGGCCCGAGCGCATTGCGTGTCGCCCGTGACCTTGACAATGACAACGCACCGCTCGCAGCGCGGCGCGAACATCCCCCCGTCCCGGACAGTAGCAAACTGTCCGCCAACTCAATCTAAGGGCAGGCGAGAGAGGGTAGCGATCGCTCGCTTCAAAACAGAGTCCCCCACCAGGACCTCGGCAAACCTGGGCACACCATCCGACCCCGGATGAAGCTGAACAATGCGTCCTAAACGCCAGCGGAGGGGCGGCAGGTTTGGATCCTTTACCAACACGAGGTCTCCTGTCTTGGGTGGGGTCGTCCTATCCGACCACTTAACGCGTTGCTGCAAAATGTGCAAATACTCCAGATGCCAACGGCGCCAAAAACTCTGCGTAAGCTGCTGGAGCAATTCAAATCGCGAGAGCCGTCCGGAGGCCACTTCGGAATAAGGATATTCCGGCAAGGCGTTAAGCGGTCTGCCAATCAAAAAATGGCCCGGCGTAAGGGCCTCTAAATCATTCGCGTCCGAAGACAACGGACACAACGGACGCGAGTTGAGGACCGCCTCAACCTTACAAAATACGGTCGCGAGTTCCTCAAACGTGAGGACCGTCTCCCCAATAACGCGACGAAGGTGAGTTTTAGCGGCCTTTACAGTTGCTTCAAAAATCCCTCCCCAGTGGGGGCAGGATGGCGGGGAGTACTGCCATCGTACCCCTCTGCGAGAGAGTGTGGATCCGATCTCAAAATTATTCCTATCCAAAAATTCACAAACTTCCTTTAAATACCTATCGGTGCCCTTGAAATTGGTTCCACAATCGGACCTGATTAACGACGGCATTCCGCGGCGAGACACAAAACGATTCAACGTGGCTACAAAGGCTTCTGTGGTGAGGGCACTAACCACCTCCAGGTGGACCGCTTTAGTGGCCAAACAAACAAATACACACAAGTAAGCCTTTTCCGTTCTAGCATTACGAAGCCGCGATGTCTTAACGGTAAATGGCCCCGCAAAATCCGTTCCAACTCCTGAGAAGGGCATCGATTCGTTCACTCGATCGGCAGGCAAATCACCCATCTGGGGCTGCATCGTATCGGCGCGCAAACGATAACACGGGAGACAACGAAAAATAACGGATCGGATTATTCTCCGCGCTGACAAAATCCAGAACTCTCGTTGGAGGAGCGCGGTCAAAGCATTACAACCGGCATGAGCATTCTTTACATGTCGGTCTGTAATCAACAGTCTAACTAACGGTCCATCCTTGGGGAGCAACAAAGGGTGGCGTGATCCGTACGGCAGGTTGGCATGTCTGAGCCTACCTCCGACACGCAGCAATCCGGTACTGTCCAAGAAGGGATTCAACCGCACCAAGGGTCCCTTCAACTTGGACTTACTTGAGCGCAGGACTTTCAGCTCCGGTTCAAACTCTCGCTGTTGCGTCACTCGCAACCAATGCAACAGGGCGTCTTGCCGCTCTTGTGGGGCGAGGACCGGAGACAACGATTTCTCCTGAGGCTGGCGACAATTTCGCACAAAGCGCCTCATCCAAGCAGTCACGCCGAGCAACTTATCAAGAGAACTGTAGCGGTCTAACAAAAACTCCATCTGCGGAGCCGCCACCGTCTGCACGGCGTGAACACGCATGCCTAGGTCTGGGACTCTGGCCACAGCCGGGGTGGCAGGCCATGAGCGCTCAGGCCGTAACAACCATGATGGACTCCACCATAGGTGGTGGTCCACTAACTCAGGCGCCTCGCAGCCGCGGGAGGCACAATCTGCGGGGTTCAGTTCGCCCGGTACGTGGCGCCAAATCAACGGGGCCTTTGAAGCCTGAATTTGTGAGACCCGGTTGGCCACAAAAACCTCAAGGGTGTGGACTGAACTCTTCAGCCAACAAAGGACGACCTGGCTGTCAGACCACGCAAATATCGACCCCAAGTCGACACCGTTTCCCAAGGTGTCGGCAACATGATTGAGTAGCCGTACTAAGAGAGTGGCGCCGGACAACTCCAACTTCGGAATGGTTAGCCTAGTCCGAAGGGGGGCGACCTTACTCTTGGCCGTAACTAAGTGTACGGCGACAACGCCTGCTGCATCCACCGTTCGGATGTAAACGGCTGCCGCGTATCCGCTTTCGGACGCGTCACAAAAGCCGTGCAGGGAGGCTTTAAACTTTCCCGAAGGCAGCATTTGCCTCGGTATACAAACCCGATTGACGTCGGGTAGGGATGACACGAACCTCACCCACTCTCGTAGGAGGCTACCAGAGAGGGGCTCATCCCATGACAATTCCGCAGCCCAGAGCTCCTGTAGGAAGCACTTCATCGAAAACACTACAGGGCTGAGCCAACCGTTCGGATCAAAGGTACGGGCTACAGTAGACAGCACCGTGCGTTTAGTCCAGACCTTTGGGTCTGGCAGTTCCAATCTATATGTGAACAAATCCGGGACTGGTCGATACTGGACTCCCAAAACAGACAGCATGTCTGGAGTCTCCGGATTTTCAAAGAGGAGCGGCTCTTGCTGGTGGTCCTTAGGCAAATCTGCCAATAGGTCCGGTGAGTTAGACAGCCACTTCCGCAACTCATAGCCACCAGCCCTCAAGAGCGCAATCAGCTCATCACGTAAGACGAGAGCCTCATCTAAGCTCGAGGCCCCCGTGCAGATATCGTCGACAAATAAGGCCCCCCCCTCAATAAGAGCAGATGCCCGGGGATAGCGTAGCCGTTCGCGCTCTGCGAGCTCCAAAAGCGAACGGATCGCCACAAAGGGGCTCGACCGCAAACCATAAGTGTTGGTGTTCAGCTCGTAAGCCAACATCGGATCCTGGGGATCCTCACGCCAAAGGATGAGCTGGTATCGTCTATCCTCCGGGTGAATCACGGTCTGTCTGAACATCATGCGGATATCGGCCACAAAGACGACAGCGTGCCGGCGGAAGTTGGTCAAAACATCACAGACATCGTGATGCAACTTCGGCCCCGCATGCAGACACTGATTCAACGACACTCCGGTTGACGTGGGCGCTGAACCATCAAAGACCACGCGGATCTTCCCATTGGAAGTCTTCAAAACAGCGTGGTGTGGCAGGAAGTAATGTTCCACATTACGCCAGTCCAACTGCGAGATGGACATGTGCCCAAGGTCCAAATACTCCCGCATGAAGTCTATATACTTCTCCTTGAATGCGGGATCCCTGGCCATTCTACGCTCCATGGACAACAATCTCTTCTCGGCCATCGGTCGGGAGCTCCCTAAAGGAGGGCGAACCGCCAAAAAGGGCAAGCGGGTAATCAAGCGACCCGAGAGGAGGCGCCCAGTGTTGTTCTGGTAGAACAATTCGCACTCCTCGGCTAACGGATCCAACCGCTTGGCAGTGGGAGGTTCCTCCACCTCCCAAAACTTTTGGAGAACGTCGGACAAGTAGAACCGACAATGGTCTGGCGGTCTACCGACGGGGTCTCTGGTGTCTGTGGTACCTTTCCCATCACCACATGACCCAGCGACGAGGACAAGGCGACAAGATCGGCTGTCTGCAAAACTCGCTTGCTTCCACACAGTACACGACCGAGGACATCCGCACCAATCAACAAGTGTATTGGGCCCGGTCGGTGGAAGGAAGGATCAGCCAAAGCCAGTCCAGACGTCAGCTCAATCGTGGATGGCGGCACTCGCACTTGCGGGAGTGGTCCAACCACCTTATCAAAAACTATCGCCGAAGCACCGATCTTCGGCCTTGGCGCGAAGTGGGGGGAGAAGGAGAACTCAACTCGACCAATCGGATCAGGGATCCGCGAGTCTCCCACCCCCCTTACCGCTTCGTGATGCGGCACAAGCAAAAGACCCAGCTGTCGGACAAGCCACCTGGACATTATGCACCCCTGGGCACCTGAGTCCAAAAGGGCACGCACCGTGACAACATTGCCCTTAGGTCCCCAAACATTCACGGAGGCTGTTGGCAACAGCACAAGCTCCGGAGGGGTGGTTGGGTCCGACAGGGGCGCCATTAAAAATTTTGGGGGGGTACTTGTCCCCCTCGCGCCTGAGTCGGCGCGCCAAATGTGGGACGCTCGTACCGGGCGAGCGGGTCCCAATCGGGTACATACTGGCCCCGACCAACAGCACTCCTAGGTGCAGGGTAATACCCGTGTGGGGCGTGCCTCGGTACATAGTACCCCAATCGAGGCCTCTCCATTAGGGGGGGGGAGTAGCAAATAGGGCCCGTGCCCATCGCCACCGTGGCGTACTCTTGTGGTACCCCCCTACCCCCGCCCGTGGCGGGGGCGTCTCTCCTATAGTTCCCCCTCTCCGGGGGGGACTGAACGGGGGGGCTAAGCCCCGCCGAATCTCTAGGGGACCGGTTCCGGGCTGCCGGGCCCCCGCCCGTGCGCGAGGAATTCGAACCCCGGTCGCTCCCGGCGTCCTTGCGGTCCAAACAAAGGAGGGGGTGATGCCTCCCTCCGCAAAGACGACAATCCTCGGTCTGGGGACACGCCGACTGCATGTGTCCCCCCAAACACCTATAGCACCATTGGCGCTGTTTCGCAACGGCCCTCCGTCCCTCTGGGCGGAGGCCTCTAAATTTGGCACATTCGTGCACCACATGCCTATCTCCCCTGCAATACCTGCACCGCTCACTCGGTGCGGGGGGAGGGGACTGCTGGAAGGCAGCATAGCGATTGGTCGGGCGACGGGGCTGTTCCCTCGCCGCCACCATACGACCAACACCTGGAACCGGGGCGGGCTCCAGGTGGTCCGTCACCCTACATTCGTCCTCCAAAAAACGAAGGAGGTCCGCGAAGGGCGGGAGATACGAGGCGCTGTCGCCTCCGTACCTCTGCTCGAAACGCCCCTTCATTTCAGCGGGCAATTTGGCGAGGACTATGTGCAGCAGTATAAAGGACCACTGATCCACCGGCAGGTCCAATCGCCTTAGGGAGTTGACCGCTGACAGTAGCGGGTTCAGCAACTCCCTCCGTAACAGGTGTACCCGCGTGATTCGCGGGAGGGCCAAAATCGTGGCCACGTGGGTGTCCGCCAGTAACCGGACATTCTGGTACCTGCTAACCAGAAGCTGGCGAGCCACCTGGTAGTTGTCGTCACTGATGAGCAGGTGCTGGATCACCGCGCTGGCCTCTCCTCGCAGGGAGGAGCGCAAATAGGCCAACTTCTCACTAGGGGATAAGTCCCGTCGTGAATCCACTAGGCTGTCAAACAGGTTAATGAAGCCCATCCAGGCTGACAGATCCCCATTAAAAGTGGGAATCTCCAAAGTAGGCAATCGGCCTAGCAACGCCGTCGGGGTAGGTTTGACCTCCCCGCTCAAAACCGGCTCCCCCTTCCGAACAGCCAGGGCCCTCTCAGCCGCCTCCGTGAACTGGTCAGCCAGCTCATAGGCCTGGGCTACATCCTGCTCCAGCTGTTCCGACACGGCATCATCAGCTGGGGGGTTCTCCAGATAATACGCGCGACACTCCATGGCGTGGCGCTCCAGGTCTTGCAGCCGAGCTGCCAGCCCGCCATACCGAGCTAGCAACGCGCCTACCCGGTCGGCTCGGTCTATTAATGTGACCGCACAAGCAAGCCAACGCAAAGCTCCTTGGATGCCAGCCCTGGATACGGAGGTCGGATTCGTAGGAGCCATTTATAATCCGTTGAATAAACAAAGCAAACAAAGAAATATAAAAGTGGTAAACATCAACAAAAAAAACAATAGAAATAGGTCGCGTCACGATAATACAAAACACAATTAAAATTCGGACGACATACACGGACCCTACTATTTTCATAAATTATTAACAACTTACCAATTTCAAGGGCTAACAATATAACGGTATAAACAAAACGTATAGGATTAACGGTATGGCATACACGGCACGGCCAAGTCAACCTCGCAAATCAACTACTAAACCGTTATCAACAAACAAAAACAAAACTATTTTTAATAATAATACTCGTAATTTAATACTACTAATAATTAAAACTAGTTCCACTTTTTTAACTAGGCAAGCGGACTCGGAACAAACACTAGTATGTGGTACTAATAAACAACACTTTCGAACGAAACTATTCGTCAAATAAATCCGGACACACAAAAAAAATATACACATCTAGGCGAGTAAACTCGTATCAAATCACTAGTATGTGACAACAATTATATAAGTGTCTATCTATTATCGGATCCACCAAGTGAGAAACATTCGCTTCGAGAATTTACTAGAACAATTTCTTAGTACTTCTCGTCTCGGATCGGATCGGATCGGGAATCGGATCGGATCGGGAATCGGATCGGAAATACCCTTTTTAACAAAAAAAAAAATAATTTTATTTTTACTATGAAATTTTATGTACCTAGTTAATTTTAATATGAAAATTAACTAATTATATCAACTAACTACGCTCTGCTACCAAAAATATGATCACGCACAATTGTGATGACCACATCTACTGTGTTCCACAGTTTATTGAAACGAAGGTCTCTCATGCAGAATTAAGTAAATTAAAACTAGTCCTACCTTACTAGAAAATAGTGTCCGTAATCCAGGGGGGCTGAACGTTGTCTCGCCGGCGCGCGCCGGGCAAAACGATCTCCACACAACCCCCGATGGGATACTCTTACAGCTAACACTCTTATACTACACAATGCCCTAATAGGCAGCTAAAACTTTCCCGGCGCTTTTCAAAGCGAACACACACGGGTTACAAGTCCGTACCCCGACCGGAGCCCTAGTAGGTGCAAAACGAAATCTCGGTCCCAATATGGGTAGGTAACTTGCGCGGCACGTCGCTACAGAAACACACGAACTTGTCTCACGGCTGCTTACGGCCAACTGGTCTGCACGCGGCCCGAGCGCATTGCGTGTCGCCCGTGACCTTGACAATGACAACGCACCGCTCGCAGCGCGGCGCGAACATCAACACTAAAATGTAAATAAAACTAAAAAGTTACAAACTGCCCAATGAACCCGTTGTCTCACGGCTGCTGCAGCCAAAAAGGGAGACAGTTCAGCATTATGTCAAACCCAACGAGCCTGACGCTGATTTTCAACTGGCCCCTTGATCCCTTTTTTTGACAAATGGATACCAATTCTACAGTATTTTGCAAATGTTTACAATGATTGCAGCAAGTTGGACCTTGATCCGATCCAATCCATTGAGAAAATAGAAATGAAAATAAAAATTCAGACAATCAACATCTGCTTTTAACCGTATGGTGTAGATACCTGCAATCCTAAATTAGTGTAGGCACTCCGTAGGTAACTGGCTGACCCAGGGCGTGAATAAAAGATGGCAGCGCGCAGACATGGCGCGGCGGAGTGCGTGTCCAAGCCGCGATTAAAAACGTATGATCGCCCTACGCGGGGCTGGCAGCACCTACGAAAGGATTGATTCAGTCGTATTGGTTTACAATTAACAGGTGCACGGTAAAATACCCTTAGAAATAATCCGAGAAGCGATTAAATCTAACATAAAAATGTAGCCACCCCACGCAGGGCTAGCAACATAAGTACCTGACGGAGGATTAATTCAGTACGATTGGTTTAGAGATGAACTGTTAGAGGAGGTGCCAAGTTCTGCCTAGAAACGGCACTTGGCAAACTCATTGAGTGTGATGCCATTTCCAAATAATTAATTTTAATGTATATATATTCGCTATTGTATTGTTACTAGCTATTGCCCGCGACTTCGTACATCGCGTGGAACAGTTTGATCTATTCATCATTGTCTGCTCTTTTTGAAACGTAAAACGATACCAGAATCAACAATGTAGGTCTCTCTAAGTGGGTGCAATTGAATCGTTCCAACAAATAATTTTTAAAAGAGTCATTAAGTACCATGTTTATCTATTATATCGACTAAATGAATGCGGAATATGTGATATAACGATTATACCGCTTTGATTGGCAAAAACATTCCAGAATATCTAGGGTTATAACGTTAGTTTGGGTAAGATGATTATAAGTTTGTAGTGTTTGGGTCATAATAGCAGTCAAATACAAACGATTAAAGGAACATAGTACATAAGCACCAAAGCATCAAAAGTCTTTAAAACTCATCGTTGACGCAACTTTGCATTTTTTACCGCTGTTAGATTAGCATGTGCATTGAGTGGACGTGTTTGGGCCGAGAATTTGATTTCGTTCTGACTGCCTGGCTACAACTTTGCCGCTTATAGCGGAAGCCCAGGCGGATTTCTCTCTACCAGGCACAAGTTATGCAGATCTGCGGTGTAAACACTATACATACCTACTTGGCGTGCTTGGTGGGATAAAGCTTATCAATATACGGGATGATTAGTAGGTAGTGCCTGATAGCACGACAAATAGGGTTGTACTCTGTATAAATTAAGGGTGTAATCCTTCTTAGTGCGGAGCGTCAGGGAATAGACTAGTCTTGCCACTGAGCGCAAAGTGAGATAGATATATAGGAGAAAGGTAGATATACATGCTGAAAATTAAATATGTCACGAGTTTCGTATCGTGAACTTTAGACGTTCACTAAAGAAATTGTATTTTGGTGTAAGTACCTCCTAATATAAAAAGCCATAGAGTCCGTTAGTTTGAATGTGCTAATAATCTCTAGAAAAGTTTTGGAATTGCCATGAAAATGATGACAGACGATTGAAGATATAACATAATTAAAGTTTTGTTGTATTGAAGAAAATTTCATTTCATGTTATTATTCCGCTCACCGCTTTTAGTTTCCGCTAACAGTAAGGTTGTGTCTGGGCGATAAAAGTTGCAACAGCAGTGGTCAGTTTCATGCGGTTTTTCCATTTGGATGCCGATCTCGTTTTTCGGTACTGTATGACTGTGATGCGAGTCATCGTCATTTATAAAGCCTATTGCTGGTTGATGGGGAGGGAATCGGGTTTGTTTCATAAATACTGTACATATCTAATAGTAATTTCTTGAACTAAGTTAAAGAAACAAGGCGTTTTAATGTTTTTGTCATAATACAAATCAAATATTTTAATAAATCAAATATTATAATTTTGTGTTTTTGTTACAGGTGCTAGTACTTAGTAGTCAGCCAATAGGAGGTAAGTTTAAAATAGTTTAGTTCCCGTGGGAATATCGGGATAAAAAGTACATATAAACCTTCCTCTTGAATCACTCTATCTATTAAAAAAAACGCATCAAAATCCGTTGGGTAGTTTCAAAGATTTAAGCATACAAAGGGACATAGGGAAAGAGAAAGCGACTTTGTTTTATACTATGTATTGATAATATTTTTATATAAGGTCATGTTGTAAGTTGATAAATATTACTAAATGTCGTATTAATATGTCATGCTCCATGAACGGAATTAATGACTCTTTGAGCGAAATATCTGCTCACAACGCGTTATGAGCGTCACAAATACGTCACATAACGCGTTGTGTTATGGCTCCTGTGATAACGCTCATATCGCGTTGTGGGAATCACAAAAAGACCACATCGCGAATTTCGAGTCGTGGTTTTATTCGCATCATGGTCACTCACACCTACTTAGTGCTCAGAACGCGTCATGGCAATTCTTCATTGCCAGGGTGCCTACCATCAACTCTTATTGCGGTTTTGTTTAGGTCCTAAACTGATCTGCTTCGCTTATTCGTACCACGACAGCTTAGTATCAATCACAGCGATTCAGTGATTATTCAATGACATTTCACAGCCGCTAAGCTGTCATGTACTCTTATTTGACTTATAACTCGGCCAAGCTAACATGACACCTGCAGGTTATACCCGTCCCTCTCACTCTCCGCGCATGACAGAATCGAGTGAAAGAGACGGGGTAGAAGAAATAAGGACACAAATCGTTCGGCCATTCACATTTCGCAATTCATTTGCGATCCAGTTTTTAGAAGGTCGTAGTACGAAAGAAAGCAATTCATTTTAGGAACCTATTCTGCATCGCGCTATTTTTGAATCGCTGTCTTAAAGTTAGGCACCCTGAACGCGTTGCGGTCGTATATATAACATGACAGCCACGACGCCCACGACTGACTTGAATTTCGTGATGTGGATATTTTACAGTGACCATAACGCGTTCTGAGCAGATATTTTGATCAAAGAGCGATTCCGTTCTTACAAATGTAGAAAGTTGAATCATCTATTAGTTACATCATCTATTTTTTCATACCACAGAACACGTATTTTTTTTACTTTCCATGTTCTGCGCTTTATTTATACCTTCTTAAAACAATGTAAGTAAATAAAATTCAATGATTTTTGCTTTACTATTTGACAAGAAGAACATCTCCAGGCCTGAGGTATCTCAAATAGTTAAGACTAAGCTTAGTTACTACACGCGGCGTCTCCTGGCGGTATCTTGGATTAGGGGTGAGTAATCCTGGCTGATTGATTGCAGCCTGCGGGCATGATGGAGAGCGTATGGCCTCAAGGAATGGGAGTTCTCTGGGCTAAATAAAATTTCGACTTCGGTTAACTTTTGACAACTACGAGTATGACTCTAAACGGCAATCACTATGCTATTTCGAAGAATAATTATAACGCTAACGTAAGAAACGACCATTACCATCATAGAGATAGACTACATACTGAGGTAACTGGAGAGTGCAGTACTAACACTTTTTTGTGACCACAAATTACATTGTGGCTGTCTTCCGTCTCACCTACACTTAAAAAAAATACGTATAGTGCAGCAAGCTTTTCTGTTCCGGTGGTTATCTTTGGAACTAAAACAGTTTTCATACGACAGTCCATTTTGATAGCTAATTTTGTATTGCAAGTGGCTCCTCTGTCACGGCTGTCACCGGAACAGAAAAGCGTGTGACACTGTATGGTCATTTATGAGACAACTGACAGCCACTACACTACACACTAAATGTCAAATTTGCTGGGCACACTTTTTTATTCAGGGTGAAAACTCCATGACTATCATAATCACTAATTTGTTCTAATGCTCTTTTTAACCCACTGACACTGACAGCAGCCTTTTGCCAGCTATTGAAGCACGGTCTAGTTTATTCGATTACCATAAAGCACAGATAATATAACACTATACTAGTATAAAGATAGTTTTTCATGCTAGGGGTAGGTACTGTAGTGTTTCATAAGTGCCACTTACATTGCTAATAGAAAACAAGCAGGCTTACACTCCATTAAGTCCGCATCAGACACTACTAATAATCCTGCGTCGCTGTAATCCCGCGCATCTCGCGGGATTAGGTGAGGAAGCCGGCGCGTGCGCCTAATCCCGCGATTCCCGCGCCCCGTGCGAGCGGCGCATCTGGAGACTGTAGGCCCTACTATCAGCCTTCGATCCACTTATATCCATTGCAAAGATCCATTTATGGATCTTTTTGCACTCTTATGTCCACTTTAATCCTTGATAGATGATCTAGAATTTTTTGCAAAGTTAATTTTTTAGCACTAACATTGTCCATTGCAAAGATCCATTGATGGTGCAATCTTGAAGTCGATTAAAGGACGGACCTATACACTCACACTACAGCGCCATCTCGCTTACAATATCACTGTGATAATATAGGTATTGTGAGACGATGCTAAAGTAAATGCAGTGTATCGTCACATTGCTGGCACTTCGGCCTTCCCTATGAATGGTTAAAGAGAAAGGGTCTTGTCCCGCGACTCGAACCCAATGCGGATTCGGCGCAAACGACTGCAAATGCAGCCGGTACACCTAGCATGAAAAGCTATCGCTATGGTAATCGGAAAGTAAACTTTATTGTCCTTCAAAAGCGGCCAAAGTGCTGGTGTCTATATGGAATTTCTGTTCCGTCAACGACCGAAAGAGGCGTTGCGTTGCTGTGGTTTGCATATAAAATAATACGAAATTAAATGAAATAATGAAAATTATTTTTATAAAAAAATTAAACCGCCTTCAAAAAAACCACATCAAAAAAGTAAGAAATAATTCCTCACCAAATAAATAACGTAAATACTTTGAAGTCGGGCGTGAAACATGTAAGTGCAATTTTTTGTTGTTTTTGTTAAAACCCGCCCGACTTCAAAGTACTTACGTTATTTATTTGGTGAGGAATTATTTCTTACTTTTTTGATGTGGTTTTTTTGAAGGCGGTTTAATTTTTTTATAAAAATAATTTTTATATCACTCTTTTTAGTGCATCGTGCAGGCAATTTACGTGTTTTCTGGTAAATAGGTATGTGATCAAACTGAAAACCTCCTTTTTCGAAGTCGGTTAAAATACCTTGAGGTATCCTCTTTTTAACAAAACAAGAATCATCTAAATCGGTTTATAAACAAAGGAGTTATGCCTAAAGATGCGTATTAAATTTACATAAAGTGATAACGAAAACGACAGTATTTTTAAGATTTCCTGAAAACTGCTGAACCGATCTCAAAATTTCAAAAAATGGGACCAACTTGGAAACCAACCTGATGTAGTAACGTTTGAACCATTTCAATCGGTTCAACCGTCTTCGAGTAATCGGTGGACATACACAAAAAAAAAAAAGAGAAAAAACATACAGACGAATAGAGAACCTCCTCCTTTTTGATTTAGAAGTCGGTTAAAAATACTTATCTGCTCCTCACTCCACCTTATAACCTTTGGAAACTATAACCTCACATTTTTTACCGGCAACCTACTGTTTCACCGTAAGGTAGGAGTACAAAATAATTTTGTGCTGGTACCATTTTTCGGTTTTACGCCGTAGAAATTCACAGATCTTTCATAATCAATCAGTCTAACTACGCGGGTAAAACCGCACGGCGCAGCTACTAATCTGTTATAGCGGAAATACACGGTTCATTTTTGCCTTTCAATTTGGATGAAGCAACCAAATTGAACAATGTAAACAAAGTGAATCATTCAATGTCAATGTGCGCTTGTATTTCTGCGCCTTTCAATCAAAGTGAATCAATTTGGTTGAACCGTGTAATATTAGCGTTACCGCAGCATCCAAGTATATTTGGAACAGTATCATGGTAAGGGATGCAGAGATGTTTGCTGAACGTATTGCGCGTCGGGAAACGGTGCAGCCGGCCTTGTGCAATGGAGCGGGGAATGTAAAACTGCATTGTAACCGCCTTTAAAAGGGTTTTTTTTAGGATTTTATAATTTTTTTTGATTTTGTTCCTTAATTTATCTTTAACATGCTCAATTCCTAGTCCTTTAATTTAATTTATTCATTTAATTTATTCATTAAGGCACATCAACATCACAAACACAAAACATTTTAAACATATCATTACATTAATTAAAACTAGTGTTTCTGACTATTATAGACATGCACAGCATTCATAAAAATAAAACTGTTCTATGATTATAATATTAACATAAAAGTACCTACCTACATATTTGAATACCTATAAATAATTGAAAATTTATTATTTATTTTATTTTAAATGTATGTAAATTTAAAACTAAAAGTAATAAAAGATTTATTGAAAATGAAATATTAGAAAAAAACGACCCATCCTCCAAGTAGCTCCGCCGGGAGCTTGGAGGATGGGTCGTTTTTTTCTAATATTTCATTTTCAATAATAAACATTGCATTGTGAATGCAAAAAAGTAAATATAATTTGAAATAATAAAAGAGTTGATCCAAAGCACGTCTTAAGGGAAGACAGACGAGAACGTATAATAATTGTACTAAGTCACAGATCATAATGCAGATATACCTCTAATGAGCCTGCAATATTTTACGTTTAAAGGTAAGGAAGCTGTCATGAAAAATGTCAAGATTAAATACATTATGCCAGCTGTTGTAAGTATTTAGTAACCGCAGTCCTTTAAATACAACAGTCAGTATATTTCTATAAAGATTTCTGTTTCAAATATGATGGATAAAGGAGCATTCCACCAAAATGTCCCGCACAACTGGCGATGCTTTTTATTAACTTACCTATACTACTTTTGATTAGCTTAAAGGACTGCTATTGATATCAGAATACTTAATATCGGATTACATTCCATCAGTACTTACTTATCTTTTTCCTAATGCTTTTTCCACTGTTTTCAAAATATTCTTCTTGGTTAGCACAGCACGTAAGACGTAGCTGTAGCAGCCTATATTACCATTTTATAATTTTCCGGAATAAAAAAATTGACTCACCCTCCAGCTCCCAAACTAGTCCCATGACAAAAATCACGTCGTCGATCCGTTGCCGCGTTGTTCTATTTTGACGTGAAAGACGGACACACAAACAAACACACTTTCACATTTTAGTATGGATAGAAATATGATGCATTAAGAACCAAGTTGGCACAAAATAATGCGTAATTTCAAACCACATTTCTAAGCATCGGTGGTTCAGTGGTAGAATGCTCGCCTGCCACGCGGGCGGCCCGGGTTCGATTCCCGGCCGATGCAAGCCTTTTATATATTTTTTTTTATTATTATGCATTCGTTTAATTACAAATTACAACTTATACTAAAAACGGTGTTTCACAAACCTTTACAAGTTTCTCTGAACACCGCTGCTCATCGTCTCTAAAAGTTAGCAAAAATACAGCAAGGAAAATTATTACAGAAACAAATTAAAATATTTAAGTAGGTATACTAATATCGTAGGTTTATGCAGGTAAGCAGACATTTCGCTATCCGATAAATTATAAAGAAGAATACAGTTAGGCGAAAGATACGGTTGTCCAAGTGCGAGTTGGATGTGTCGCATGTGTGAGTGAGTTAGATGAGTGCGTTTCGTTCACAAATACAGTGTGATGTCAATAAAAAGTGAAAATTACAAGTTGATAAAATAATATATATTAAGGTTGGTTATTTTGATGCTTTGATTAAATTGTTAATTAATTTATATTAAAGTATTAAGAAAGTATCGTTTTAATTCTTTATTTATGTTTTTATCGTTAATTACGCATTTGAGTTCTTTTGGAAGCTCATTAATTAAACTGGGTATTATATGTTTGTTTTTAAATTTCCCATACATATTATTAATCCTAGGGATGAGCAACTTGGGATCTGTCGAACTTCTGAGACGCTTGTCCTGTGCTCTTAATATTAGGAGTTCCTTATTAAAAAAAAAAACTTTTAGGAGAACGTATTTGGATCTTTCACTTACTGGTAGTATTTTGCAGTGCATAAATAGATCACTATCAGCCGTAAATTTGTGTTGTATTTTTTAGGAATAATGGTTTTAAGAATACGTTTTTGGAGTTCGTGTATACCATATAAATGAGACTTATATACTATAATTATATTCTTATATACTTATTATATATATATTAATTATATATTATATACTAATTATATACTTATTATTAATTATTATTTATGTTTTTTTAGTACTTACCTAATAGGTTTGTTTGAATAAAATAGAATAACATTTTTCTATAACAATGCGATACCAAACGATAACGTGAATAAAATTTAGACATAAGTAAAAATACACATCATAAAATAGTAGCATTGAAAAAAAATCTTATAACATACCTAGTTAAAAAAATTAATTTAAAATGAAATTTTAGTTTGACCGCAACCCGCAGTATTTCAGTGAAACGCCTGCGTGTAAGCAATAGCAAATTCAGACGAATGAAAAATCTTTTGTTTATATAAAAGTTTTTTATATTATTTGAATTATTACTTTTTGCATTCACAATGCCATTTTTATTATTGAACATATTGAAAATGAAGAAAAAAGCTGACCCGTCCCACAAATAGCTCTGACGGGACTCGAACCGAGTATTTCCGCCATAAGAAAAAACTTTTACTGAAAATGAAGTATTAGAAAAAGTCGAGCCGTCTCACAACTGCCTTCGATGGGACTCGAACCCACGACCTTTCACTCTCCGGGCGAATGCTCTAACCACTGAGCTACGGAGTCTCGCTGAATACTTCTAACTCACTGCTAGCCAGCGTTCATTTTATCAATGTGAAGATATTACGACTTCGTAGCTTAGTGGATAGAGCATTCGCCCGGACAGTAAAAGGTCGTGGGTTCGAGTCCCATCGAAGCTAATTGTGAGACGGGTCGACTTTTTCTAATACTTCATTTTCAGTAAAAGTTTTTTCTTATGGCGGAAATACTCGGTTCACTTTTGCCTTTCAATTTGGATGAAGCAACCAAATTGAACAATTTAAACGTAAAAGTAAATCATTTAATGTCAATGTGCGCCAGTATTTCTTCGCTTTTCAACCAAAGTGAATCAATTTGGTTGAACCGTGTAATATTAGCATTATACATAGCGAAATTAATAATTCAGTAAGACAAAACAAATATTCATACTGCCGAAACTTGCTTTATCAAACAACATGATAAACTGTCTCTTTGTGCTTTATACATAGGAACGTTGCTGTTACTGACACTCTAGCCAACTCACATCTACTTTGAGCATGTTACTCCTTGCTGCTTCACAAATAATAATTGCTCTAACAGTTTACCGCATCCAGTTTTGAATACAAGCGAATCTGGATACGCGGCAGCGTATCAGCCAAGTTCAAAAGCAAACAGAACTGGCGAGCAGCACCGTGTGTATCTTAACACGAACCATTTGGAGCCACTTTTGACCCCCTCATAACTCAAAAACTATTGCACAGAAACATGTCAAATTTGGTTTATGTATTGAGACTAGCGAGATAAATATGTGCTTCAAATTTTATATACACACCTCAAACGGTTATTTAGATATTTACGTCCAAAAATCGTTATTTTTATCACTGACTCACCTATAATCAAAACTCTTACCCACTTCCCGATGACCTAGAAAGCTGAAATTTGGCATGTAGACAGGTAATCTGGTGAATACAAAGGAAAAAATCCGAAACTAGTATTTTTTTAAAATAAAACGTTGACAAACTTATATTTGCGTTCCCTATGCACTTATCCTGTATAAGATCTTGTATAAGATGAAGTACACGTATAAGTTTGTAATAGTTTTTATTCTGTTATATACCAATATTTCGCCATACCTCTTGAAGTTCAGCTAGCGCCGACGGCGTAGTGGCCATTCAATATTGAGGACTCGAGAGAACCAAGTTCAAACCCCAGATTACCCAAATACTTTTTTGTCCTCGCGTTAAATAAATAACAAGCTTGCGCCATCTAGCATGATATCCATATTATTATTTATTAATTATTAATATTAATATAAATTATAAAGTTATTGAAATTTTTACTTTTTTGCATTCACAATCCAATTTTTATTATTGAAAAATGGAAAATAAAGAATTTAGACAAAATCGACCCTCATCTCACAACCAGCTCTGATGGGACTCGAACCCACGACCTTTCACTTAAATTAATTATTAATATTAATATAAATTATACAGTTATTAAAGTTTTTACTTTTTTGCATTCACAGTCCAATTTTTATTATTGAAAAATGGAAAATGAAGTATTTAGAAAAAATCGACCTTCATCTCACAACCATCTCCGATGGGACTCGAACCCACGACCTTTCGCTTTCCGGGCGACTGCTCTAACCACTGAGCTACGGAGTCGTAATGATAAATGTGAAAGTGTGTTTGTTTGTTTGTTTGTCCTTCTTTCATGTCAAAACGGAGCATAGTACTTATAACCCGACCACCAGGGGGCGCAATCTTCATACATTCAAATGGGAACTAACGAGAAGCCAAAAAATGCGAAAGTTGCTATGTTCTCCCTGTAGGTGCACACTTTGCACATAAATAGTTCACTAAAGTCAACGATAGATGACTCCATATACACCCACCCACAGTATAGAAAAGAAGAGAAAAATCCTTTTTTTCTATACTATATTGTTGAAAGTTGATGGAAGAGTAAACCTTAAAGAGAGTAAAGTGTACTTATGGAAAATAATGTCAAATAATCTAAATTATACTTTTGTTTGTTAAATTTGTTATTTGCTATGTTCTGTTTCGTAAAGATCCGTAATTCCGTTAGTAATTACATAGTTTCGTAGTTTGTCCGGAAAGCTTTATCGCTTAATGAAACCAGAATCAAAACGCAAATGGAAATGCAATATCTGCTCAGGAACATTAAATACCTACTGCAACTTCGTCAAGCAAAACACCATACACTATTACGACTAGGAAAAAGAACCAGTTGGAAATAGGAAAATGTGTTAAAATTGATATTTCTACGTCCACACCAAACACGAGCATAAAATTAGTTTCATTGTCAGTAGCTGATACACAAGGGCAAAGTAATATAACTGACCAAATAAAATATACTGAAACATTTGGTATTAATTTTATTATGAATAAGTACCTACTAATATTTCTCTACAAAAAGTAATGATATCTCATCAAAAACATAAAATATGTGAAGTGAGAGCCAACTTCAACATTAGGAAATATGCCTTGGTTGTTGACTTCAACGACAAAAGATGTGAGATCTAAATGGGTGCCAAGTTTAACGGTCAGTCCTGAAAATTTAGTACTTACATAAAATGTTTTATAACAACTTAAAATATAATTTCTTCTTATAACTTAGGATAATATATTGAAGCCTAAGGTCTGACTTGGCTAGTTTTCATATACGAATTCGCAAGCTCTAAAGCCGAAGTTCTTATTTTCTTCCGAAAATTTGGCTTGCTGGTAGACTAGAAACTAGAGATGAACATAGGGCTCTTCCATGACTGTTTCATCAGTAAGTACCTAATAATAATTCGTATACAAGA
This sequence comes from Crambus lathoniellus, assembly GCA_949710035.1. NCBI lineage: Eukaryota > Metazoa > Arthropoda > Insecta > Lepidoptera > Crambidae > Crambus > Crambus lathoniellus. The sequence continues at coordinate 30,594,431 of OX453308.1, read as the reverse complement.
ACTAGCCAAGTCAGACCTTAGGCTTCAATATATTATCCTAAGTTATAAGAAGAAATTATATTTTAAGTTGTTATAAAACATTTTATGTAAGTACTAAATTTTCAGGACTGACCGTTAAACTTGGCACCCATTTAGATCTCACATCTTTTGTCGTTGAAGTCAACAACCAAGGCATATTTCCTAATGTTGAAGTTGGCTCTCACTTCACATATTTTATGTTTTTGATGAGATAGTAGTTAATGTGACTGTCGCATAAATATTAGATAATAGTGGTTTTTGTGACTGTTGCATAATGAGGGGTATAATTAAAACACTCGTGGGATCGAAAAACCGGTCAAGAGCGAGTTGGACTCGCCCATTAAGGGTTCCGTAGTTCCGTACCCACTTAACGTACCGATTGGCTATATCTAGCCAAAATACCACTATCATTTTTTGTCAGCAAAAAATATCTTTGTTTTCCATAGTGTTTGTATGAACGACAAACTTACATTAGCGGTTTTTGAAAATGTGTTATATTTCAAAAACTGCTTTCTAACTATATCTCATTCAAAACATTGGAAGTTTTTATTAAGATCTACATCATATATTTTTTCAAGATTTTTCACTCTCTTATTTTAAAAATTAGAGGGGGGGACACATACACAGAACACGGAAAGATTTTTTTCTCTTGGACACATATTTTACCACTTTGGAAGTGAAATCTTTCAAAATATAGACTTTGATAACAAATGATAAAGAAAACCTAAATTTAAAAAATACCTACCTATCTAACGAATATGTTTAATGAAAATATTTTTTGTCAGCTTCAGTTCCATGCCTTTATTTTTTTAGCCCCCCTCAATTTTTTATTGCTTTTTTTTTGTTTAAATATGCGGTTCACAGAATATATCTCTTACCATGTTTCAAGTAAGTCTTAATAGATTTGGAATAAAGTAGCTGTGACATACGGACGGACGGACGGACGGATGGACAGACAGACAGACAGACATGACGAATCTACAAGGGTTCCGTTTTTTACCATTTGGCTACGGAACCCTAAAAACAAGCCTTTGCGAGTTTTTAATAGTATCCCACAAGTGTTTTAATCCCGATCGGGTAAATCTTGACAAATAAGTTATCTATACCTTCTCATATCTGAGTGTTTGTGGTATAGTACCTGTTAAGTACTCGTACTTACAAGTGTTTAACGCTTGAAACTCGTACTAAACTTTGGGAGCCTCTAATGACTTAAAAATCATGACGTCCCTTTCATACCTTCGACATTGTTCGAGTTCGAGAGTTTTCAGGCGTTAGCTGCTTATTTGGGAATAATGCAATGTATGTGCTGCTGTTTAATATACTTACGCCCGAATTCTCGTACGCAAATCATCTTTGGGAGCGTCTCAAACATCATGGCATCTCTTGCATACGTTTGACATTTAAAGTGACAGGGCGATGTTTGAGACGCTCCCAAAGATAAGTAGCGTACGAGTATTCGGGCATTACTTATTCATTTATTGGAAAAAGCTTGTTATTGCAGTACATTTGACTGCAAGTTTTTTTTTGACTTTCTTAACGCATACGTTGAGCGATTTTCGTTGTTCGTTCGATAATCATAAAGTGGTATCGACGTAAGTACATAGGTATAGGCCTAAAAAGTCATTTTTTCATATTCAACCATTCCTTACTTTGTTTTGAAGACAAAATTTCTATTATCGTTTTGGAAATATAAAAATATAAGTAAACAATCAAATCATAATTTATTAAATCAAATAATCACAGTTACCAAAATCATTAATAATACAGACATACAACCTTTATGGCGAAACAATTACACGGTATTTAGTTAACAGCACCCTAAATAAACACCCTTAGTTGTAGTTAATGGCATTCGAATCTAGTGTTCGAGACATAAAAATTTTATTCTGTCCATAAAATGTGTTAGGGGTTTATGATGGAGTCAGTCGACAGGCCCACGATGTTATGGCGATGACTTTAGGGGACAAATTGATTTAAAATGCAGTTAGGATTATGGGTGTTCACTGAACGCACGGTTTTTATGAACTGGGCTAGGCTGACTGATATAAAGAAGAGATTTCGCAAAATAAAATGATAGACAACGATTTGTACTCGTATAATGTTTTTGATATTTGATCTATCGCAAATATACGATTTGATATATCGTATATTTGGGAAGGCATTGCTCGTTTTTAATTCCTAATTTAATTTTGGAATTTTTTAAGTCCTCGTTTTTATTAACTTTTAAATTAAACTATTAACCTGATCAATAAAAATTAAGCTTGAATAATTAGTGAATTCATACAAAACAAAAAAGTGACAATATTTTCAAATCTAAAATATATATTAAAAAAAAAACAAAACGTACAGCCCTAGTTCTTTATGCATTTCAACAACATACCGAAAATTCATTGCTGTAAGTATGACCTGGGTGCCTACCATCAACTTTAAGACAGCGATTCAAATATAGCGCGATCCAGAATAGGTTCCTAAAATGAATTGCTTTCTTTCGTACTACGACCTTATAAAAACTGGATCGCAAATGAATTGCTAAATGTTAATGACCGAACGATTTGAGTCCTTTTTCTTCTACCCGTCTCTTTCACTTAAATCGACCGGGTTATAAGTCAAATAAGAGTTCCTGACAGCTTAGCGGCTGTGAAATGTCATTGATCGAGTGGATCACTGAATCGCTGTCATTGATATTAAGCTGTCGTGGTACGAATAAGCGAAGCAGATCAGTTTAGGTCCTAAACAAAACCGCAAAAAGAGCTGATGGTAAGCACCCTGTACGATCGGATTAGGAACACAAACGTCCTAAACATTATATCGACATATTACTCGGATTAGGTACACACGTGTGCCTCAGCCAACCACTCGAAAAATGACGTTACAATGTAATTAATAAAGTTTTTACATTGTAACGTCATTTCACGATTTCCGCCACCACAAGTTCGAGACTGACGGGTGTCAAGTTGTTGATGCAACTTGACACATCTCCCACCGCACAGGCACATTCAATATATATGCTTATACATATATAAACTGTAGTACAGGTTAAGGTTTAAAGGGTGCAAAACCTTGAGACCGCTTGCTACACAGTCCTCGCGGCACAAATACTACTATAGGTACACTATGCACTGGTCTAGGCGGGCGGTAAGCTCATACTCACTCGGCATTAGCCGCCCAGCGTTCGTGGCGCCCGCCCGCCTACGCGGCTCAACACGAACTCGACGCGAAAACACGAACGATTTGCAATAAGTGCTAATAACTTTTAAATTAAAAGTCATAGGTAGGTTGGATTATTTAGTGGAGGTTTTACTAAATATCTTAGTAGTATTCTGTAGAAGTTGTAACCATTACTATTTCCTAATATTAATGTACTTAGGTTAAAACTAAGTTTGAGCTAAATAAAAAATTAAGTACCGATCAGAAAATTAACTAAAAGCACACATAATAATAATAAAACAGAGTTAAGGTTAAAAATAACGAGTTAAACGACCGTTTACGGCTCGTTCACTGTTTACATCCGAGAGCGTTGATAAACTAACGATTTTAAAAGACTTTGGGACTTTGGACTTTGTATGTGGGTGTTAAGGTTGGTTTTCGAGTGGGGTTGCTGTGTTTACGTATAACAGACGATTGCTGGCTATAGAGGTAGTGCTGGGAGATAATACCGAGGTGAGTTGAATGTTCGTTTTGACGTTAATGCTTAGAGAAATGGTTTTTAGTAGAACATTGTGAGTTGTTAGTGTAATTATTAAACTGGGTTTTAATACTGTGTTAATATAGTTTTATAGGGGAAAAGTTATTAAGGAGCTGCTTTAAAATTGTAAGTTTAAGTTAAGTGGGTAAACTGTGATAGTAATTCAATAACATGTAACTTTAATTAACTATTTAGTATATTATATATCGTGTATTTTCTTATTTGATTACCGACAAAACGCCCAAACTAGTAATACAATAATTTCAGAGATGATAAGTAAAAAATACAATAAGTTACTTTAAATTAAAACAAATCTTCTACAAGAAACGTTAATCATCTAGTATGATTCAGTTAAATAAGCAAATAGTAGATTGTACAACAAGTGCATAAAACGTACCATTTTACCAGAGACGTAAAGGGTGGATAGTCAATTCGAAGGTAAAATGGGTTTTATGTACGAGTTATACACTCTGCTTTTCACTTCGAGTGTGAGGAAAATACATAACAATACTGCAGAAAAGGAATAAATTAAGACTTCGCCATATTGCCGGGAAGACTTTTTTTTTTTATACGTGGCAGTGGCAGCACCGTGTCTTAGCATAGATCGTACTTAGTCCATAATGCTCTTGAAATACTTATTTCTTACAAAACTCATTAATTTTGCCTAGTTTTATTAATTAAGTAAGTAATTAAAAATGGGTTGTGTACAAAATTAAAGAAACAGAATGAAATAACAAGTTTATTTAAGATTTTATATTATTTTTATGCACTCACAATGCAATTTTGTAAGTATAGGAAAAATGTGATAGTAAAAAAAAAACCACGAGCCCTATAAGTCCCGCCTGAAAGCTACTTATAGGGCTCGTGGTTTTTTACTATCACATTTTTCCTATAAGTTTATTTAACCTAGTTTAATTGCGTGTGTGACTGTTTACCTGACGACCTTTGTCTTAGAGTCTGAGACTTAGACAAAGATTTTACTTTATGCACTAGAGCATAAAAAGCGATTTTATGCAGCCTATACCCAACATAAACACGAACTTTACGAGCATGAGAAGTGAAATAGTAGATTGTACAACAAGTGCATAAAACGTACCATTTTACCCGAGACGTATATATCCATCCGAGCCGTAGGCGAGGGTGGATTGTCAATTCGAGGGTAAAATGGGTTTTATCTACGAGCTATACACTCTGCTTTTCACTTCGAGTGTGAGGAAAATACATAACAATATTGCAGAAAAGGAATAAATTAAGACTTCGCCATATTGGCGAGAAGACTTTCTTTTTTTTTATACGTAGCAAGTGGCAGCACAGTGACTTTAGCATAGATCGTAGTCCATAATGCTCTTGAAATACTTATTTCTTACAAAACTCATTAATTTTGCCTAGTTTTATTAATTTTGTAAGTAATTTAACATGGATTGTGTACAAAATTAAAGAAACAATGAAATTACAAGTTTATTTAACGAAGTTTAATTGCGTGTGTGACTGTTTACCTGACGACCTTTGTCTTAGAGTCTGAGACTTAGACGAAGATTTTACTTTATGCACTAGAGTATGGTATTATATTATCTGTGACTAGAGCATAAAAAGCGATTTTATGCAGCCTATACCCAACATAAACACGAACTTTACGAGCATGAGAAGTGAAAAAGCAATTTTTCAATAAGCAATTATTGTAATACGTAACGATTTTTTTTTTTAAATGTCGTTACCTGAGAAACGCTGGCAAGTTTATTGCGCCCGTTCTTCTTGTCAGTTAAAAAATTTTATGGGTGGTAGGAAAATATTGACGATTCATAAGTACATGCTTATTATGTCTATGTGAATCCATACGAATCCATACTAATATTATAAATGTGAAAGTGTGTTTGTTTGTTTGTTTGTCCGTCTTTCACGTCAAAACGGAGCAACGGATCGACTCGATTTTAGGTATGGGGTTAGTTTGGGAGCTGGAGAATAGCATAGGCTACTTTTTATTCCGGAAAATTATAAAATTAAATGATTATTTTGTATACAAAATCGATAAACTGTCGTACTATACAAAACTGTCATTTCTTCCATAGCCGCTTCCAAAGAGGTATGTCAAAGAGTATTGTAATCACTGACGTTTTAGCCGCTTTGGATTACCTACTTTTTATTAAGTGACATTTGTGGCAGGCAGTGTATAAAACTTCTTCGCGATTACCTATATATTTTCATCCGTCTATCTATCTATCCACCGTAATTATTATGGCAAAACAACGTTTGCCGGGTCAGCTAGTAAATAAATATTTGATTTGATTTGATAAGTCATCTTAGGTTCACAAGCATCTTAGATTATCTTTTTCAGGAATTAAACAGGTCGATAGCTAGCGTTTTATAATTCTTTCTTTGTCGATGTCTGTTCTAAAGGCTTCTTATTTACCTTACGTTGCTATAGCTGCGTTGCGTGGTTTTACCCGCGTATTTCCCCTTTCCGTGGCAATAGTAAGTCAAAGACAAAGTCAAATTTGTTTATTCTATTTAGATTGTTATTTACAATACTTGTGAACGTCATAGAAGCTACGCCATCGGTTCGCAAACCCTACAGCGGGAGACCTTGGAGAAGAACCGGCAAGAGACTCCAAGGGTTGAAAAATGGAAAATGAAGTATTTAGAAAAAATCGACCCGTCTCACAACCAGCTCCGATGGGACTCGAACCCACAACCTTTCGCTATCCGGGCGACTGCTCACCACGAGAAGCGTCAAATTTATCAAATTCTTCTTACACGCTGTATAGCCAGCGTTAATTTCATCAATGTGAATATATTACTACCCCCACACGCGAAAGAAATACCTTTCCAGATATTTGACAATCGCTAAAGAAGAAATTACTATGGCAAGTTATTTAAATTTTTACTTTTTTGCATTCACAATGCAATTTTTATGGTTGAAAAATGGAAAATGAAGTATTTAGAAAAAATCGACCCGTCTCACAACCAGGGCCCCAAGTCTGCTAATTTTAATTTAAATAAGATTCTATTGATATTCAATTGAGACTCAATTACGATTCCATTACGATTAAAACAAATTGGGTATTCTGTAAAAACTTGTACGTCAGCTCAATAGAATCGCAATTGAATCGTAATTGAATCGTAATGGAGTCTCAGTTGGATAGTTAATGGTGTTGCCTTCGGGTATGTATCATAATAACTACGGTCGTTTCGACTATGGTCGAAATAACTACGGTCAAAAGACCTACTGTTCAAAATAACTATTGGTCGTTACACCTATTTTTAAAATAACTAATGTACGAAATCACTACTGGTCATCTCACCTACGAACAACTCACCTACGGTTATTTCACCTACGGTTGATTGAACTACTAGTCATTTCACCTACGGTCATTTCACCTACGGTCATTTCACCTACGGTCAACTCACCTACACGGTTTATTAAGTTTAAAAATAGTGGCTCATGTACAGACACGAGCAATAATATTATGTATACAATACAACATAGAACTTTGTCACACTGTAGCGTTCCAAAAGAAAACGATCAGTGTCACAGAAGTCATTCAATATTGTAATATGATATAGTCCTATGTTGTATACATATTATTGGTCGTGACTGTATTGCTGTTAGGTGCGAGGAGCGAAGCGACGAGCATGTTAGGTTTACATGAACATATTCCCATTTCCTATTAAACTGAAGTAGGGGGTAGGGGGGGTGTATAAAGTCGATTCTGGCGCTTCGCCGGCCGCTGCCGCGGCACGCTCGCTTCGCTCGCTCGGCTCGCGCGGCGTTTTGGTCACTGTTCTAACCTAACCTAACCTAAAACGTCTGTTACATTTTGTTGGGTGGCAGGGGGCTTCGCCCCCCGAGCCCCCTTGACGGGGGGCTTCGCCCCCTGTCCCCCCTTTTGTTTTTCCCAAAAGATATAAAAATTTTGAAATAACAAAAATTTTTTTGAGCAAAAAAATAAAAAAATCTTTTTTTATATGTCCATCGGATGCCTCCTAGTTATCTCCGTGGCACCATAGGGGATCGAAAATTTTGTTAGATTTCAGCTATGACGCACCGTTTTCGAGATATTTGCAGTTTTATAAAATTCATTCTTGAAAATTTTGCAAGTCCCCGCTTCATACTAAAACAGTCAAAAATTTTATGTTTGCGACACTCTAACCAAAAAAACAATCCAACGCGCCCAAATCCATTTAATAAACTTTCCAATTCATAAGCTTGTTGTAGGCGAGTCGTTCATAGTCGGAACAACCAGTAGATGAAATGAACATTAGGCCAATCGTCCGTTAGTTGAATCAACTGTAGTTCAATCAACCGTAGGTGAAATGAACAGTAGTTGAGTCGTTCAATAGTCATTACGAAAATATGTGAATCGATCGTAGTTATTTCGACCATAGTCGTAATGACCGTAGTTATTATGATACATACCCCATTGAGAGTACTGTCCAACTTGATAAATTGTCATAGTGACAAGGTTTTATATTTTGATATTAATAATTTTATTAATAATTTTATTTTGACATCGGATACTATGTATCTTGCAAATAGGTTTAGGACAAAAATAGCTAAATTGTTAGCTTTTAATTTACAAGACACCTTTCAAGGTGGCAAGCCAAAGTCTTTTGACTCTGATTTTAGTAGCTTACCTACTAATAATAATTTAATTAATTTAAATAATATAAACACTTCTTTACAAAGTGAAAACGTCTCTAAATCGGCTTTAAACTAAAACATAAGACAACAGCCAAGCCCTCTTGCCTTAACGTATTATGTCAAAACATTCAGGGCCTGTCTGGCAAAGTTTTAGAGTTAGAATTATTTGCAGAATGTAATGACATTCATGTCATTTGTATAACTGAGCACTGGCTGAATCATTTTGATTTGTCATGTAGTGTGAATAATTTTCAGTTAGCAAATTTATTATCTAGGAAGACAACAACGCGTGGCGGCTCTCTAATTTTCGTAAAAAATAATATAAGCTACAGAGAAAGAAAGGACATTGTAAACCTTTCTATAGAACGTCATGTCGAGCTGTCATGTGTAGAATTAAAAAGCTTAGTCATTGTATGTGTATACCGACCACCTAAAGGTAATTTTGAAACATTTGAATCGGTGATGGAGGATGTGTTGAATAAGTTAAAGTTAAAAAATAAACCAATAGCAGTATGTGGCGATTTTAATGTTGATATTCTCGAAAGCTGTGCATTGACTACACGAATATTAACTTTGTTCAATTCTTTTAATTTAATTAATCAGTTCTTGGAGCCCACAAGGGTAACATCTCATTCAGCCACTTGCATAGATAATGTTTTTTCGGAGTCTGATCCGACTAACAAACTAGTCGTTAAAAATATTACATCCGACCATTACGGATTAAAGGTATCCTATGAATTAGATATTGTTGATGCGCCTAAAAGTGTACAATGCAGGCCCGTTACAAAAACGCGACTACGTAATTTTGAAAATAATGTAGCTGATAAAGTTTCTACGATGCCCTATGTGCATGATGATCCTAATGCGCTTTATGGAACCCTTTTTGAATTAGTAACGAATGAGTTCAATAATATCTTTAAGTCTAAAACGATTAAATGCACCCAGAAGTTAAAGTTTTGCGAATGGGCTACGACAGGTATTTATAAAAGTAGAAACAGGCTGTATGAACTATATAAATTAAGAGAAACTAATCACAGCCCTCGTTTCGTAGAACATGTAAAACAATATTCTATGTTGGATATTGTATAAAGTGGGTATTCAAGGATTCGGTGCGCGGCTGCGTCCCCACCTTGTGTATTGGATTTCCTTAACCAATAAAGCAGTGTGTAACTAGCTACGTGTTTGACTGGTCGTGTCGCCCCCTACCCTTGCTTCCCATACTTAACAAGTGGCGACGATACGAATCTACTTACGTGAAAATGTTTTCGGGAGTGTCATTTGGGGTTTTGTCATCTTTTGACCACTCATCTCAGGAGTGGAACGGCTATATAATGCGTCTGACGCAGTGGTTTATAGCAAACGATGTAACTGACGCCAATGACAAGAGCAAGGTTAAACGAAGGGCGATTTTACTGAGTGCGTTCTCCGAAGCGACCTACAAGCTAGCCAGCAACCTGGCATTACCGAGTAAACTGGAAGATGTGGAATATGATGCGATTTTGCAATTACTCGACTCACATTTTACGCCACTGAGATGTGGCTTTGCGGAAAGATTCCACTTTTACTCAGCGGTACAGCGGCCAGGTGAAACACCATCACAGTGGGCGGCTCGAATAAGAGGACTGGCAGCTCATTGTGGCTTCAAAAATCTAGAGGAAGCTTTACTAGACAAATTCGTCATGGGTCTGGTAGCAGGACACGAAAAGGACAAGTTGTTCGCGCAAAACCTAACGGATTTAACCCTCAACAAGGCTGTGGAACTTGCGGAAAGCGTGCGGTGTGCGCGCGAAGCGTCCGCGGCGGCTGGGCGCGCCCATGCGCTGGCGCACGTGGCGGCGGCGCCCGCCCTCGGCGAGCCCGTGTTCAGCATCGCCAGCGGTAGCAAGTGTAACGTATGTGGTTACAACAATCACAACGCCGAGAAGTGCCGGTTCCGAAATTATAAGTGTAAAAAGTGCGGTAAAAAAGGGCATTTGCGTCGTATGTGTTCTAAATATGTGAAAGTGCATTATGTTGAGGAGGGTGACGCGGACGAAGGAGATGACGGTGAGTCTCATCTGTATAATATTCAGTGTCCAAGGGGCAGGCCGATGACAGAACGGGTGCAGGTGAATGATTTGTTTTTGGAATTCGAAATCGATAGCGGTTCAGCGGTCAGCGCTATTTCAAAAAAAACTTATGATGCATACTTTAGTAATGTGCCATTATTAGCTACCAATCGTAAGTTGTTAAATTATACCGGAGGTAGAATTAGCACGTTAGGCATAGCGCGGGTAACCGCACGCTACGAGGGCCGCGAGCGAGCGCTGGAGATGTTCGTTGTGGCGGACGGCGGGGCCCCGCTGCTGGGTCGGGATTTTATTCACGATTTTAATCTCGAATTAGCTCCTGCCACAAACTATTTGTGTGCAATTTCAGATGACTCACTAAAAGAGCATTTGTTAGAAAAATTCCCCAAGCTATTTTCTGGGAAATTAGGATGTTTTAATAAATATGATTTAAAATTACAATTAAAACCCGATTCGAAACCGATATTTTTCAAGCCCCGCCCAGTCGCATTTGCTTTAAAAAACAAAATCGAGATGGAAATTGATCGTCTTTTGGAGTTGGGCGTTTTAAAGCCAGTTGAGCATTCCGATTACGCGTCGCCTATAGTACCCGTTTTAAAAAAAGACGGAGGTGTTAGGTTATGTGCAGACTACTCGGTGACAATAAATAAACAACTAGTTGTCGAGAAGTATCCGTTGCCTACAGTACAAGGATTATTTGCCACGTTGCACGGAGCTAAATATTTTTCTAAATTAGATCTTTCTAATGCTTACAATCAATGTTGTTTATCGGGGGATGCTCAAAACCTTACTTGTATTAATACGCATCGCGGTCTTTTTAATTATACCAGACTCGTCTTTGGGTTAGCAAGCGCGCCTGCAATTTTCCAAAGGGTTATGGAAGGCGTACTGGCGGGGATTGAAGGTGTAGCCGTATTTTTGGACGATGTCTGTGTCAGCGGGAGTACTGAAATCGAACACAAAAATAGTCTTTATACAGTGTTAGAACGTTTAGAAGCGGCAGGATTTACTTTACACGAAAATAAATGTGAATTTTTGAAAAGCGAAATCCAGTATTTGGGTCATATAATAGATGAAGCGGGCATTAGGAAGTCACCAGATAAGGTGAAAGCTATAGTTAACGCACCAACACCATCAAACGTAGCCCAATTGCAGTCATTTTTGGGACTTATAAATTATTACCGGAACTTTGTACCTAACGCATCTTCTATTCTGAGTCCATTGTATGACTTGTTGCAAAAAAATTGTAAATGGTTATGGTCATCTGAACATCAGAAAGCGTTTGTTAAAATAAAAAAAATATTAGCATCAGAACAAGTTTTAACGCATTTTAATGTAAACGCGAAACTGATTTTAACAGTAGATGCGTCGCCTTCAGGCCTCGGTGCGGTATTATCTCAGTTGTGCGAGGGTGGTGTTGAACGTCCTATATCTTTTGCTTCGAGAACCTTAACATCCGCAGAAAAAAAGTATTCACAAATACAAAAGGAAGCTACCGCTATAATATTTGGCGTTAGACGTTTTCACCAATACCTATATGGTAGGAGCGATCCTTTTATTCTCAGAACTGACCATAAGCCTCTAATAAGTATTTTTGGTCCAAACCGCGGCATCCCAGAGGTATCAGCAAACCGGTTACAGCGTTATGCTATATTTTTATCGGCATACAATTACTCGATAGAATACGTGCGTAGTAGTGATAATAACGCTGATTACTTTTCCCGTTCCTTACCGAGTGACACAGCTGATTGTACCGGGGAGGAGGGGTCGCGGGACGTGTTGGAGGAGCGCGCCGCGTATGTCAATTTCATTGTGGAGGGGAGCCTGCCCGTCACAGCGCAGCGCTTGCGCATCGAGACCGATAAGGATACCGTTTTAAATAAAGTTAGGCATTACGTTATGAATGGTTGGCCGCGTTCTGTTAAAGATAGTAATTTAAAGCCGTATTTTTGTTGTCGTTTAGATTTATCCTTTGAAAATGGTTGCCTAATGCGCGGTCATAAGGTTGTCATTCCGAGTACGCTACGAGATGAAATATGTAATGATTTGCACAGTTCGCACTTTGGCGTAGTGAAAATGAAGGCCGAGGCGCGTAAGCGACTTTGGTTTCCCGGCGTAGATAGGTACTTGGAGAGTGTCGCGGCTGCGTGCGGCGTGTGCGCGCGCCTGCGGCCGGCGCCGCGCCGCGCCCCGCTCGCCCCCTGGCCCTACCCGCCGCATGCATTTCACAGAATACATTTAGATTTTTTAGGTCCCTTTAATAATCAAATGTATTTAATTATTGTAGATGCTTTCTCAAAATGGGTGGAATGTTACTGTATGCTCAGTTCATACGGTTCAAAAGCGGTGATAGAAAAGCTTACGGATTTCATGTCCAGGTTCGGGGTTCCACATACGTTGGTAACTGATAATGGTACATCATTTGCATCACAGGAGTTTGCGCATTTTTGTAACTTAAACGGAATTAAGCAAGTTTTTTCTCCGGCTTATCATCCGGCCAGTAATGTTCAGGCGGAGAGTTTTGTTAAAATAGTTAAGAAAGGATTAAAGAGCATTATTTTAACTGGTCCAAATAATACTATTCCCAAGGCAAAAATTTCTAAATTTTTATTTGACTTTCGTAATTCTAAAAACAGTACTACAGGGAAATCACCAGCCGAGTTGGTTTTCGGCCGCTCCTTGCGATCTAGACTGGATTTATTGAATCCGACAGAAGTCAGTCCCTCGTCCGCGGAGCTCGCCTTAACTGTGGAACGAAATCAGTGCTCTCAGGTTAAACATTACAAGGGAACACCTAGACCTGACTTAATGGTGAACGATGCAGTGTGGGTCAAAAGATATTCATCTAATCAGAAATATTTCTGGACCGAAGGCATAATTACTCGTAAAATAGGAGCAGTGACATATGCTATATATATTCCAGAAATTAAAGCAGAAGTGATAAGACATCTCAATCAAATTCGAGTACGCAAGGCAGTTAACGTAACTTCGTCGGCGTCTCAGCAGTGTTCATGGCAGCCAGATGTAGTCCAGGACATTGATCGTACTTCGATCAGCAGCGAAACCGACACAACAACCTCGGAGTCGGAGGCCTTACCAACGACTAGCGGCGAGACCGGTATGTTACCATCTGTCGCTCTTGCGTTACCAATCTTAACACCCCCCAGAGTTACTGCTACGGAGGGGATGAGTGATGGTGAATATGAGAGCTTATCGAGTAGTACGAGTACGAATGATAACATCACAGAGGAAAGCCCAGCACGGCAAAATGTCAGGTCTAGACGTAATAGACCTAAGGTTAATTATAAGGCATTTTATTAGTTTTAAGCTTGTGGTGGAGGGATTGTTGGATATTGTATAAAGTGGGTATTCAAGGATTCGGTGCGCGGCTGCGTCCCCACCTTGTGTATTGGATTTCCTTAACCAATAAAGCAGTGTGTAACTAGCTACGTGTTTGACTGGTCGTGTCGCCCCCTACCCTTGCTTCCCATACTTAACAAAAAGCATGTTCTAAAGCAAAGTCTATATTTTTAAAGGATAAAATTAAAAAGTCAAATAATAAAATCAAAACAACTTGGGATATTATTAAGCGTGAAACCGGAAAAGGTAAACAACATGACAACAGTCTAGCGCTTAACATTAATAACGCAAGAATAAACTCTGAAACAGAAATTGCTAATATTTTTGATAACTTTTTTGTAAATATACCATTAGTAACCACCTCTAATTTGAATTCTTCACCAGCTTCTGCTGTCTCGGTTCTTGAAAAACATGTGTCTGAGTGTAGTTCATTATTTAGTTTTAAAGAAATTAATTCGAGCGATATAATCAAAACATTTAATTTACTTAAAATGAAAACTACCACTGATTTATGGGGCATATCTGTTACTGTACTTAAAAACATTATTCATGCTATTGCCCCTTATCTTGCTATTATATTTAATCAGTGTATCGCTCAAGGAATTTTTCCTGATTTAATGAAATTTAGCAAAGTGATACCTTTATTTAAATCAGGAAACAAAGAAGACCCAAGCAATTATAGACCAATATCAATATTACCCGCCTTAAGCAAAATATTTGAAAAAATAATACTAGAGCAATTATTGTCTCATTTCTCATTAAACAATCTCATGCATAGCAAACAATTCGGATTTATGAAGGGTCAGTCAACCACGGATGCTGGGGTTGCACTTTTAAAGCATGTGTTTGATGCCTGGGAAAAGTCGCAAAATACTCTTGGAATATTTTGCGACTTATCCAAGGCTTTTGATTGTGTTGATCACCGGACGCTGCTGTTGAAGCTAAATCATTACGGTGTAAAAAATAATGCCCAGAAACTAATACCGTCGTATCTCAGTTCCAGAACTCAGACAGTTGACATTAATGGAGTGAAATCAAACGGCTCTCAGATTAAACTAGGCGTACCTCAAGGCTCTATTTTAGGCCCTTTTCTATTTTTGGTTTATATTAATGATTTGCCTTTCTTTGCCAAAAACTTCTGTGATATTGTGTTGTTTGCAGATGATACTTCTTTAATATTTAACATAGACAGAAACAAAACCAATTTTGACGATGTAAACAAAGCACTGTCACAAGTACTCGGTTGGTTTAATTCTAACAATTTGCAGCTTAATGCAAAGAAAACAAAGTGCGTACTTTTTTCTCTGCCAAATGTACAGACGGTACCTGTAGAAATTGTAATCAACAACGAAAAACTGGATTTAGTACAATCAACGATCTTTCTGGGTGTAACTTTAGACTCGAAACTTCAATGGCATGCGCATATCGCAACATTAGCTGGTAAGCTTAGTTCTGCTTCCTACGCTATTAGAAAAGTACGACAGCTAACAGATGTTGATACTGCTAGAACTGTATACTTTAGTTATTTCCATAGCATCATGTCATATGGCATTCTTTTGTGGGGATTAGCGGCTGGCATTAATGCTATATTCATCTTGCAAAAACGAGCAATCAGAGCCATCTATAAACTAGGCTCCAAAACTTCGCTTAGAGACAAGTTCAAGGAAATAGGTATACTGACAGCTGCATCTCAATTTATATTAAATTGCATTCTTTTTGTACGTCGCAATATTAACTTGTATACCAAACATGGTGATTTACACAATCGTAATACTAGAAATAGAAACAAGCTCGTAATGCCTCGGTACCGTTTAGAAAAGGTGCACGGATCTTTCGTTGGTCAAGGTATACACATATATAACAAAATCCCAAGTGATATCTTGGATTTACCATATCTAGAGTTTAAGAATCATATAAAGAGTGGCCTCCTCAAAAAAGGCTATTACACTGTAAATGATTATTTGAACGACAAAACACCTTGGTCGTAACACTCGTAACAAATGTTCCTAGTATGATATTGTGAGTCGTGTCCTATATTTTATATTATTACCGTTTATATTAGTTAAGCTTTTAATTCGGTCATTTAAGGTAGGCAGTTTGAGTATGTCATGCTCACTAAAACATTTCTACGGTGGTGGCGTGTGAGGCGGGTCGTTACGTTCCCTAAAATATGGTTGAGCGAAGCGATGGCTGGTTCATGCGTCATGCTCGTGAACGGGTGCTGCCAGTGGGAATGGGTCTGCTCTTATCTGCTTGCCTTAAAATGTGTTTTCTTTTGTTTTTATTCATTTTATTAAGAATTACATTTGAAACATGTATGGCGCAACTTGCAGTATATAGTAGAATTGTCTTTTGTTTTAAACTAATATTAAAGCTTTAAGTAGAGTTCCTAAGTAACTGAAAATTGTTCACCGCTATGATCATTAGTTCGCCTATACTTAACTGTATTTATCATAACCCATTGTGTAATTGTGATGGAAACTGACCTTAGTCATACCATGTTAAGGTCATTTTTCAATTTGACGACTCTGTATGAAATAAGACAGGGAGAAAAAAACAACCCTTGGAGTTTCTTGCCGGTTCTTCTCCAAGGCCTCCCGCTGTAGGGTTTGCGAACCGATGGCGTAGCTTCTATGACGTTCACAAGTATTGTAAATAACAATCTAAATTGAATAAACAAATTTGAATCTTGAATCTTGAATCTTGAATGTCAAATGAGAGTAGAATACCGATTAACTCCACAATCGAGCTACGATTGTAATACGATTGAAGAGCAGACTAGTAAATATTCCGATGGCAGTTCAATGGCAGTTCAGTCGTATACCATTGGTCTTAAGTTAGTAGCAGAATACCAAAAATGTCAAAAACCGCTATTGAGATCCAATTAAGATTCAATTGAACCATTTGTAAATTAGCAGACTTGGGGCCCAGCTCCGATCCAAGGGTTGTTTTTTTTTAGTAGGTAGGATAAAATATATAAGAATAACTTACTGGTGATACAATTTTCGCAATCGTTAGCTGTAGCACGAAAACTGTCATTATGGTAATCGTAATAGTAAAGTTTACCATTCGTCAAAAGCTGTCAAAGTGCTGCTGTCAAATATCTATTGAATTTTAATTCTTTACACGACCGAAAGAGGTGCTGCTCTGGTTTTTATCATACAACATTATACAATCATGACAACGTTATAGATATTTTCCATGCTATAGGGGTACAGTTCTGTAGTTCCAAAAATTATTGCCTACATACAAACTTTATCTCTTATAAGGATCGAGAACATGAAAGTGTAGAGTAATTTCGCCCATTTTATTTTACAAAAATACGATAAACTGTCGGTAGCGCCCGGCGACCGCGAACCCTCGACGCGAGTGCCCTCCTGCTTAGGTACTCTGCTTACTCCGCTTACCAATGAGAGTGTTTTATTTATGGGAAAATGTAGGAACCAGTTATTGCTACTGGAGAATTCACACTTAGTTTTTTATTAAAAACATTTGAAAAACAAATTAATTTAAGTACTTCTAATTTTCAATACACTAGCTAAGTATACTGGTCAGTTAACTCAAGGAATTATATCAATTCAAAGACCTAAAAATCTGCAATGCATTTTTAATAGCGGAGAAAATCTTTACCTCACCTTTAGTTCTACTAATTATCTAACATTCACTCACGTTATAAGTTAGTGGTTATTCTAGGGACTATCTCGGTAATTAATTATCTTATTACTCAGGTACACACGGCGGCACATCAGACTATACATGTTGACTTTGAGACCGTACCTTTATGCCCTACGTAATTAAAGCTGTTATCGGAGTTCAACTGTTTAACTTGATGTGCTGTCGAGTGTACATCAACTTTGATTTTTATGGCAAAGCCTCCAAAAGGCAGATACCAAATAAAACTTGCTAATTGTCTAGTGTGGCGGCTACATGAAGATGGACGTGCCCCAACAACATTGGGGTTCCGTGGGCAATCACGCGGCATTGTGCCTGCTATTAGATTACGCGGGTTCTGCACGCGAGCCGCATGTTGAGGACCGCTGGACGTGTGGCTAGGACCACACATGGGTACCACACACAGCTAGGTTTATGTGGTGGTTAGGTAACCACCACATAAACCTAGCTGCTAAACGAATGTTTAAAATTCGTAGTAAGTTGCAGTTTCTTGTACCTACTTCTTCAAAACACAAGAAGCTTTATTTCAACCCCGAAAATTTGTTAAATGAAATTATTTTTACTTTTTTGCATTCACAATGCAATTTTTATTATTGAAAATGGAGTGTAGAGTCACAAAGTAACTACGCGGGCGGTCGGTGGTAGAGTGTAGTAAAGTGTTGAGTAATTGAGATAAGTATAAGAAAAAAATTTACCTGTCTTACAACTAGCTCTATTGGTACTCAAACCCACGACCTTTCACTGTCCGGGCGAATGCTCTCTCTCGCGACTCCGTGGCTCATTGCTTAGGCGGTGGTCTGCAACAAACGCCGTAGGTCGCGTCCGGCGTGACGCTGTGCGCGACGTCCGAATGCTTACTATGGAAATGCACTGTAGTGGTCTCTCTCACACGCCAGACGCCGCGTCTGTAGGTCGTACGCTGCCTACGCAGTCATTTCGGAGCATTCTTGCGTACGGAGACGTCGCGTTTTTGATCAAATTACTATGCGCAAAATGTAATTTACTACAATTTAACAAATTACAATCACAAATTGTAATTGGCTACTTCAATTACAAATTACTTGAACTAGCTGTGCCCGCGACTTCATCTGCGTGGAATTTAACAAAAAAGTTATTTAGTTTATTTAGTGTTTTTTCGTTGTTGCATTTTTATTAGAATTATTATTTACTAGCTTTTCGCCCGCGGCTTCGCCGGCGTGGACTACACTACCTTATCCCGCGGGAATGTGATATTTTTCCGGGATAAAAAGTAGCCTATGGTCCTCTCCAGGCTACAAAGTATCTGTGTCTTAAATATTTAATCGCATAGTTAGTACCTACATTTTTTAGGGTTTTAGGTAAAAAAAACATTAAAAACATAAAAAATAACATTTGTAGAATAACATCATCATCCTCCTCCTCTTCTAGAAGAACTCTTAAAATTGTTTGTTCATCCATATTTAACTTCACGATCATTCGCATTGAGCGCGTGCGAGAAACTGATCGTAGTTTGCGTTGAGAGCCGCGTCTGAGAGTGACCATGCGTCCAGTGGACGCGGCGTCAAATGTAGACGCCGGACGCGACCTACGGCGTTTGTTGCAGACCAGCGCCTTAGAGGCGCGATGTGAAAGGTCATGGGTTCGAGTTCTAAAACTTCATTTTCAATATTTTCCATTGTTAAAATAATGAAGTTTTAATGACGATAAGAGGTACTTACCTAAATCCAATTTTATTAATAAGAATGTAAATTGAAGTCATCATTATTGTTGTGACATTACCACGATGGGAAATAAGACTTCGAACGAGTAGGTAATTTTTATTTGTTAAGTAAATCTTCAAATAAATATCATGTAGGAAAGTTAACTAATATAGCAACAGTAAGTTTTCGAGTTTTAAACTTCATTAAAAATCGTCTTCCTTGAGATACTTTAGAAGTCTAGATATCACGTTTGATTATTGAAATGTTCAACTTAGCAAGGTTATTAGTCGAAGTTTTATTTATAAACGAAATACCAAAATCCAACGGCGAATCCAATATTCCAGTGGTTTAATTTGTCGTCAAAATGTCAATATTGAATTCAATGTAACATTGTTATTGTCATACTTTTACCAATTGTTATACTTGCAGTCAGCTGTCAATCACCGTAGTTAAGAGAGTATGCACACCGCGTTTGTAGCGCCCGCCGTCGACGCGCTTTTATTTTATTTTTATTTTATTTTAGAAATTTTAGGAAAACTTACAGCTACTTATAAGTACATTAGTTGATGACATAATTATAGAGGGCCAATTAAAAGTTTCCACAGATAGTACAATTTTGTATAGATACAGACGCGATACGCACGCAAGTCTCACGCGCAGCCTGCAGACCTTTGCACACCTAAATTACTGAAAAATCGCGCCGTAAAGCGCGTGTGTGTCGATACCAACACAAACCAATTTCTCTGCAGGAAAAGAACCCGACTGCAAAAAATTAACCACTAAAAAGGAAATCAAGCTCTTTAATTTCACATTGCAGTTCGGAAGCCCTTTAAAATCTAAAAAGGCCCCTAACTGCAAAGAAAAATTAAAGAGTCTGTATTTCCCCTTCAGTGGTTATTTTTAGCAGTCGGATTTTTTTTTTAATAGTTATGTTTTTATTTTAGAATTTTTAGTTCATTATTAATAATAGTAGATTGTATTACAAGGGAGCAAAATAATATATGTACGGCGAGGGCGCTATTTTGAATCCAGAGCGCAGTGAAGGATTCTAGAGTAGAATCTCGAGCGCAGCGAGGGATTCTAAAGTAGAATCCTAAACGCAGCGAGGGATTCAATATACGCCGCCCGAGGTGAAAATAATTTTGCGGCCGAGTAATACACTCTGCTTTTCATCCCCCTCTATAAGAAAAGCAGTAAATACAACTCAAACTACCTACCTTTCTTTGTCGTTCGGATACATCATAGCGCTAGTCGGGCAAGAAAAAAAAATGAATTTTGAAATAAAAAAAATATATGTCCATCAGATTTCTTATAAGTATCTCCGGGGATGCCGTAGGGAGGGTTGAAAATTTTGTTACATTTTAGCTACGACTCACCGTTTACGAGATATTCTCAATTTTATAAAATTCCGTTTTTGAAAATTTCTCGGTCCCGATAAAAGTCCCGGCCCCATACAAAATCAGTTGAATTTTTTTTAAAGTACTGCACGCACACCCTTTGCTACACTCCAACCAATGCTTCTTTAATTATGTTCTAAATTCAAATCTCATCGTTCTGGACCCTGTTATGAAGCTATTCAAAATTCAAATCTCATTTTCATCCCATCGATTCGAAAAGCGATGATTTTTTATCTAATAACAGGGTCCAAAACGATTCATTTTTTGCCTATTATGACAAGAGGGAATAAATGAGATTTGAATTTTGAACAGCTTCATAACAGGGTCCAAAACAATGAGATTTGAATTTAGAACATAATAAAAGAAGCATTGGTTGGAGTGTAGCAAAGGGTGTGTATTTCAAAACTCAAATTTTTTTCTTGCCCGACTAGCGCTATGATGTATCCGAACGACAAAGAAAGGTAGGTAGTTTGAGTTGTCTTTACTGCTTTTCTTATAGAGGGGGATGAAAAGCAGAGTGTATTACTCGGCCGCAAAATTATTTTCACCTCGGGTGGCGTATATTGAATCCCTCGCTGCGTTCAGGATTCTACTTTAGAATCCCTCGCTGCGCTCGAGATTCTACTCTAGAATCCTTCACTGCGCTCTGGATTCAAAATAGCGCCCTCGCCGTAAATATATTATTTTGCTCCCTTGTAATACAATCTACTATTATACCCTCTTGTCATAACACGTAAAAAATGAATCGTTTTGGACCCTGTTATTAGATAAACAAACAACCATCGCTTTTCGAATCGATGGGATGAAAATGATCTTTCTTAAGTAAGAACTCACTAATTTTTGTACTTAAGTTCTTTTTTTATTTGATTTTATTTTTATTTATTTATTTGATATTTTTTGCAGCGAGTTCTTCAATACTAGATTTTCATAAATACATGTACTCAGTTACATGTATTTATGAAATCGCTATTTGAAACTCTTCATTTTGTTACTCACTCGATGGGATTGGTAAAATTTTGTATGTACTTTGTACTATGTATTTTGTTTTTTATGTAAGTAAGTACCCAACGTCACTCACGCCATTAAGACGAATGTAACGATGTATCATTTAATTTTATCAAAATCGGTTCATCCGTTTAGTAGTAATGAAGAAACAAAGGAATAGACACATATACATACATACATATATTCATAACCCTCTTTTTGGGCTTCGCCGCAGTCGTGTAAAAAGCGCGCTGTCGACGTGCGATTTTATACGGCGCTACTAAAAGTAGCTGTGTGCAAAGGCTCTTAATATCAGCAATGTGCAAACAACAATGTGACACAGAGTGTGTTTAGAATTGACCTTTTACAATCGATCACATCTGTCAATCAGCAACAAATGGCGAACTGCTAATTTTATTTTCGTTTTCGTGATTCTATTACTATAGTACCAAAATATTTGATTCATCCACTTACAATAGAATAGTTTCCATTGTTATAATGTTCTTGATAGCAAATGTTGCAACTCTGGTCAAAATTATCTGTCAGTTTATTAATATTTCGTGGATATGCGTGTTCAAAAAGCTTCATTATGCCAGTTTCACACTCACTGCTGCACCACGAACTGTGTAATCGAAACTAGGAACAGTGTTGATAGTGTGTAGATAGACACTAAATCGTTATTCACACGAACGAAATGAAACAGTGAACTTTAGAGATATGATCAGATAACATTAATCTATTTATTGCATATAATCTTAAATAAAAAACTGCCATAGATTAAAAAAAACATGTTGATGAAGCAGTCAAATTGACGACAGCCATAGATTAATAACTCTTCGCTTCGCTTACGCTAGATCGATAGTCTTCATACTAAAGCTTTGTCAAAAGTGAAGCAAAAAATCAGATTTATGTGTGTGCGAGCATTACGTGCCTACGTGCGCCGACCAACCCCGACACGCACACAAACAAAACTTTGATGTTAACAAAACGGGACGTTCGTGTAAAGTCGGGGGCCGACTGAGCCAAATTGGCTCAGTTTGAATTGCTTCATTTTCTTAGGCCTACTCGGTTTCTAGGCGTTATTATTCTAAGACGACAGCCAAAGAGTGTAAGATTCATGGTCAATTTCACTATAACTATACTATATATATTTACCATGTTTAGATTTATTTATGAGTCCCCGATATTTCGGCGCAGTTGCACGCGCCATGATCACGGAGTAACTGACTCACGGACACGGACTCATAAATAAATCTAAACATGGTAAATATCCCGTTTTTTACAATAGTTATAACCAAAGAGTGGTACTTACTCTTTCTACTTTGAAGGATTTATAAAAAAATTAAAAGCCTTCAATTATTCTTATTTTAGATGTTTAACATAACGACTCTATTTTCGAAACAATTAAAAAATTAGAGACCAATGAACATGTGAGAAAAAAACGAAGATCTATTACTTTGATCACTGTAAAATGGCTCCTGCACCTTTTTCGTGTTCTGTGGCGCCTTTTATGTCTTAAAAATAATTTTCTTGTATGAATAAAGGAAAGATGAAATAGGAAATTTGTTTTGGTTTACATTATAGTACAATGCAATCGTTCCTCAGCCACGGAATGTAACATAATGTAAATTTACATTGCAATCCGCTGCGTTCGCAGTGTAAATGTGTAACCCGCATTATAAAAGTGATCGAAACCCTCGGAGATGTCGGCCGATGACAAACGAGCGCCAGCAGCTGTATTCGCACGCGATCGCAACAATCGAAGTCATGATTGATCGCTCGCGAATGACGATCGCGATCCATTCACCATTCTCAATTACATATACTAATTTAAGGAGCGAGCTCGGGATTAGGGTGGGAATTGCTTATTGAGAACAGCTAGCTCAGCAATTACAGCTAGAAATAGAGAATAAGCAGTTTCTTCATATTCTATTAATTGATAGTAGATCTACTTACCTCTTATAATCGAATTGAAATTTCGGAAAAAGTAAAGGCTTAGAAATAAGTGATATATAAATATAATATATACCTAAATATTGGACACTATCACATACAATACATTGTTCCAAAGTAGGTATAGTAGCTTAAGCACTAGTATTATGTAAATTGGAAAAAACGATGGGTACTACCACATACACCTACCATCAACTTTAAGACAGCGATTCAAAAATAGCGCGATGCAGAATAGGTTCCTAAAATGAATTGCTTTCTTTCGTACTCTGACCTTCTAAAAACTGGATCGCAAATGAATTGCTAAATGTGAATGACCGAACGATTTGTGTCCTTATTTCTTCCATCCGTCTCTTTTACTCGATTCTGTCATGCCCGGAGAGTGAGCGGGACGGGAATAACCTGCAGGTGTCATTTTAGCTTAGCCGAGTTATAAGTCAAATAAGCCTACATGACAGCTTAGCGGCTGTGAAATGTCATTGAATGATCTCTGAATCGCTGTCATTGATATTAAGCTGTCGTGGTACGAATAAGCGAAGCAGTGCCCGTAGTGTAAGTTTTTATGTCAAAATACGCAAACTATTTCGACTCCGCATTTATGTCAATTTGTATGAAAACTTTATTAGCGCCTCTAGCGGCGAGAAGCGCGCTTATATAGTTTTCATACAAATTGACATAAATACGGAATCGAAATAGTTTGCGTTTGCTTGACATAAAAACTTACACTCGGGGTACAGATCAGTTTAGGTCCTAAACAAAACCGCAATAAAAGTTGATGGTAGGCACCCTGGACCCGAGGAAATATTGACACCTTGAAAACCGGTGCGTACTCCACTCGGCCACGGAGGTCGTCTTAGTAATTTTGATTTGACAGAACAAAACTTATAGAAGACTACATTGAATCGCCAACGCGCATATACGAATATAATAATAACCTTCCTCTCTCTCTCAGACATTCATACTAGTAAAGGCGCGCATACACGGGCAATTTTTTTGGCAATAATTGCCTGGCAACTGTAATGGATTGGGGCAATTAAGTGAATCAATGTTGCTCCATATTTCGTGATATTGTGTGGCCGTATCTCAGCAACAAGTTGCTACATTTTGACATTTTGGCACCGTCCTTAATGGGAGAGTTTCCTGCAGTAATTGTTCGATACACTAGATGGCGCTGTAACCGTAACACAACCTACTTTATTCAGCATATTACTTGAAAAAATTACAAAATTACAGTACATGACACACCTCCCACCTCACGTCCTGTTCAGAGGATACGCTCGGTACCTATTATTATGCAACTATTCGTATAACTTGATATTCGGAAACGATATTCCAACCTATAAAGCATGACACTATTTTCTTTGCTATTTTTTTATATGTACTTGTTCATTTACTTCTTCAGATCTTTTATCATACTTCTAATGGCATTTTGGGTGCGAATTGTTGCGCCTAGATTGTACACTCTGAACTAATCTGATAAATTTAAGTCGCTATAGTTGGGTAGAACAAATTTTTGAGATAACGATGAAACGTCAAAAGAAACTCTCCTATTGCTTGATGTGATCATGGCGTCAGATATGGCAGGGAATACGCTATTTTATTTGACCGTGTAAGCTCACCTTAAGAAGTATTGCCAAGTATTAATCTGCTAGAGTGTTGCATATTTACTCTTTTGGTTTTAGAGAAATAAACTAGTTATGTCTATCCCTTAATTTACGATGCGCTGTCCGAATACCTTTTGTTGACTATAAATAAAAACAAATAAACCATAATAATGATGAACCATCGATGATGGAGAGTAAAGATAACATTAATTATGCTGCCAAAAGTTCCTCTATACAGATTGGTTAGCTAGTCATGAGTGATGGAATTGACTGATGGTAGCATGACCGTCTAATGTACGCCTTAAGGTCATAGCCCACTTACCTATACCGCACCGCTCCAACACTGCTCCTACCCAACACCGCCCTAAACGAAGGCGACAGCTAGCAGGCACCCAGCAGTCCACGCGGCGACAGCTATCACACTCCCAGCTGTCCACGCGTCGACTGCTATTCCCTCTAAGGTGCGCGGCGGCGACGGCGCGGCGACCGCTAGCAGTCAGCGCGCGGACAGCGCGCGGACCGCGCGGCGTCAGCGAGGCGTCAACTACCGAGCAGTCTGACGGCGCGGTAAGCTCGCGGACCGCGCGCTGTCTGCTATTTTATATTATTACTGTAAAATGCATCTACATTGAACGATATTAAGTCCATATTTGGCTGTTCATACTTTGGTTGGGTAGGAGCGGTGCGGTATAAGTGGGCTATGACCTTTAGATTTGCATGCTATGGTAGTTGGCTGAATGGGAGGAGCTACAGAATACATAACACCTGTAACTAACATGTTACCCCAATCAAGTGCAAATAAAATAAATTCTATTCTTACAAAAAATAAAAACAACTTGAATTTACCGAATAACGCTGTCCCAATCTTAGCCCACGTTGAACTTTGCAAATTCATATCAAACACAAGCTGCACAAAATAATCTGCAATTCCCCAAAAATCGATTAAGCCCAAGCGTGGGTATCGCATCGCCAACAATGGTGTCCTAATCTTGACGGACGACGGCGACGCAGTACGCACCCTTTAATTGGCGCGCGCGGCTGTCACTCACCGCAGCCCATTTATATTATAATAGGTTCGATTCCCGCCCTAGAGGGCTTTGTTCTGCAATTTCTGCTTTTCGGCTTGGGAAGGGATGTGTTAGATCTTAATTTATAGGGAAATTTTTGAAAAACGTGAGTCGCTTTTTAGGGTTCCGTAGTCAACAAGGAATCCTTATAGTTTCGCCAAGTCCGTCTGTCTATCTGTCTGTCTCCAGCATAGCTCATAGACTCTTACTCACACACAGATCACCTGTATGTAGCAACTCTTAGTACTAGAAAGCTGTAATTTGGTATGAATATACTTACATTTAAATCAACGATTTTTTTTTCGGTTACTACACGTGAAGTGGGAATGTATTTTTTTTTTCTTGTCTACCCCATAGTGTGGGGTGTCGTTGGATAGAAATTTCAAAAATATTTTGCGGGTTGTGAAAACAGTTTTTTGATTGAGGCATCCGTTTGTGAATTATTATTTGATTATTATGTTTTAAAGTGCAAAATTTTGTTAGAGTCAAGTGTCCCCATCCCCTTCCAGCCAAATGTTTCCCAACAAGCAAAGTAATCCTATAAGGATTGATTATAAGTCTGCCTCCACTAATAACGTTCTTGTAAAGGATTTGTTGTAGACTCTTTTACTTATAATAACATTTGACAAGTCGTAATATACTCAAGGGCAACAGTTTTTATATATCTATCTTATAGCGTGCTACAAGACTAAAGTTTAAAGCATTTATAGGACACTTTTACTAGTAATAGCATTTCACAAGCATAGATATTCTTAAGAGCTTTTGCTTTTATATCTCAGTCTTGTAGTTAGCTGCAAGAGTATGTTATAGGACACTTTAAAGAATAAGTCTCGTATAATTGTTTTTGCTAAGACTATATAGTCCTGAACAATATTTTGATCTAATAGTAGCATTTTGTAAGTAGAACAAGATTTATAACACACTTCTCTGAGATTAATATAAGTTTGAACTGCTATAGTTTTATTTGAGACTTTTTTAAATCTTATTAGACTCAATAAGAACGTTATGAGATCAAAAAAGCTTACGAGCCACTAGGTCAAGCACTTAACTAGTAAACATCTGCCATTTTGTTGATTTCTCCATTCTCTTGAGGAAATAAGTTTAAATATAAATTTAAATTATTGGAAACGATTCAAAAGGAGCGGTGGTTACAAAAGAATAGTGACAAAAACGTATCTATGATTAGTTAGTGAATAGGTGGTCATTTGGAGAATAAATCCGACATGATCAGAAAGCAAACAAAAGCTTTTCAAGTGCGAATTCAGGTGAACTGACAGAGGGTTCTGCATATTATTCTATTAGCAATATTTTTTTTTCTTCATCTCACCACTCAGAAGGTGAAGAAGTTCAACATTGGAAAGAAGAACACCATTTCAAATGAATGAATGAATTCTAACAAATGAGTCCTAAAAAAGTGAATAAAAACATTAGTGTAAATAGATTTCAGGGAACCCTAATTTGTTTCAAAATGGAGAAGAGTTATCTGGACTAAAACTACTACAAGCACTAATTTACCTATAATGGTTCTACAAAGTACTTAATGCAGAGAATTTTAAAACATGGCGAATATACATAAGAATTTGATTAAATAAAATTTTTACAACATTGTACTATGTGCTTATTTTCGAGGGGCATTGGTGAAACTAACCAAATTACTGTACATATTTACAGTAAAAATGAGTTCCCCATCCTCCCATTCACTCACATACTTAATTACAAATACTTACTACAATGTATAATTATTTCTATAATAAAAGCAAGTGTATTTACGTTTACAATTTAACTTTAATCAGAAAATAACTAGGAACAATATTAACTTATAAAATTTATTTCTAAACACATTCGCTAATTACATTATAAACAATATTGAATTAGTAAGATACTTGTGTAATATAATAATAAGAGCGTTTGTGCTTGTAATTGTTTCGTCTTAGTTTATTATAGAAGCAATTGCTTTTCGCAAACGCTTCCTCAAGTATGTTATAGGGCTTAGCGACATTCTTTAAGCTGGTTATAAGATAATTACAGAAATAATAGCTCCTATAACTGCGCCCAAATCCAGGTTTGTAGCATACTAAAAGTTTCTTATAAGAGAGGTTAGAAGTAGTCTTGAAGATAGCTATAAGAACTGATTTTGCTAGTTGGGTTGTTTTTGGATAAGTACGTGAAAAAAATCACGATAGTTGTGTATATGACGAAGTTAAAAGGATGAAGGAAGGAACTATCACAGCTAGTAGGCTTTACAAGTTTTAAGATATAACACATTTTCAAAAACTGCAAATATAACTTTGTCATTCATACGAACACTATGAAAAACAAAGTAATTTTTTTCTGGCGAAAAATGATAGTGGTATTTTTGCTAGGTGTATGTAATCGGTACGTTAAGTGGATACGGAACCCTTCATAGGCGAGTCCGACTCGCACTTGGCCGATTTTTTACATGAAACTAGCGGTACTTAATTCGTTTTGTGTTCTTGCTTTAAGGGTGCAGTAGAGGGGTGGACAAAACACAACTATTAATTAATTTGGATAATGTATTCGCTGTGTTTTATTTTATTCAATCAACCAATCAATCAATTTATTTATTTGCCACAAACATGGTAATTATGATGGTAGGTTACATTTGTTTGTACAACATGTTTCGCCTATTACTAAGCATGCAAATTTTACAGTTTTATTTATATTCAGTTCTCAGTTATTGTTCGAAAATTAAAATTAAAATTTATACATTATATAGATTACATTTCATACATTAGAAAATAAAATTATATTAAAGTTTGAAATGTCACAGGTTTAAATTGCAAATTATTTAATTATGTCGTTTAGTCAAAAAATCATTAATGTCATAAAAGTTTTTCGTCAATAGCCATTTAAACAAACCATTTTTAAAATTAAAAATATTTAAACATTTCATACAATCAGGTAGAGTATTAATAGTAGATTGTTTAGCAAGGGATGTATGGCACCCATAACAGTCGAGTGTTTTGGCGCACGAACGAAGTGAGGGCGCCGATAGTTCGAGACTGTTATGGGTCCATACGCCCGAAGTAAACACTCTACTTTTCATTTTGAATATGAGGAAAGTAAAAATAAACAGAAATAATCTAAAAAATATTTTTCCTATGCCCGCGGAATTTTCGAAAGACTAACTTTTTTGTTCATTTTGTCTGTTTTAGGGAAGGCAAGAGAAACTAAGTCCATACAGTCTTGTTTGGTGTTTGACCCGTACACTATGCAATTCCATGAAATTAATAGGCTGTTTTTTATGTTACAAATAACTTATTTGGTTTAATCTGTTTCTAAAAACGCATTCTTTAAAAATTTTTCCAAAAAAAATTAAACCGCCTTCAAAACAAAACTGCAAACAAAAACTCATTTCCCAAAAACACGTAAAAGTGAAAAATAAATTGAATCATTCAATTCAAAGTACGAAAGTGCTGGAATTTTTCTAATTAATCTTGAACTTACTGATCTGATTGAAGTCGGTGTCAAGCCAAAGAGGTATTAATATTAATATGTATTTGATAGGTTACAATTTACACCACTCTGCGCATGAGATGAGATATTGTGTATTATTGTTTCTCTATTTTGAAATGAAATGAAAATGAGTTTTGAAATTGAGTTTTAAGTATTCGTTCTTGTTACTTTCGGCTTGACACCGACTTCAATCAGATCAGTAAGTTCAAGATTAATTAGAAAAATTCCAGCACTTTCGTACTTTGAATTGAATGATTCAATTTATTTTTCACTTTTACGTGTTTTTGGGAAATGAGTTTTTGTTTGCAGTTTTGTTTTGAAGGCGGTTTAATTTTTTTTGGAAAAATTTTGTTTATTTTTCCTTTTTTAGTGTAAGAAATCTACTATAAGAAATAGCATAATGAGCAAGGGTAGCTCAATGTGCAACGACTATAGCCCATATCTAAATTAGAACACTCAGACTAGCACCACCCTCCAACTCTTTACTGTTATGCAGTTTCCTTCCACCATCAGCTAACCTAAATAACTTGAAAGAATACAACTTAAAATTCTATTTGCGCTTGTGGTACTTAAAAACATACTTTAACTCCTAAGCGTTAAAGAGTTTTACCTTCCATCATCAGCTTAACTAAATAACCTGAAAGGAAACAACTACAAATATTTACGTATCAACGATATTTAAAGAATTAATCTCCAACTAATAACTATTGAGGAGTTGTACCTTCCATCACCAGCTCATCATCGTGAGATGATGACTACCAGTCGCAAATACTTGAAAATTACTTATGAACCTTAAAGGAATCGTATTGCGCCCGTAAAATATTTAGTATTTAATTAATGTTTTCGATGGCCATATGTGGTCTTCATCATCAGTTACTCTTCACCAAATGGTGCTTACCGAAAGCAAATGCACGAGTTACTTAAGAAAATACCAAAATCGCTATAGGTGTGCCTATAATATTTGAAGAGTTCCCTTGATTTCTCCAGGATGCCATCATCAGATCCTGACCGTATTACAATGGGACCAATTTGTAACTATATGCTTTCAAACCAAAAAAGAATTTCTAAAATCGGTTTATAATTGACAAAGTTATGAGGTAACAAACATTAAAAAAAAAAATAAAAAAAAAAATTCAACCGAACTGAGAACCTCCTCCTTTTTTTGAAGTCGGTTAAAAAAGACAATGTTTTAGATATTAAAATAATAATTCTACGATATTAATTATTTTATATAATAGCAAAACATAACTGTATAGGCTTCTGTGCCTTTGCCTGCATACCTTTGGTAAATAAATGTCCAAAGAGATACTTAAAGACTCTACACACGTTCCTATCCGACCTCCGATTCGGTCTGCTCCCAGACCAAATCGGAACGTGTGTAGCGCAGATTTGGTCTGGGAGCAGACCAAATCGGCTGTCGGATCGGAACGTGTGTAGATGCTATTACAGATTTTGACATGACCCCTCCTATTCCTTTTTTAGATTTTGTAACGGCCCTAGGGCCGCCACATACCACTTTCACCCCGCATTTTAGGCAAGTTAGGAGTTACTTTCAGAATATGAGACATGAAAACCATTTTTCACACTTATGCTCTGAAATGTTAATATTATATTTGAGAAAAGAATGCAGTACGTGGCACTTTTCCGAGGTAAACATTCTAAATTTGAAAATCACTGCAGTAATGAATTTCAGTACTTACTTACTGCACTAAAATCAGTGCAGTAAGTAAGTACTGAAATTCATTACTGCAGTGATTTTCAAATTTAGAATGTTTACTTCGGAAAAGGTACTACCCAAAGATATTATTACCAAATTTTTTCTTTATTTTTTCTTTCGTTATTCCTGTGTATAAAAACAGAAAAAGCAAAGGGACATTTGCACCATACAGCCACATTATTATTATTATTATATAGGTAATGATTATATCATAATTAGGTTAACTTTTTTTTTAAATACGGTGCGCACAGAGTATATTACTTCGTATTGTACCACAAGCGCTATGTACCCTTAGCACGAACATCAATCGAAAAAACAAAATGAGATTTATCATAGACAAAATATCCTTTACTAGTAATTTTGTATGGGAAATATGTACAGCGCCATCTACCACCCAGAAGCGGGTATTGAAGTTGCGCATTTTAGTAGCAAGTAGTAAGTATCAATAGGCTGTATGACCGTTCCACTTGGCCTCACAAACCAATAATAAAAAACTCGGCGGGAATGATTTTCAGCGGTTGATTTGATATCAGTACAGTTTATTTATATTGTGTAATAAATTATTAAAATGAGTTCTGCCAATGAAAAATATACACACATTGTATGTACCTACTCCACCAAATTTGAGAGCAGAAGCAAAATGAATAACAGAAAACTTACTGCCAGCAAAATCAAAAGAAAGATAGGTATATGAAACCTACGATCTGATTTGGAAAAGTGAAAAAAAGGAGCATACGTTTTCGGAATCTGTGTTGTTGGCGTATTTTAATGATACATCATTAAAATAATATTATTATGGGCGATTTATACATAAGTGTGCCCGGGAAAACAATAACATTTACACTTAATAATTGCCCGAACATGTGTCATATAATTTTAATAAATTTTACTTAGTTAAACAGTTTTTTATTTCCTCGCATTTCTTGCGAAAAGCACTATACAAGCCTTGTACGGTAAGCAAATTACCTTGCCTCGAATGATTAAAGCCCTCGCCTGCGGCTCGTGCTTCAAACCATCCTCGACAATGTAATTTCTTACTTACCTGTCCTCGGCTGTAATGTACTATAACACACATAGTTAGACAGCTCTTAGAATACTGTAATGTTTGAGGTTTTTCTTGCAGTACAAGTCTATTTGGATTTCTAGTATTGCGGGGATAATTATCACAAGCTTTCCTAAATAGTTTAATATTTTGTCTTACAAATACACATACCTCATATATGTAAAGTGATGGCAGAGTCAGTAAGCCCAGACGCGGAAATAACGTACGACATGATGTGAGTGGAGGAACACCACATATGGCTCGTACGCATTTTTTCTGAGCAACGAAAGCTCTGTTGACATTTGTACTATTCCCCCAGATTATTAAGCCATATCGTAATAAAGACATCACATAGGCATGGTAAGTAGATATGGCTGTTTTTACATTTGTCACATTCTTGACTTGTTTTAAAGCATACAAGAACTTATTAATTCTAATACAAACATTATCTACATGTGTTTTCCAATTTATGTCACGGTCTACTGTTAACCCTAGAAATTTAGTTTGCTTAACTTCATCTATTTTTACATCTTTATAATGAATATTAAGGTTGATACTTTTATGATTGTTAAATTGAGTTTTTGTCAGATTTATTTTTAAATTATGCATGTCAAGGTAATTAATTAAATTATGAATTGTGCTATTAATGTCAATTTCGTGTTCATTAGTTGTACATTTTTTATTATCTGATGTCACTACAATCGAAATGTCGTCTGCAAATGAAATACATTTATGGTTAGTTACTTGTGAATCGTGTTATTACCTACTGTTATATTATTTCTGATTTATCTTGGAACTTTTGTCAAGGACGTTTTCGTCAATAACATGGTTCTTTTCCATTTAAATTAATTCATTAAACACAGACTACAATACTACAATAGACTTCAGAATAAATATTCATCAAGTCTCCATCCGGCTCGTCGGACCAAATGTCACAATCTCTCAAGAAGACGCTATAAAACAGAGCAAAAATAATTTGAACAGTTCATTTCCTCTCCTATCTTTTAGTATTTCTCGTCCGCTCTTAAATTCAATATTGCATTAGTAGGGTACGTCGTTTTCATCTGAAAGATTGTAATTTTGTCTGTAGGGTTCCGTATCGGAGATAAATGGCATTTCGAAAACTGACAGTTCTTCCTTCTCTTTGTGTCATCATCATCATCATCATCATTTCAGCCGTACGACGCCCACTGCTGGGCATAGGCCTCCCCCAAGGATCTCCACAACGATCGGTCCTGCGCTGCCCGCATCCAGCGGCTTCCCGCGACCTTGACCAGATCGTCGGTCCACCTTGTAGGGGGCCTGCCCACGGAACGTTTGTCCGGTTCGCGGTCGCCATTCGAGAACCTTTCCGCCCCAACGGCCATCGGTTCTCCGCGCTATGTGTCCCGCCCACTGCCACTTCAACTGAGCAATCCTTCGAGCGATGTCGGTCGTTTTAGTTCTCCTGCGGATCTCATTATTTCTGATTCGATCGAGCAGGGAAATACCAAGCATCGTTCTCTCCATTGCTCGCTGGGTAATCTTGAGCATTCTTATGAGACCCATAGTAAAAGACCACGTCTCGCTTCCATAAGTCATAACTGGCAGCACACAGTGGTCAAAGACCTTAGTCTTGAGACATTGAGGAATTTTGGACGCAAATATATGCCGGAGCTTCCCAAACGCTGCCCATCCGAGCTGGATTCGACGAGAGAATGTTCTCTTTGTGTACATAATAATAATTTTGTTAATGCCCTGATACATTTTTGGCAATACCCAATGCCTGGGTCATTGAGGTACTTAATAAGTAGCTTTAAGACCTTTTACACACTTATATGCAAAACAATAAATCCATAATAAAAAAAATGTTAAAGTGTGTTTGTTTGTGTATTACTGTAGGTATTTGTCCGTCTTTCACGTCAAAACGGGGCAAAGATTCAACGTGATTTTTGAACTGGAGATAGTTAAGGAGCTGGAGAGTGGCATAAGCTACTTTTTATCCCGGAAAAATATCACATTTTCGCGGGATAACGTGGTGTAGTCCACGCGGGTAAAGCCGAATGCGGAAGGCTAGTATGAAATGTAATCAAAATAGGCTAACTTATGAAAGGCAAATTCAGAGTAATTGTAACGGATCCACTATCATATGGTAACACCACGTACTTCCATACTTTGCCAAAGAAATACGATCTAGCAATCAACAGGATGAGAAACGGCACGGAAAATGAAAGAATTACGGCGAACTGCCGGCCTAGCATGAGCGGCTTTTATCGACTATTGACGCATGATAATAACTTGCTTACACCTTAGTGGGGTAAGCAAGACAGCATGACGTGCTATATCATATCGCGTGATATAATGATGGTCATGCTTGGCAGGCTGATTTCAATATTTATTTATTGTATCATAGTTGTCGGAAACAATCATTGTTAAAAAACCTTCCATAAATCCATAACAAGTCTTCCAGACTTAAGATTCAAGCCGAATATATTGATAAGATATAATACTAGTTACTTGGCACGAGTCATGCTTGACATTTTCGGTATTGGCTGAGCGCGGTCAACTGTAAAACAGAGTTTAATGGTTTGATTTGAAGAGAGTTTATAAGATTTTGTAAATATATTTTACTGAAGCTTACTGTGTATCTAGATGATTAAGTATCGACTCTAGAAGTATATTATAAATTTGAATGGAACATCTACTTGGGAGCAGACTAAGTCTAATCTACGAGTAACCAATTTACTTAATACCTACTTAAAAAGTAACAATATACAATAATATATTCTAGTAACATCAACGTTTTATTTTCCGGAAGGGATCATTCTATGGTCATACAACTCTTGCGTTACGGACTGACTGACAGACAACGTACAGCCAAAAATACCGGGCGCAAGAAGCTGAAATTTGGCATGCCGTTTCTTGGGGAGTTTAGGGGAGCAATAAGAGAGGATTAAAAAAAAAGGGTTGACGCAGACGAAGTCGCTAGGTAAGCGCTAGTAGTTTATAAAAGTACTGCTGACATTAAGCTTTAACCTTTTTAATAAATAACAAGTAATCTATTAAAGGCGCTACTCGGAAAAATATGGACTTTTTGATTTAAAACTATAGGACGGTTACAGTTGTTAAAAATCTGGTAATAAGATATATATTTCTTCATACCTTTATCTAGAATCGTATAGTTTCAAAAACACGATTTTATGATTTTGCCTCGACACTTTTTATTTTCGAAAAGACCTCTAAAAAATACGAAAAGTGAAGATTATTCTTAAATGGGGTTACTTACACTATTGGAAATTGGTTTAATAAGTGGACACCAATAATATTGAGGATCGTATAGAAGCATTTTTTTAAATCGCTGTAGTTTTTTAATACGAAGTGATTTTGTGTTTTTTTTTGCCTAATCTGCAAAATCGGTTTCGCACATTTTTTCCGAGTATCGCCTTAAGATGAAAATTTTAATATCCGCAACGTCATCTGGTATAAGGTGCTCCATCAGGGCTGGCACGCTGGCGGGGCTGCTCTCTTATTAGATGACAAATCGCCCGGCGCTCGGCGAATGAAGAGAAACGGCCGGTGCCGCTAACTGATATTCATGGCGCGGGCGTTTGTGTCACCCCCTTTATTTTATACGGGAAAATTAATTTGTGCAAGAAACAATGCTGTTAAATGCCACATATTCATAATTCAGAACGTGCATGATAGGTTTTGTCTTATAACAAACTAGCTGACCCGGCAAACGTTGTTTTGCCATATTAATTATAGTGGACCCGGTAAACTTCGTATCACCAACATCTATTATAGATAGACAGATGAAAATAAATAATCGCGAAGAAGTTTTATACACTGTTTTTTATACAGTGCCACAAACTTTGCTGTGCCGGTGGCCAAAATGTGAAACTAACGTGATTTTTTTTTATGTCATTTTGCTGTCAAGTTGATGTCCAACCATAGCGCTGCTGGCGGCTGAAGTTCTTAGAAGTCAGGGCCGGTTAAATTACTACAAAAAAAAGAAAAACGTACGTAGCGCCGCTGTCACCGGCACAGAAAAGGTTGTGGCACTGTACAGTAGGTAATCCAAAGCGGCTAAAACGAAACGTCAGTGATTACAATACTCTTTGACATACCTCTTTGGAAGCGGCTATGGAAGAATGACAGTTTTGGGGAGTCTAGTACGACAGTTTATCGATTTTCTATACAAAATAATCATTTTCATTTTATAATTTTCCAGAATAAAAAGTAGCCTATGTTACTCTCTAGCTCCCAAACTATCCCCATACCAAAAATCGAGTTGATCCGTTGCTCCGTTTTGACGTGAAAGACGGACAAACAAACAAACAAACAAACAAACACACTTTCACATTTATTATATTAGTATGGAAGTATGGATGTTAGTAGTTAGGTAACTTTTAAAGGTTCTATGGTGTCTTCTTCAACTTTTAACATTGAATAAAACCATGGTCTTACAAAGGCAACCTGATGATAATTACTGTACTTTTTATTACCACACTTTTATTAGCTTCACTTGTAACTAAGTCACAATGTAAGAAAATCTTGGAATTCAATTTTAACCTACTTCTAATTGTCGTATTGATTTGAAACTTTGCAAGTCTATATGAATCCGATGACAATACAATAATTTGCTACCATCGAGCTGATCTGATGATGGAGTCAAGAGGTGGGCAATAGAACTCTTCAATGGCTGCTAGGAAACCCCTCGAGTTTAGGCTTATTTGTTTTGTTCTGATGAGACCTATTCGCTAGACTTAATGGTGAGGGTCTGATGATGGAGCAGGGAAGAAGCCAGTGCCACTTCTTAATAACCACTAGGAAACCAGTCGAGTTTGGGCTTCGTTGTTTCGTTCTGACGAGACTTATTAGCTGAACCTGGTGGTGAGGGTCTGATGATGGAGCAGAAAGGAAACCAGTGGCACTCCTTAATGACCAATAGGAAACACCTCGAGTTCTAGCTCATTTGTTTCGTTCTGATGAGACCTATTCGCTACACTTGGTGATGAGAGTCTGATGATGGAGCAGGAAGGAAGCCAGTGACACTCTTTAATGACCAATAGGAAACCCCTCGAGTTTGGGCTCATTCGTTTCGTTTTGATAAGACCTATTCGTTACACTTGGTGGTGAGGGTCTGATGATGGAGCTGGGAGGACCCAGTGAAACTCCTTAATGACCTCAAGAAAACCCCTCGAGTTTGGGCTCATTTGTTTCGTTCTGATGAGAGATATTAGCTACACTTGGTGGCGAGGGTCTGATGATGAAGCTGGGAGGAAGCCAGTGGCACTCCTTAATGACCAATAGGAAACACCTCGAGTTCTGGCTCATTTGTTTCGTTCTGATGTGACCTATTCGCTACACTTGGTGGTGTGAGTCTGATGATGGAGCAAGGAGGAAGTCAGTGGCACTCCTTAATGACCACTAGGAAACCCCTCGAGATTGGCTCATTTGTTTTGTTCTGATGAGACCTATTCACTACACTTGGTGGTAAGAGTCTGATGATGGAGCAGGGAGGAAGTCAGTGGCACTTCTTAAGACCACTAGGAAACCTCTCGAGTTTGGGCTCATTTGTTTCGTTCTGATGAGACCTATTCGCTACACTCGGTGGTGAGGGTCTGATGATGGAGCAGGGAAGTAAGGGTTCGGCTCGCACATCTGGTAACTAATAGATGCCACTTGAATTTGTATTTGTATTTGAGTTTTAATGCTTACGGGGTGGGCAGAAACATGAATGGACTGTGAAATCGATTACCATCCCCATCCTAGGCTTGCCATTAGTTAAACTAAAAAGTAAAAAATAAATATGTAGTTTAAAAAACTATAGAAACACACTTTTATAGGAACAGACGAAAAAGTACAAAATAACCGTCTATTCAGCAACAGAAAATAAAAAGCGTGGTGCGCCCTTTGCAAAGCATGCATTCAAGTACTTAATATTGACAACGCGCACCACGCTTTTTAATTTCAGTTGCTGAATAGACGGTTATTTTGTACTTTTTCGTCTGTTCCTATAAAAGTGTGTTTCTATAGTTTTTTAAACTACATATTTATTCTATGAATTAATCAATCAATCAATCAATTCAATTATTCATCGACCATCTTGGTCATCGTTAAAACATTATTACATAATTAAAAAAATCAAATAAAATTATATAAAAAATAACATTAAAAAAATATTAATAGAATAGAAATATTAACAGAATAATGCAATACAATCAAAATTAAATTAATATAAATTTATAGCAGACCGGCAGCCCCATCTATCGACCGCCGCCGCCGATAACTACTCGGCCTCAGAGCGAGACAGTGTCTTACCTCTGCGTGCGAGTCGTGGCGTGCGGCCAGCGCGATATAATTTATAGTCTGCGGTACTTACAATGTTTTATGGATTTTTGAACTTCCGGTAGTTCGCCATTGTGATTGACAGATTCAGTACAGCGTCTTGCAACAGTGTGTTAGATTTTTGTCATTGTTCGTAATTAAATTATATAAGATGTCATGCTAAATAACTTGTGTTGTGCTAATTTTCATCAATATATACATTTTGCAATCAAGTCGTCTAGTTTTACTTGGGATACTTCGCCTTTGCCCGTCGTTCTCACTAAAAATTCATAAATAATTCATAAATAAATTATAATCTAAAACTAAGTTAAGTTAACTATAATATATCTTTGAAATGGTACCTTATAAAAACCCCTCTACTGTCACGAGAAAGTTTAGCTGAGACACGATTTTTCACAAACATTTTCATTTGATATTTTGTTTTTTCGTGCTTCGTTTGAGAAAACGTTGTGCTTTTATTTCATTGGTATTCCGAATTAATTTCGCAGTGAGTCCTAGGGGATTCTAAGGTCACAAAGTTTCTCTGAAACGTAGAATTGTTTCTTTTCTGAATAATAAAGTAGGAAAAATTTGAGATCCAAAGTTAAATTATAAATTATTCAGATTTGGACAGAAGAAAAACAAAGGTGTGGGTGTTTCAGGCGATCATTAATATTTGAATAATTTGTCACGATGACTATTTTTCAGTTATTCTGATACTTTTACACAGATATACTTTGATTGACATCACTAAACTTTTAATAATTAATAGGAGGAACTACAAGTCTACCTCATTGTTTTCTTTCGGGTTTTTTTCTAAATGTGTATTGTTTTCAGATTGAGTCGTCGTACCGTCATACCAGACGGAGATAATTATACCTAAGTTCTACAATACTGTCGCAAATTACATTTAAAAAAAAGTTTATTGGCTTCACAATTTGAGACATCTTAAACTAGTGGTCAGTACCTCCTTTTAAGTCTTTGCCTGTAACTGGGTGCCTACCATCAACTTTAAGACAGCGATTCAAAAATAGCGCGATGCAGAATAGGTTCCTAAAATGAATTGCTTTCTTTCGTACTATGACCTTCTAAAAACTGGATCGCAAATGAATTGCTAAATGTGAATGACCGAACGATTTGTGTCCTTATTTATTCTACCCGTCTCTTTCACTCGATTCTGTCATGCCCGGAGAGTAAGAGGGACGGGTATAACCTGCAGGTGTCATGTTAGCTTGGCCGAGTTATAAGTCAAATAAGAGTTCTTGACAGCTTAGCGGCTGTGAAATGTCATTGATCGATCACTGAATCGCTGTCATTGATATTAAGCTGTCGTGGTACGAATAAGCGAAGCAGATCAGTTTAGGTCCTAAACAAAATCGTAATAAGAGTTGATGGTAGGCACCCAGGAGGTACTGCCTCTTTATAGTAAAGTACATTTAAGACAATAACAAAGAAAACTTTTCACTTCATATCTTTTAACTTCAAATAAAAATTTCAAGGCCCACCTGGTAAAAAGAGATAAAGCAATCTCATTACTTTCCTTACACCTTCAACATTTCTTACCCTAAAAACTCCCTGAAAAATTACATCTCTTACCTTAACTCATCATAATTTAGAATTACGTCGTCACGCTCGTGGCCCACTTTATCAGCTGGTCCCAGCGATGGGATCATCCATCCCACTTTACCCTAACCTGGTTGTTCAGTACACCCCTGCCTAGACCGCGGAATGGCTAGCGCAGTGGAAGCTGGTATTACTAGTATAGACTCCGGACAAAAAACTAGGTTTCAGCCGGGATGTAACTGAACAATTGGACTGCGATACACAGCGCTTAATCTATATTGTGAAGTAAGGTGGATTTTACATACTGTCTGTGGTCCTGGGCAGTGGAGACAGAGGTGGTGTAAGGGAGCGCGCGCGCCCCTGGGGTCCTTTCTTCGTCTTCTTCTGCAGACCTTACCCATTAGTCACATTACTCACAACACAAATAACAGCGTTCACAAGACACTGGGCGTTTCAACAATAGATACACAATAACACACGGAGGAGCCTTTTGTCAAGATATATATTGCCCCTGCAACAACACGTGTGGTGGATGATTATCCTTCAAAGCATCGCGACCGGCCACTCATCAGGATGGCATCAAAATCGTGGTCGTACAACACGGGATCGGCAGGATAATTTAAGATTTTTCAAACTCGATATGCCAGGCACATTCAACGCGAGCGATTTTTTAACAAATTCAGCAAAATTAATCCGACATTTTTCCAAGAAGAATTCCAATCAAGTGTCACTGTCAACTTCAAGTGACAGCTAATGTCAATTTGACGTGACATTAGAGTTGCGTTCAGAAACGTCGATCTTTTCCGAACATCCCCCCGCCCCGGACCGTTAAGAACGGTACGTCAATCTACGGGTAATCGGGAGAGCCCACTAACTGCTCTCTTCAAAACCGAATCTCGAACCAAAACCTCAGCAAAACGAGGAACTCCGTCAGTTCCGGGGTAGAGTTTAACAATGCGCCCCCTTCGCCAACATAGGGGCGGCAGGTTAGCATCCTTAATCAACACGAGGTCGCCAGTCTGGGGTGGGGTGGTTTTATCTGTCCACTTCACGCGCTGTTGTAGGATATGCAAATACTCCATCGACCAACGTGCCCAGAAGTTTTGGGACATCTGTTTCAAAAGTTGGTATCGCGACAAACGATGGGATCCTACATCCTGAATCGGATATTCAGGCAACGCCAAAAGGGGCTGTCCGATCAAGAAATGACCTGGGGTCAACGCTTCCAGGTCATTCGGGTCCGAAGACAACGGGCACAAGGGTCGCGAGTTGAGGACGGCCTCAATTTTACAAAATACCGTATCAAGTTCCTCAAACGTGAGAATAGTTTCTCCAATCACGCGACGCAAGTGTGTCTTGGCAGCCTTTACACAAGCTTCAAATATTCCTCCCCAGGTCGGACAAGCTGGTGGGCTAAACTTCCAGATTATCCCACGCCGGGAGAGGGTGGTTCCAATGTCTATTTTATTATCAACAAAAAACTTAACTACTTCCTTAAGATAATTACACGTTCCCTTATAATTAGTACCACAATCGGAACGTATCAATGACGGCAGTCCTCTACGGGAAACAAATCTGCTCAAGGCGGCGACAAAGGCTTCGGTAGACAATTCCGAGACAATTTCCAAGTGGACAGCCTTGGTGGACAAACACACAAACACGCACAAGTACGCCTTATAGGTTTTAGCATTACGCAGTCTCGAAGCCTTTACAGTAAAGGGACCGGCGAAGTCGGTGGCGACTCCGGCAAAAGCTCTACATTCCGTGACGCGATCAGCAGGCAAATCACCCATCTGGGGCTGCATGGTCGCGGCCTTCAATCGATAACAAGGCAGGCAACGGAAAACCACAGTGCGAATGGCTCGACGAGCAGACAAAATCCAAAATTCACGCTGCA
Source organism: Crambus lathoniellus (assembly GCA_949710035.1). Taxonomy (NCBI): domain Eukaryota; kingdom Metazoa; phylum Arthropoda; class Insecta; order Lepidoptera; family Crambidae; genus Crambus; species Crambus lathoniellus. The sequence goes on along the minus strand of OX453308.1, from coordinate 30,552,302 downwards.
AAATGGCCAACAAAGCATTACAGCCAGCATGTTGTGCATTCACATGGCGATCTGTTATTATCAGTTGAGTCAAATGTCCGGCTTTAGGTAACAAAAGGGGGTGACGAGCTCCATACGGCAGGTTCGCATTTCGAAGTCTTCCGCCGACTCGCAAAAGCCCACTCTCGTCCAGGAAGGGATTTAATCGCGATACCGCGCCCTTCAACTTGCGACGGCCTAAACGCAAAATTTCAATCTCGGACTCAAAACTATCAGCTTGTACTCTCCGGACCCAAAACAAGAGCGCGTCCCTACGCTCGTCCGGAGTGAGAACCGACGAATCACGCCTCGCGCGTGGGTTTCTGCAATTGTACACAAAACGTCTGATCCAAGCGGTAACACCAAGCAGCTTCTGTAAGGAGCTGTACCGATCCAACAACAAATCCTTTTCCCCGGCGGGGTTAGTCTCCAGGACGCATGCCCGCATATCAGGAACGGCTACGTTCGACAACGCTGGAGAGGGCGGCCACTCCGACTCAGGCCGCATCAACCACAGTGGGCCCCACCAGAGGGGGTGGTTAATTAGGGTTGGGGCTACACAACCCCGAGACGCACAATCCGCGGGATTCATGGTTCCCGGCACGTGTCTCCAAATCAACTCGATGTCGGAATTACAAATCTGCGACACTCGATTGGCCACAAACACGTCCAAGGTGTGCGCCGGAGCCTTCAACCAACAAAGGACGACCTGACTGTCCGTCCAAGCATAAACCTCTTGTATCTTAATAGATCGACCTAATGTGAGCCATACGTGGTTCAACAAACGCATTAGGAGGGCAGCTCCACACAATTCCAACCTCGGGATCGTATGACGAGTCCGAAGGGGAGCGACTTTGCTTTTCGCTATCACCAGATGCACAGCAGCAACTCCGTCAACAGTAACGGTGCGGAGGTACACGGCCGCAGCAAATCCACGTTCGGAGGCATCGGAAAAGCCGTGAAGAGTAACTTTACAATTTTCAGAAGGGAGGAATAGCCTCGGCAAATGCACTTCATTAATCTCGGGGAGGGATGAAACGAAGCTCGACCAATCTCGGAGTAACTCGTCCGAGAGGGGTTCATCCCACGACACACCCGAAGCCCATAACCGTTGCAAGAAACACTTGGCCATAAACAGCACGGGGCAAATCCACCCATTGGGGTCAAAGGTACGTGCGACAGTAGACAATACTAAACGCTTGGTCCAGACTTTCGGTGGTCGTAAATCCACACAATAAGTGAAAGTGTCAGAGACCGGTTTGTACTGTACGCCAAGGACGGTCACCACATGGGGATTATCAACATTTTCGAATAGGTGGGGGTCCTGCTGGTGCTCTTCGGGCAAACCTACCAGTACATCAGGCGAGTTGGATATCCATTTCCTCAACTCGTAACCTCCCGACTTCAAAAGGGCGGTGAGTTCGTCTCTCAGGACAATCGCCTCTGAGACAGATGAGGCGCCCGTGCAAATGTCATCCACATAGACGTCACTGGCCAAAATGGCGGAGGCGCGAGGGTATCTCAAGCGCTCCTTCTCGGCCAACTCCAACAAAGAACGAATCGCAACAAACGGGCTCGAAGCCAAACCGTACGTATTCGTATTCAATTCATAAATCAACAAGGGGTCCCTAGGACTCTCTCTCCACAAAATCAATTGGTACCTCCTATCCTCTGGATGGATGACCGTTTGTCTGAACATCATCCGGATGTCAGTCATAAATACAATTTGGTGCCGCCGGAAGTTGGTCAAAATGTCTGAGATCTCCGTGTGCAGCTTGGGACCTACATGCAGACACTGGTTCAAGGACGCTCCAGTAGAGGTGGGAGCCGAACCGTCAAAGACCACCCGAATCTTTCCGGATTTCAAAACGGCGTGGTGCGGCAAAAAGAAGTGCTCAACGGAGCGCCAATCCAAATCGCTCACGGACATGTGCCCTAACTCCTCATACTCCCGCATGAATTCAACATACTTCTGGCGGAAGACCGGATCCTTGCTCATGCGACGCTCCATCGCCACTAGCCTACGTTCCGCTAGCGGTCGGGACTCGCCCAGAGGAGGTCGGCCGGCACGAAAGGGGAGACGGGTGATCAAACGACCAGAGCGGAGGCGACCAGTGTTATTCTGGTAATACAACTCGCATTCATCCGCTACTGGGTCTACCCGCGGGGCTGGTGGAGGTTCCTCAACCTCCCAAAACTTCTGCACCACTTCGGAGAGAGACACATTAAAAACAAGACCGCGATCCTCATCAAGGGAATCCAAAACGCGGCGAGCAGGGCCCATCACAACTGTACCGAGTGTCGTCTGCAGAGCTACCAAGCCATCTGGCTGCAAAACTCGCTTCCCCGTCAACAAAACTCGCCCCAGGACATCGGCTCCAAGGAGAGCATCAATCGGGCCTGGGCGGAAGAAATTTGGATCGGCGAGTGGGGAATCAGACACCAAAGACAACATACTCGGTCCCAAGTCAACTGAAGGTTGGCGGCCAACAACTGTGTCCAACACAATCGCCGAGGTCTTAATGCCTGGCGTGGACTTATTACGTGATGTAAATTTGAAGTCAACATGCCCTAACAACCCGGGGACTTTCACATCGCCAACACCTCTCACGCCTTCCGTGTGGGGGTGCACCTTGAGGCCCAACCGCCTAACTAACCAAGATGACACAACACACCCCTGAGCACCGGAATCCAACAAGGCGCGAACTTCCACAAGGTCGCCATTCAATCCCCTGACAAGCACAGAGGCCGTGGGCAACAAAACGGTCTCTGGAGGGGTGGCTACAATCGACCGTAAACACGTTGATTGCTAGTATGTGGGGTCCCCAGACGTCCCCCCATGGTAAGGGGGTCGCTCATAGCGATCCAGTGGGTCCCAGTCTCCCACATACTGCCTACGTCCAAATCGCCCGGTATCAGGCGGGTTATATCTCCCGGCCCCTTGAAGACGGGGCGGGCGCCGCTCCAAACGCGGGTATTCGGCGAGCGGCGGCGAGAATCGGTGCCTATCATCCACCGTGTACGTCGCCCCATAGTCGCGGGGGCACGGTGACCGATTTTCAGAGGGGGGGTCCCGGGGACCCCCGGCTGTGCGAGGCTCAACACGTTGCGGGGGGCTTCTACGACCTCCCGCATCGCTCGCAAAATCGAACCCCCTAGTTGGGGACCGATTTCCCATGGGGGGGTCCGTGGGACCCCCGCCCGTGCGAGGCTCAAAACGTCGCGGGGGGCCTCTACGACCTCCGGCAACGCCCGCATAACTCATCCCCATCCTTGGGGATCGGTTTCCCATGGGGGGGTCCCTGGGACCCCCGCCCGTTTGAGGGTCCAAACGTGGCGGAGAGCGTCTGGGGCCACTCTGGTGGCCACTAGAACTGCTGCGGGATGCAAACACCGCGGGGGGTCCGAGACCCCCACCCATACGCGGTGATCCTGCAGCGACGCGCTGCGGCGCTCCGCCGCCCTCTGGGCTGTTCATGCAGAGGAGGGGATGGTGGTTGCCCTTACAAAAGCGGCATGGGTGCGCTTGGGTACATTCGCGCTGCATGTGCAGGCCCAAGCACGAGTAGCACCATGTCCGTTGTCGCGCGATCGCTCGACGGCCTTGGACGCGCTGGTCGAGGAACTTATCACAACGGGTCGTGCTGTGACCCGGTTCCCGACAATACAAGCAGCGGGCGGTCTCCTGGACGGCGGCATAGCGGCCGGGCGCGCGAGGGGCCATACGCCCCCTACGGGGGGGTCCGGTGGGGGATCTACTCTGTGGCACAGGTCGTTCGGGTCCCATAGGACCGGCCAGAGAGGAATTATCTGCCAGTCTACTTTCTCCTTCCAGGAACGTCAAGAGGTCCGAGAAGGGTGGCAGATAAGTCGCACTATCCCCACCATACTGCTGCTCAAAACGGACCTTAACAGAGTCCGGCAACTTTCCCAGGACAATGTGCAGTAACAAAAACGACCACTGCTCCACTGGGAGTTTTAAGTTTTTTAATGCGTTGTATGCCACCAACAGCGGATTCAACAAAGCCACTCTCAAGTGCATCACGCTGGCAACGCGGGGTAAATTCAAAATGGCGGCAACATGGTTGTCCGCCAGACGTCGTACGTTCTGGTACCGACGGGCAATCAAATCCCTAGCAATAGGGTAGTTTTCATCCGAGGGGGCCAAATGTTGAACCGATTCAAGGGCCTCCCCTTCCAACACGGATAATAAATAAGCTAACTTCTGGCCCTGGGTCAAATCATCCCGGGCATGTACCAGACTATCAAAAATATTAATAAAGCCCTCCCAGTCCTCTAGACGACCAGCAAAACGCCTTAAGTCTAAGGGGGCCAATCTAGCAAAGAGAGGGGGCATACTCTTAGATGTGACCGGGGACGGGCTCGGTTCATTCTCTCTTGCCACTTGCAAAGGTCGAGCTACCTGGGTAATTCTGTCCGCAAAATCATAACACTGGTCCACATCCAAATCGACTTCTTGTCGCATTTCCACATCGGCCTCAACAGTCCTTTCCAAAAATAAGGCATACTGTTCATCGACAACAGCCAAACGTACGGGCAGATCTACGTATCTGTTCAACAAGGCCTCCGTTCTATCCGGTCGATCCAACAACGCAACCGCAGACGCTAACCACCGTAACTCAGAACGTATTTTGGCTTTAGCAGAGGAGGCCGTCATTGTAACGTCACAAATTGATCAACAAAAACAACAAATTCAAAATATTCACTATAACACAAAATCTCCAATATTTGGAGGTTATTACTAACCACAAAATTCCAATATTACAACAACAAAGTATTTATAATGACACAAACTCTTAAATATCTGGAGGTTATCAGAAAACAACAAAACTCACTGACTATTGAAATTCACTCAAAATCACTGACTATTGAAATTCACTTGGATATCAACACAACATACTGTTACACAACAACAAGTTAATTTTAATTATTTCAAAGCACAAGTTTCAATGAGTTTCAATGTGTAAACAATGTCCCAAATCATTTAAGTTTCACTAAGTATTGAGTGCAAACTTATTAGCTAACCTTTTATTAGCTATTATTTTAACAACAAACTTGTCAATATTCACAACTCAAATTTGCTAACAAAACTGAATAATAATTATTATGAGCAAAGAAAGGCATCTGTTTACAATTTGGAACTTCAATACATGACTTCAATACATTAATTACAAGACATGGAACCAATAACAAAGGAATGCCCTTTACTTTTCAAATGCAAGTTAATTACCATTTACAAGTACAAATTAATCTAGTCCGGACCAGATGGTCATCAACACGGCACTGATTAATACAAAGTTTTGGCGTGGGCCTCTCAGGCCTTCAAGCTACGCTCTTGGCTACCAAGAAATGTTCAGTACACCCCTGCCTAGACCGCGGAATGGCTAGCGCAGTGGAAGCTGGTATTACTAGTATAGACTCCGGACAAAAAACTAGGTTTCAGCCGGGATGTAACTGAACAATTGGACTGCGATACACAGCGCTTAATCTATATTGTGAAGTAAGGTGGATTTTACATACTGTCTGTGGTCCTGGGCAGTGGAGACAGAGGTGGTGTAAGGGAGCGCGCGCGCCCCTGGGGTCCTTTCTTCGTCTTCTTCTGCAGACCTTACCCATTAGTCACATTACTCACAACACAAATAACAGCGTTCACAAGACACTGGGCGTTTCAACAATAGATACACAATAACACACGGAGGAGCCTTTTGTCAAGATATATATTGCCCCTGCAACAACACGTGTGGTGGATGATTATCCTTCAAAGCATCGCGACCGGCCACTCATCAGGATGGCATCAAAATCGTGGTCGTACAACACGGGATCGGCAGGATAATTTAAGATTTTTCAAACTCGATATGCCAGGCACATTCAACGCGAGCGATTTTTTAACAAATTCAGCAAAATTAATCCGACATTTTTCCAAGAAGAATTCCAATCAAGTGTCACTGTCAACTTCAAGTGACAGCTAATGTCAATTTGACGTGACATTAGAGTTGCGTTCAGAAACGTCGATCTTTTCCGAACACTGGTTGAATCTGGTTCATTCTTTAACTGGGAGAATCCGTCTCTGATGATTCACGCACATACTTATTTATGCGGGCGGGAAATGAAAACGTGGCATTTTCTTACGGTGCCGGCGAGTAAAGTAGAGTACTGTGGATGGTATAAGATTTTAAACATTCATGGTCAATTTCACTATAACTATTATTAACAACGGGATATTTACCATGTTTAGATTTATATAAATAAATAAATAATTATAAAAAAAATATTTATACTAAATATCGGGGACTCATAAATAAATCTAAACATGGTAAATATCCCGTTGTTTATAATACTCGTAGTTACTGTGGATGGTGTTGCCAGCTGTGATTTTTCGTTGCCTGTTTCTTCAGGAGATAGTGAGTGTATCGTTATTGATTGTCATTTTATAGTAAGTTAAATAAGAGAAAAAAATTTAGAACTACACTTATACTATAGAGAGGTAGTTTGTAAGTTTGGACGTTAGAGGAAATCTCTGGAACCACTGATCCTTGAAAATTTATCAAAGTCAAACTCATAAATTTTTATTCATATACATTAAGTAAATTAATGCTTATGAATCGTCCAACATTTCTTAAATATAGGAAAAATGTGATAGTAAAAAACCACGAGCCCTATAAGTAGCCTGAAAGCTACAAAATTGCATTGTGAATGCGTAAAAATAATATAAAATCTCATTTTTTAAATATCTTGAAATATTGAATATCTTGAAAATTCTTAAACAAAATTATTCCGATATGCTCACAAACCGGAAGCTGGTATTAAACTGGTGCTATTACTTTTATTTCCCAAATGAAAGACAGAACTAGCATCAGTTTTAAACCAGGTCTAACTTTTATTCCTAAACGTGAACTTAAATTAATCCTGGTTCAAAAATGGTGCTATCACTTTTATTTTCCAAATGAAAAAAAGAATTAGCATCCGTTTTAAACATCTAGTCCATGCACGTTTTGGAAATGGGGAGCTAGTATTTAAAAATATAAATCTGTTACATACTTATATGCCAAAAACTTTTTCTCTGTCGTCCTATTTGTCCATTTAGTCAGGTCTTTCTTCTTGCTAAATCAATTACTATTTATATATTTAGAACATAAAAAACAATTATCCTTTCTTTTGGACTAACATATTTATTTATGCCACAAAGCCAAACAGTTCTTCTCAACCTAAAACATCGCTGTTGACATAAGTCGCATTTTACCGTTTTAAAGGATTGTAAATATGTATTATTCATAAAGCTTTAACTAGAATAAAGAAAAACCAGCTTTTTAAATTAACTCAACAAATAGCGCTGCAAAAGTCTGTCGCTAACAGTGCGGTTAGCCGGTTATTAATAGGTTGTTGGAGTTTTATATTTATTTTGTGATTTTAATTATTCCAACACGCTATTTTAAGTTTGGTGAGGTTTTAACTTGTTCAAGTTTTAAGTGTTTATTGGTTTTGCATCAATGAGAACCTATAGCACAGAATATATAATAGTACTAACGTCCTATAGGACCTAAAATTAATTAACTGGTCATACAGTCAGATTTAATACCCAATCCCCAGCCATGACAGGCCTTTAGAACTGGCAGTCAGTGAAATTTAGGTTTTATGCTTCGATCAACAATAGTACCACATATAGTGCAACCAAGGAATTTATAAGTACTACGATAAATTCCTTGAGTGCAACAAGCTTTTCTGTTCCGGTGATAACCTTAGGAACTAAATCAGTTTTCATATGACAGTCCATTTTGACAGCTAATTTCGTATTGCAAGTGGCACCACTGTCACTGCTGTCACCGGAACAGACAGGCGTGTGGGACTTATAGTACCTACTATTATTGATCGAAGGTTTTATGTGGTTCTTTTCACCTAAGTTCACAATTTTTGAGGAAGTGACCAAAAAGTTTGCAATTTTTCCGTAGAAAAATCAAAACCTTCTTTATGTTCGAATACCAAATATCTTTCTGATGGTTTTAACAATATTTTCCGGAACATTTCGTCCGCTCACCATTCAGGGTTGTGCCGTAAGATTATTAATAGCGGTTCATTGCAGGCCTAAGTGAAATCCAATGGACCGCGAGTGATTCCGCCGTTCCTTACAAAGCTCCAGGGTTCAGGTGCAGGCGTGAGAGGACAGAATGTTGGAAAAGGGTCGGTTATCTTCTGGGGATTTTTTGTAAAGTGCTTTGGTTGCGAAACAACGTTTTTTAGGTGTGAAAAACACACGTAGCCGAGGAAACGAAAATATGTGTAAAAGGGTTTTTTTATATAATATCGTGCATAGATTCTAGGTTTCGGCACACCCCTAAATTATTGCCCTTAATAGATGTTCATCCCATGATTATAATTGAGATTATATTAAATGCATCTCTTTTTTGAATAAACCTGAAGGCGCGTCTCTCATACTTATTTATAACTAGCTATTTATCATGCTATTAAACTATATTATGTTAATCTTGATAAAATAGTTTACACTGTATAAAGAAGCGTGTAATTTCCATTCGCTCTCATTTAGGATTAATTTGAAATTAGAATTTTTAAATACCTACCCCACAGTCGTATGCGGGAATCACGGTCGAACCGATCCCACACGATAAGAATGTTAATTTCTAGAGGGTTTAATTACACGGCGTATCCCCCCTCCCGCCCCCCTCTGCCCGTGGCTCCTTGATTTACAGCCTTTGCCCAAGAAAATTATTCGTACGTGATTTACTACCAAGTTGCACCTGGTGGTGGGACCGTGCTTACGGATATTTCTACGAAATATACGAAAAGAATACCTATAAGTGTGTATCGATTTGGTCTTGTCTTGTGGCGCAAGATGAGCCTTGAAATTTAACATTTACAACGCGTTTCGCCTATAATAATTATAAATAGACTTTTAGTTGTAGTTTATTGCTTGTTCACTTTTTGTCCGTCGATTCGGCCCCTTCAAATCTGCCTACCGAATTGCAACATACGAGTACAACAAGAATCTAACTTATTTTGCAAAATGCTTACTATCATTATGTAAGTAGTTTTAATTATTAGATAACAGAACACTGGAGTATACCTAGGACTTCAATGGAGACAAATGCATCATCATCATCATCATTTCAGCCGTACGACGCCCACTGCTGGGCATAGGCCTCCCCCAAGGATCTCCACAACGATCGGTCCTGCGCTCCAGCGGCTTCCCGCGACCTTGACCAGATCGTCGGTCCACCTTGTAGGGGGCCTGCCCAAGGAACGTCGTCCGGTTCGCGGTCGCCATTCGAGAACCTTTCCACCCCAACGGCCATCGGTTCTCCGCGCTATGTGTCCCGCCCACTGCCACTTCAACTGAGCATCCTTCGAGCGATGTCGGTTGTTTTTGTTCTCCTGCGGATCTCATCATTTCTGATTCGATCGAGCAGGGAAATACCAAGCATCGCTCTCTCCATTGCTCGCTGGGTGACCTTGAGCCCGTGGCGAAGTGGTTAGCGTTTCGCAATGGTCGGTCACAGGCTGGGTCACCAAAAATTAAGATTATTATCTCGAGCTCCTCCGTGCTTCAGAAGGCACGAGGGCACGATCTTCCAAATGATCGAAATCAACCTATTTTTGATTCAAAAGTAAACAATCAAATATTCTTTATTTTGAGCAGATAAAAATATATGTTGAAGTTTCATAAACGATCTTGATTATTTTGTGGCTAGAAACACGATATTCGTAACTTATATCGACTATAAAAAACTTCAAAAACGTTTTTTTACATTTTTTTGGTTTTATACTTAGGGCGACTTTCATCACTGATATTTAAACGTGATTAACGCTAAACGTGTTTAATACATAGTTCTGTCTCTGACATCTGTTTGAATGTGACAGGGACAGAAAAACGTTTTGAACACGTTTAGCGTTAATCGCGTTTAAATATCATTGGTGAAATCGGGCCTTAGATTATTAATCTCTAATTCACGAATAATATATAGAAAAATAGGTAATGACATTTAGTAAATTATTCTAAGGCTACTTTTTCAAAAAGTGAACTTATGCTCAAAATAACAACAAAAACATTGAAAAAATGAAAAAGTGAGGTTATTTTCATTACTCTTCACACTTAAAGAAAAAGACAAAGACAGGGTTTTTGGAAGTTTCTGCCCTTAAGCCGTTGGTCCCGGCTGCATTTGCGGTCATTAAAACCTACCAATCCGCATTTGGCCCACGTGGTGGGTCTGGCTGGCCCATTCTCCTTATCCATCCATAACGAAGGCCAGTGCCCCAGCAGTAGGGACATTAAATGGCTGATGATGATGATGAAGAACAAAATCGAAACCACTTCAAGGAAGTAGGACTGTAAGTGAACTACTACTTGAATCGAATGAAATATTAATCTTTCAATTACGAAAAAACGTTCTTTTTGAAATTGAATGACTGATTCTTATAGGTGCAGATTCTACAGATCCGAAGGAATAGTGCCTCAAACAAATAGTATGTCATTTTAAACGTACTACCCCTAAATATCTTTTTTTTTTTGTAAAATACGAGTATACCATGGTTACATCGCTAGCAAGTCTACATATTTCAGCCCCCACGTGTTACGTAAAATTAAACTTTAATCACAATACCGACGATTCTTTATCGAGTGTGTAGAAAAAAACTGTCTCGCTGTTCTTGCAACGTTTGTGGTAGCTCTGTAATTAGATTTTTATATGCATTTTCAGGCTTTACGGTATGTTATCTGCACAGCGCGAATTCAAATGGAAAACACAATTATTTATTCAAATTCCACTCCGGAAAACATTCCACGTTTTATTTTTACTATTGATATGGATGAAAATATGGTTGGATCTGTGAAAATGTACGTCTGTTCGGTACAAAAAATTATTTTTATAAAAAAATAAAACCGCCTTCAAAAAACCACATCAAAAAAGTAAGAAATAATTCCTCACCAAATAAATAACGTAAGTACTTTGAAGTCGGGCGTGAAACATGTACAATTTTTTGTTGTTTTTGTTAAAACCCGCCCGACTTCAAAATACTTACGTTATTTATTCGGTGAGGAATTATTTCTTACTTTTTTGATGTGGTTTTTTTGAAGGCGGTTTTATTTTTTTATAAAAATAATTTTTGTTTCACTCTTTTTAGTGCATCGTGCAGGCAATTTACGTGTTTTCTGGTAAATAGGTACGTGATCAAACTGAAAACCTCCTTTTTCGAAGTCGGTTAAAATACCTTGAGGTATCCCCTTTTTAACAAAACAAGAATCATCTAAATCGGTTTATAAACAAAGGAGTTGTGCCTAAAGATACGTATTAAATTCACATAAAGTGGTAACGAAAAGACAGTATTTTCAAGATTTCCTGAAAACTACAGAACCGATTTCAAAATTTCAAAAAATGGGACCAACTTGGAAACCAACCTGATGTAATAACGTTTGAACCATTTCAATCGGTTCAGCCGTCTTCGAGGAATCGATGGACATACACAAAAAAAAAACATACATACAGACGAATAGAGAACCTCCTCCTTTTTGATTTAGAAGTCGGTTAAAAAAGTCTGACTATTACTAACTTATAACCCCCTCCTTACGCGGGCGTAGACACATTTCTACGTCTCAATAACTCAAATGTCGAATACTTCGGCTGTCAAGCTAGGACAATAATATTTAGGACAAGACAAGTGCGAATGAAGTCGGAGATTCGAGTCTCATTTGAGTATCATAGATAAATTTTTAAGTATTGTCGCAACGATTATTCAGTTTTGTCTTTACGTAGGTACAAGTCCTTGACAATGAAATAAAGATCTTGTCTAACAATTTACTGAATATTATTCACCCGTAAATCCGCAATGCTTGTTACTAAAAAAACCGACGCAATCTCGTCTAATACACTCGCCAGCACATACAGAGTGCGCAGTCAGCACACTAGCGCCGCCATTGAAAAAAATCATAGTGCTTAAATAAAGAAGAAATTGTGAATTATCTCTCTGTAGTGCACTCCGAAGAAGCTTTGGGATACTTTTTATCGCGTAAAGGATATTTGTTAGCCTGTTGTTTAGATTAATTCAGTTTTTTTACGAAAAGTGGCCACTTTTCACACAGCAATAAAACTCCATTAAACGACAAGCTAGAAAATATGTAAGTATAAAGCAAAAAAAAGTACCACAAAGCTTCTTCGGAGTGCACTACACAGAGATAATTCGCAATATGATCTTTATTTAAGCGCTATGATTTTTTTTCCAATGGCGGCGCTAGTGTGCAGACTAATATACACCCTTAAATTGCACACGATCTCTTTTCGTCCTTATAGCGTACACAAGTAAAACTATTTTCATTGTAAGACTGTTTATGTTAAGCCACTGTACAACACTAGCGAACCGAGTAGTGACATCACAAAGTTTAAGGTGTATCGATGAGCTCAGTGGCGCCGCCAATGGAAATAAATCAATTGCATTTTATTAAAGGCTTGGATTAAAAGTTTCGGTTATTTCGCGCAGGTGAAAGAGTGGAATGCATTTTATAAATATACTTTTGAGAACTCAAATTTACGCAATAAGTCGTGAATCTCAATAGTGCCAAAAGTGGCTACATTTGGCAATATCGAGATCCATAACTTGGTGCTCATATTTGAGACCATGAAAAAACAATTAAAAATTGCATTTTGCTCTTCTATTAGCGCGAAATAACCGAAACTTTTAATCCAAGCCTTTAATAAAATGCAATTGATTTATTTCCATTGGCCGCGCCACTGAGCTCATCGATACACCTTAATACCAATTCACATTGGCCCAGCCACCCGTCCGCGTCCGGGCCGCTAGCTCCCAAATAAAACGCTCTCAAACGCGTATGATATTTGATATTTCTGGCTGACTCTGCAGAAAGGGCTAACGCGACCGACGCGACGCAAACAAACCGACACCACCGACAATTCATCGAAGTGATGTGACAGTGACGATGTTTCACCTGTGCAACTATCGATACATCCCAGGTAGCACAATCTGGTCGAGTAAAAGCCAGGGAAACGTTTTTTAAATAGCTTTCATTGCCGTATAAGCGCATTGCAAACGTTGATACATCTTCTACACAGCCGAATTAGGCGCAGTTTTATATAGCTATTTTGATGTATAGAGGCTTTACAGCAGCAATATAAAACGCTATTAAAATAGCGAATAAAGACTTTTTATACGGCTTCTATTTGACATAAAATGATATATTGTTTATTTTCTTAGCTTAAAGTAATAAAAAATTACAACTGTTCTAAAAATATGGACGCGGACAATGTTTAATATCAAAACAGAATTACTATAAACATGGCGACAAGCATTTATTTTATTGCACATTATTTATGTAGGTAATATGATTAATATGGCATAATTCTTAAGGGAATTTAATTTTACTGATAATAAATACCTATGTTTGCTGTGAAATTTTGATGCGCCTTTAGAATTTGTCTGTTTTTAAATAAGTTAAAAGTAAAAAAAAATAACAAAAAATAATTTAAATTAGAAGCTTTTATTAAAATTGAAAAACAAATCGTAAATGCAAGATAAGGTATTGGAGCAACAATATAATACGCTTAATTATGGATAATACCACGTAGAAGTACGTTTAGTTTTATTGCAATTTCATTCTTCAATAGAAAAATAAAGAAACATGGCGTTGCTGTTTACATTACAAAAAAGCATTTAACTCTGCTTAATGCAGTATAAGAAACATCTATCAAGCAAAATATTGCTATTAGCTATAATATTAGCCATTTTATATAGCATTAGATTATGTAGCCGCAATTAATATAGCTAATAGTTGTTTGCAAAAAATATAATTAATTTGAAGAAATTGTAACTTTCTTTTATCCATAATTTAAAAAATATATCATAATAGTTACTCACGCAAAATGCAGAACGGGAGTTTGCATACCAAAGTTTAAGCATTCTAAGAATAATTTACTGCCCCGGAAGTCACAAAGATGTTACTTAAATAACTATTATTAAATTAATGTTCGTATAAACATCTTTTAGTCATATTATTACTAGTTAAACGCTGCTTAAAAAGAGAGAAGCATATTAGTTATATTTAATAATGCTTTTATTTGACTAATGCAAAATATCAGGTAAATGTTATTAATATAACCGTTACGTGGCTGTTACGCAATATTAAAGCAAATTACAGCACATTTATAAAGCGAACAACCGATTAATAGAAATATAACTAGCTTTTTTGAAAGGGTTGTTTACAACAGACATATAAACGTTTAAACAGCTTATTTTAAAAGCCATTATGTGACAGCAATTAAAGAAACGCTGAGTCAACGTTTACACAACATTTATAGTTAAATTAAGCTAATTAACAATATATTGTGCTTTTATACAATTATGTACTGCATAAATCGCAACTATATAACTTTTAAATGACTCGATGCAATATAAGACAATTCTTATATGGCTTCTGTGCTACTTGGGATCATATACGCATTTAAAATTTTATATTTTTGGCTGACTCCCCAGAAAAGGCTTACGAAACCGACGCACGTAATGCAAACAAACCGACACCCGGCGAATATTCTGGGGTCGTTCGTCCCATATATTCGTAGTGTGGCTGTATAGTTGCGAAGTTACAATGTAGAGTCAAAATTCAAAATTTAAAATCATTTATTCATTTTAGGCTGATACAGCACTTGTGAACGTCAATGAAGCTACGCTATCGGTTCGCAAATCCTACGGCGGGAGGCCTTGTAACGAGAAGAACCGGCAAGAAACTCGCCAAGGGCTATTTTTTTCTACCTGTCATATTTCATACAGAGTCGTCAAATTGAAAAGTGACTTTAACATAATATAATATGTAAAGTCACTTTCCATCACAAATTAATCTTAAGTTTAAAAACAAAATAAAAATCCCGGTAATCATAGCAGTAAATAATTTTCAAAAACTAAGAAATAGACATTATATATAAATAATACTTATAACCGAGTACTTATAACCCGACCACATTCAAAGCAAGAGTGAATAGGAACCTTCTGGGTGAGCTCGCTCCATCGTAGATCCTGTTCTAGCCCATGGGCTTGATTGGGATCAAGAGCAAACCCATTAAAAGTAAAAAAATAAAAATATAGTTTCATAATTTCTGCGACAGAGGCATCTGTCATACACTTTTTAGATACTATTTCAACTAAATAAAATTTAACTCGTGGTTTTATCTTAGCCAATTATATCAATTATGCTAAAAAAGCTTATAGGTACTGTATACATACATACATACGGCGTTGTTTTGGTAACAATTAATTATTACGACAAATGGCTTTAATGCAGTCGATAAAATATCGAGAGACGATCATCGAGTACCATCACTAAATTTAACGCGCCTCTTCTCTCTCGGGAATCGAATCCAATCCATCTTGTTTTTACTTTGCCTGTTTTGAATTTGAACTCTATTCTGAAAGTGTTAAGGCTTATGTTGAAGTTTGACAGGAACACATGTCTCTGAGCTTAATACATTAATCGTATCAGTACGGTTGGCTGGCGGCGGTGGTTAAACATATAGGGGATGTGTTTATACGCTACGAGCGACGGCTGTTTTAATTTATGTCTTCATAACTACTTATAACAAAATGTACAATTTATTCTACAACTTCATCTGCATTGACAAAGAACTGTAAAGAGGACTTTTCAGGAATAAGATTTATCAAAAATCTTGACCCTAGATGTCCGCAGGCAAAATAATTCTGAAGTGCTTTTATGAAACGTGGTCAAAAGAACAATTTCAATTTTGGTTTCACACTCGGCCCAGAAGCAATCAGTGTTTTATTTATAAAGATAGGTTAAGATATCTACTTATATAAAGAATTGTTCAGAAATAATTAAAAACTTCGCCACTTTCAAAACATTCTTTAAAAACCTGCACATACCTACATTTTTATTTCGTAGTTTTGCTGTGGCTAAGGTCTTAGGATCGTTTGGGGATTTGACCTCGTGTGTTGAACATACAACACAACACAACATAAATACACAATAACAACTGCACTTTGCTAACTCTATCTCAAGGTAGAGCTGTAAGTGATCCCGGTAATAAATACGGTTGGCGTTGCTCGTGGGTTGACTCCCGCGGGAGGCAGTGCCACGGGATACACTGCATTACTCATCTTGCTGTGGCTAAGCTTGGCTGGCTTGCTGTCTTTAGAGCGCCCTCACATTGAGCCTTTGGTGCACATTGGTGGCTCAGTCAAGCCACTAGACGCGGCTACCGATCGCAGCCACTAGTGACTTAGTGGCGGCCACCTGTCGCGTCCACTGAGCGTCACATTCGTCGAATGCAGCCTAAGTGAAATAACAAACATATAAAAAAAAAACGGTCCCCAGCGTGAGGTATTTACCTCAAATACCTATTAGACTTGGCACCGACTTCAAACAGTTCAGTAAGTACCAAGAAAAGTTAGAAATAGTCACGCATTTTCGTCCTTTGAATTAAAAATTCTAATTATTTTTTTCGTTTTTTAGTGTTTGTTAATTTTTGTTTGAAGATTCTTTTTGAAGGCGGTTACATTTTTTTTACAAACGTTTTATTATAATCTAAAGTCCTTACTACCAATTCTGAAATTGGTAGTAAGGAAACGACTGAGAGGACGCATGTGGATTGGCTTCCCCATTACAAGCTGATATGAAAAAAAATCTAAGCTATAAGACAGTCATATCTTCCAAATATACTCTACTCTATAGACTGGGCTAGAAAGCTTTTGTTATTCTAGACGATTAACAGTTCCATAATATGTTTCTGTTTAAGCTCTACCGTTAATAATATTTATAGATACACTTGCGGGAAACAAAGAGAATAAGGTAGTTATTATATTATGTCTGTTGTTCCGTTTTCTCCAAACAGAAAACTAGATCATAAATATAATAACTTTTAAATTCGCAAGGAGCAACTAACGTACGAGGAAGCAGGTAGTGTAACGAATGGGAACACTGTTATAACCTTTCCAGAAAATTGTACTCATGCTCTTTGTAGCCCTAGTTTTAATAATAAACATAACGTCTGTATGTATTTTTCAAAACGTTTCATGATTAAATATTTGCTGCATACTTCAAAACCACCAACAACGAATAAGAAAGATAGAAGTTTTACGATCCAGAAGTAAAACACCAGGCATTACTTACGTATTCCTTTATTTTTTTGAGCCATACAGCCTGCTTTGATAATGATTTTTGCGGAACCTCAGTCAAAATCTGCCGCGGGAATAAAGTGTCGTTTTCAAGATGGCTGTCCGGCGTTGCCACCTCTAATATTTCAATAGATTATTCAAATTAAGAATATTTTAGTATGTAAAACAGTTTAATCTTACATAATTTTAAAAGAAGAGTAAAAACATGTTATAATACAAAAAAAATCAAACTACCAACTTTCCCAATGCAATTTTAAACTTTTGATGGTAAAACATAAACTTTTAATAGATTTAATTTCCATAAGAGTAGTAGAAAATGATCACAAAAGCCATGCATTCGGTCAGTACAGTACAATACGTGCAAAAGAAACATCTCGTAGCTACTACGGCGTAGCACAATGGCGTAGCACGTAGCCATAATGGAGGCTTGGACCACCGCCAGTCATGTTCGTAGCGTTCGATGGCCATTGTTGCATTTTCAGGTTTTGTTAATGCATTTTTGTAATTAATAAAACTGGTACAGTCATCTTCAAAATTATCTGAGCGTCCAAAACCTCCAAAAATATCTGAACATTTGACAAAAAGTAATCTTAGCACAATACTTTACGGTGTACTTTCCTTTGTTGTCATTTGTTCTCAAACAACAAATGAAAATGCACCTTTATTTCTTAAGATAAGGTTGATTTTTATCTAATGCTCAGATATTTTTGGAGCTTTTGGAAGCTCAGGTCGTTTTGAAGCTGACTGTACACACTTGACGCGAGTTGTAGTATTTAAGAAAACAGAATTTAAGGCTATGCCAACAAAACCATTTATGTTGTTTCTAGTCTTGAATTCATTTCCTTATCTTTAATTTATTTTATGCAAGTTATGTCAGCTTTGCGTTTATTGGAAAATCATAATTTTTTGGCTTGCTAAAATAGTGAAAACCTCTCACACCATATTGTGCAATTACGGCTTTTGTTTATTATAGCCATAGATTAATAACTATTCGCGACTTAATTATAGCGACTTCTCCTCATTAAATTGAGTTAAGGGTTGTTAAAACACGTAGTGTTGTAACTAACATTTATCCTCAAAAAAGAGCTCTGGAACGCATTTTTTTAACCAGTTTTCTAATAACTAGTTATCAGAAATTAGCCCTTCGAAATAAATTCTTCAGCTTGTTTGTTAGGTATCGATGTCTTACCCTTGAAAAAGCTAGGATCAAAATCATCATCAGCTTTAATGTCCCCTATGCTGGGGCATAGGCCTTCCTTATTGATGGATAAAGAGAATATGACATTATGACCCATCACGCGAGCGCGGGTCCAATGCGGATTTGTGGATATTATGGCGGAATCCCACCGCCGGCGCCGCGCTCGGAGTGTTTACGCACGTGTTGCTTTGCAAAAACATAATGTGATTATGTCCACTGCAAGCCACGATGCCACGAACATGCGTAGCGACGCATGAATTAATCGCAATGCGTGTGCGACACCGTCGTGAACCTACGCGTACAAATTCATATATGACAAATCATGCCGCACGCAGTCGCAATTCAGCACGTCTGCGACACTTTTTGGTGTGAGTCAGACTTTAGATGAAATTACACGAATGAACCTCTGCAGCTAAAATACGCCCGTGCTTGTGCACAGCATGAGTCGCGGTGGATTTCTGCACTTAACGAATGTAAACGCAGCCAGCCACCAATGGCTTAATGTGCCCTTGCGAAGCATGGAGGACCTCGACATAATAATTTTTTGTCACCCTTTCCGTGACTGACCATTACAAAAATTGCTTAACTTCTACAATCGCACGCCGAGCGTGCGACCACTGCATCACGAGCTCCTCAAAACCACTAATGTCGTCCATATACTCTTCTCTATAAACTCAGTAGGCTTGGTATAAGGGGCACTTTTCATGCATTACTCGCTGATTATCTCCAGAATCGCACACAGGTGGTCAAACTTGATAATAATACATATAGCAATGTTAGTATTTCTAACAATTATGGCGTCCCACAGGGTAGTGTCCTAGGACCTACCTTGTTTTTAATTTATATAAATGATTTGACTAACTTAAAACTAAAAAATGGATGTGTGTTCTCATATGCGGATGACACAGCTCTGCTGTTTCATGGGGGTAATTGGTCTGAAGTGTTCGCTAGTGCTGAGAATGGACTGGCTAAGGTGCTAAACTGGTTAAATGTAAACTTGTTGTCTCTTAATATGTCAAAAACGAATTATATTACTTTTTCGATTCGAGAGTCCATGCAACCGGATATTAACCTGTCTATATCAGCACACACGTGCCAAAGTGGTGATAAACTGAATTGCAGTTGTTATAAGCCTGAGCGTGTGAATCACACAAAATATCTAGGTGTAATACTGGATAAAAAATTATCCTGGTACCCTCAACTTGACATGGTTGCGAACCGAGCACGAAAACTTATTTGGCTCTTTAAACACTTGCGTAACATAACTGACAAGGAACTTATTATATATATTTATAAGACCCTTGTTCAATCTTTGTTATTGTATTGTATAATAGTGTGGGGTGGTACTTATAAAACAACATTTATAAACATAGAACGTGCACAAAGACTACTTTTAAAGGTTATGTTACGTAAAAAGAAACTATTTAGCACAGATTTATTATACAAAGAAGCTAATGTCCTAACGGTTAGACAGTTATATATACAGCAGTGCATTCTTAACGTTCATAAAAAACATTATTTCGACCCAAAGTTATTAAGTAAACGAAAAGTTAACACGGTAATTCACTTTATAAATACCAATACAGTATTTGCTCAAAAACAATTCTCGGCCCAATCGGTGTGTTTATATAATAAAATAAATAGAATATTAAACATTTTCTCACTGACTTACTTTTCATGTAAAAGTAAGATAACATCATGGTTAAAAACACAAACATACGAAAATATAGAAAATTTTATGTCCAATCGCTAAACATAAAATATGCTATTGCTATAATAATACAGTATATAATGTACAGTCACTTTCCGAAGGCCTTCTTCGATTGACAAGTTCATTCCTTTACTATGTATGTATTATGCTCTTATTACATTTCGAAACTAAAACTAAAAAACAAAGCAGATAACTGCATATAAAATTATGCTTCATCTTTATATAAACAAGGTTTAAAATTGTATACACCTTATGGTGTCATATCGACATCAAACCTTTTAGTAGCCTATATTCAAATACGAAGATTGAATTAACTAGTTATGTTGTATTTGATTGATAAACTTATAGTTATAAATGTATAAAGAGGGAAAGTTTGTTGGGTACACTCGGTGGCACATCGAGTTAAGCAGTTGAACTGTGATAACAGCTTTTATTACTTTGGCGTAAAGGCGGTCTCAAGGTCAACATGTGTGGTCTGATGTGCCGCCGTGTGTACCTAAAATTAAAATTCAAACAAGTTATTTGATTTTTACTTTAAAAACTCATTTATTTAGGTAGTTTTGCTAGGCATGTAGGTACATTTGCATTATAGTCTATTTATTTCTACGCAGAATTTTGTTATTAGTTGTATTATTATTATACCTAGCATGTAACTAAAAATATGTAATTGGCATAGTAATGAGAGGGGTCTCTTCTATGACAGGTTTTTTCGAACTTACAAGAAGAGATCCACACATTTGTAAACACCATTTGTGTTAAAATAAAGAGATTTTTGATTTTTTTTTTTTTGATACTCGATCAACGTATCCCGTATAAACTTGTCAGTACTCCAACAGAGTACAAGGGGCAACCTGTCCTCATTAGCATTCAGGCAGTGTTGTTTGGCTGCGGCCTGAACCACGGCGCGCAGTCTCGCCGGATCGTTTTAAGGCTATGATTCCCCAAAATAGGGTAAGTATTTTAAATTATGGATTACTCGCAAATCACAAGTAGGTACTTAAAATTTGGAAGAAATATAATTATGTTATTTTACAGTTATTTATATAGTGCGTCCGGCCATTCTTTTTTGATTAGTGATATTTACTGTATCAAATAAAATCCCAAATATCCGTCTAATCGTAATCCCAATATCATTACTTGCAATATACCTACTTGGTTTTAGTTAATGAAAAATATACGAAAATAAATGTCTTTGAATAGCTGAGGGATTCTGGCCGTCATAAGTAAAAATTTTTTATTATTACATTTTTAATTGAATTTTAAGTGATTTTCGATTCGCGGAGCGCTCGCGAGTTCACAGATCACTGCCGGCTGCCGCTGCGTCTGCGCAGAATGTTACACGCGCGGCCGAGCAAGCGTTATAGCGTGCCTATTTCGGTCGGGAATCCTAGCCTGAACTGTCACGGAGCTTTGAGCTCACTTATCAGGTTTGCACTTAACTGATTATTGAGCTTCTGATGCACAAACGTGAGCATCTGAAACCCTAATGCTGTACATACACCCGATCAACATATCCCGCATAAACTATTTGGTAAACCAACCGGGTACATGAGGCAGCCTTCTTATGGCGATAATCGGAAAAAATATGCTAAAGCGAGATAGCAATGAGAAAACGACGCGCGCGGGAGCGAGACCAATTTTGCAGATTACGCACAAAAACACAAAATCATTTCGTATTAAAAAACTATAGCGAATTTAAAAAAATGCTTCTATACGATCCTAAATATTATTACTGTCCACTAATTAAACCAATTTTCAATAGTATATGTAACCCCATATAAGAATAATCTTCATACTTCGTATTTTTAGAGGTATTTTCGAAAAGAAATATTGTCGAGGCAAAATCATAAAATCGTGTTTTTAAAACAATACGATTCTAGATAAAGGTATTAAGAAAAATATATCTTTTTACCAGATTTAAACAACTGTAACCGTCCTAGTTTTATATCAAAAAGTCCATACTTTTTCCGAGTAGCGCCTTATTAGCATTCAGCAGGGTTGTTTGGCTGCGGCCACGACGCGCAGTCTCGCCGGATCGTTTTTAACTGTCACCGAGCTTTGAGCTCGCTTATCAGGTTTGCACTTAACTGATTATTGAGCTGCTAGTGCTGTATCTGATGAGTGATGATCCTATGAAAGAAACAAATTAAAATGCCAGTTCTTTTAGCCAAATTGGGTAATTAAAGTGATTGGCTACAACTGAGTTTACATATTGAAAGATTCGTTAAAAATGAAAGTGTAGGTTAGTGCAACTACCATTTTGCATTAGAACGATAATATATTGAATTCTTTAGATTCTTTGGATTGAGGGCTAAGTAATTGAGATTACAATAAGGTTATTGTCACCTAAAGCTAAATGGTGAAATAATGAAAATATTCAATAAATTAAAAAAGGCCGAAGATTCTATAATCGGCAACAAAATTGGTATCGTCACTTTGGTTTTTAAGATCTAAATTAATGGAACAAACAAAACGATAGCATTGTTTTTATAGCAAAAGGTTTACGACAGGAAGCATCTAGCCAGAAGTAGCATATAATTGACTACATCGAGCCTAAACCAACATTAACTAAAACCGGGACTTTTAAGTCTACAGATTACAAAATTGAAACGTTAAACCGGTTTCTAATCTAAAATAGACACAGTTTACAGCTATTAAGTGCTAATCTAGCAATATTATTAGATGTCAAATGAAATTCTCTGTGTCAAGCACGCATACAAACTTCCCAAACGTATTTCTTACCTTTAAAGTTCATATAATGTTTTTTTAATGTATTAGGTTAAACAGTTGGTTTTCCAATAAATAAATAAATATTGCTATGAAAACGGGGTTGGTTTACCGGTTAACGACCTGCAAAACCCATATTCGGTAAGGGTTAATATTTGTACGACGATCAAAACATTTATACTTAAGTCATGCTTAGTATCATTGGATACTAAGCATGACTTAAGGTAGTCTAGGACTTTTCTAAAGTCTATTACGAGTGTAACACAATTTAATTTTGTCAGTATTATTGTTGCATAAAACCCAATGATGTAATAATACGTTAGACTTCTTATAACATGAATGGAACATGTATTTAACGAGGCTATTGACATCCCTCAAAAGGATCTATCGCGGTCTATTTACGTGCCTTACAACCATATAAGAGGAATAGTACAGGTCCCAGCGTCGCGCCCTGGGGGAGCCCCCATCCACAGACATCAATTCCGCCTCACACTTCCCTAATGAAGGCTTTGCTATACGGGCTGTACCTTTCACGGTTATTGCATTTAGTGCTCTATCGTGAAAGCTGTTAGAAGCAATTTCGAGCGAGCGTGCAATCGAAAGCCTTTTAGAGAACTCGAGAAAATGTATTAGATTATGTCATCGAGTAGTTGCTTGTATTTGAGAGCAATTTAGTTACATTAATGAAAGACGTTTTATAAGATTTAAGTATACAAAAGGGATGGTACGAGTAGATAGACTTAACATATTTTGTTGTACTAAAATATTAGGTTTCAATCACGTGAGTTTTTTATCCTTTTCCAAATTTAATCTTATTGTAATAAGTTACGTAATGCGTTCGTTGCTTCGTTAACATGTTGCATTCTTGTTCTTCTTATGAAGTTGTGTAATTTTTACATAATTATATAAAAGTAAATACAATCAAATTAAAATGTAATTGTGTATGAGCATCAATGAAATAGCGGTGCTGCTTCAAAGCTTGTGATTCTCATAACTATGAGTATCTATCTAGATCTTCACCATATCTATTGATATCGATGTGTACTCTATTCTATGCCTACTTATATTATAAAGAGGAAATATTTAAGATTTTAAATAATTTGTATGCATTCGCCAGCCCATTCTGTAAGTATGAGAAAAAGTTGTAAAAGAAAAAAAAGCTACGTACAAGACTGGGAAAGATATGTGATTTTTTATTTTGAAAATCAAAAACACCTAAACCGATTTTACAAGCTTTAATTTAGTTTCACTTGTCCCGATGTTTGTAATCGTGTACCTAATCAAAATGTTTGTAATCAAATCTTGCAAGTTAAATTTGACCAACTTCACGGTGTCCGAACGAGCTGAAACTTTGCATACAAGTTTGGTTTGGATGACAATACAAATAGTAGAGTCAACAAAATAGCTATTCATAAAAACAAAGTTTTCACAAAAAACTTGTTTAAAATTCTTTCACTATTCGAAATTATTCCCGAGTGACATAAGCTATATTTCATCCCACAATTCTCACGGGAACAGGGGGCCAAGTCTGCTATCGTTAATTCACAATCGTGTCTCAATCGTGTTTCAATTGTAGTTCAGTTGTAGTGCTTTTTTACACACTAATTTTATTTTTTTTAATTTAATTTAATTTATTTATCACTAGTTACAAGAATTATGACAGTATGATGTGATGTGAATGTAGTGTGCGGTGTAACCATCAGTAGTACTGTGAAAAAAGTACACATTTCTTGTAACTAGTGTGTAAAAAAACACTACAACTGAACTACTTTTGAAACACAATTGAGACACGATTTTGACTTAACGTTAGCAGACTTGGCCCCCAGATGCCACGCGGGTAAAACCGCGCGGAGCAGCTATTTAGATACCTTATCATGAATAAACTGTTACCTTAAAATTGTATTTGTGAAAAGTTTAAATTTACTTCAGCAACATCACGCGTAAAACTAATAACAAAGCATGTAAAAGCCGTGATATTTGCGTAGCTCCAACATTTAATAAGCCGCCCGCCGCGCACCGACATCGGCCATTGCGGCACAGCCATTACAATTGTCATCGGAATTGAAACTGCAACTCGTCAATACTCCTAAGTAGTTCGTTTGCAAGTCTTTGTTTCGCTACAAATGAGGCCCGCCATGTTTCCAGACTTTTGGATTGCTCTTCTCAGTGCCTGACTTCTATTTGCTTTTGCCTCGAGGGCTCTTGGACTAGTTTCAGTCTTGAGTTATTTTCTCGGACGTGATGGGGGTTTTTATTGTATTTTTTAAAGTTTCGATGTTGAAGAAGTAAATGTACAGTTAAACCAATGGAATCATGACTCACCATAAGTTAGTTTTCCTACAGATATAAAAATTTGATATGGTCAAAATGAAAGCTTGTTGGCATTGACATTTATAGTTTTGACGTTTTTAACCTGTACGCACGGATCAGGCACACATTATATCTTTATCGCGTTTAATATATTATATTATATCGCGCTAAATCGGATTAGGCACACCATGTGTGCCTCAGCCAACCACTCGAAAAATGCTGTTACAGTGTATTTAATACAATTTAAATTTCGAATTCCGCCACTACAAGTTCGAGACTGACAGGTGTCACGTTGCATCAAATCTCCGAGCGTACCGGTACAAATTATCAGCAAAATTGATCATCATCTCATAATTTCAATTGGTTCGACTGTACATAAGTCAAACCTGAATTACGGTATAATAGCTGTTTCGAGTGGTTTTACCCGCTTAGTAGCCGTTCCCGTGGGAATATAGGAATATAGGGAATATAATATATTCCCTATA
Organism: Crambus lathoniellus; assembly: GCA_949710035.1. Classification (NCBI taxonomy): domain Eukaryota; kingdom Metazoa; phylum Arthropoda; class Insecta; order Lepidoptera; family Crambidae; genus Crambus; species Crambus lathoniellus. The sequence continues at coordinate 30,526,696 of OX453308.1, read as the reverse complement.
TTTCCACGGGAATTATATTATTATAATACTTGTAATATGTGATAGCTATAGGTAATAATACTCTATGATATTGGTTTTTGTAAAGTGAATGTTGTATGACTTGATGGTGTTTTGGAGGTATGTTCTTCTGTAAACCAACATTTAATTTTTTATCAATAAATTAATCGAAAATATAGAGGGATAAATATAGCGTGTTTTACTCGCTGATAATGTAGCTAACTGGTGAAAGATTATTTTTATCGGTCCAGTACTTTTAGGGTACATCCATTATAAACAGAAAAACAAATGTTTCCTAAGCTAAGTATATATCAATTCATTAATATTTTAATGAACTGAATGCTCTCAACTATTTGGTGTGTTGCCAAGCGACTTTCTTACGTTTTCCCCAACTCTGGTCAACAAAGCAACAGCTCTAGGGGAAAATGTAAATCTTTGCAGAAGCAATCAATCAGCCGCTCTCTTTGTGGGGACACCGCACGAATATCTAATTTTGTTTGTTACGCCCCCGCCCCTGCCCCGGGGGTTTGTTACCCCGGGGGCCCCTCAGGCGGGCTCAAATGGAAATCAGTACATCGGCTTCTTAGTACCTACTGGACAAATTCAATGCAACTTGAAAAATTAGTTCAAGTTGAAAAATGGAAAATGAAGTATTTAGACAAAATCGACCCGTCTCACAATCAGCTCCGATGGGACTCGAACCCACGACCTTTCGCTTTCCGGGCGACTGCTCTAACCACTGAGCTACGGAGTCGTTGCTCAGTACTCTCCGTAGCTCAGTGGTTAGAGCAGTCGCCCGGAAAGCGAAAGGTCGTGGGTTCGAGTCCCATCGTAGCTGATTGTGAGACGGGTCGATTTTGTCTAAATACTTCATTTTCCATTTTTCAGTAATAAAAATTGCATTGTGAATGCAAAAAACTAAAAATTAAAATAACTTAGTTCAAGTTATAGCTATCAAGAGGAACCAGTGACGCAGTGATCAGCGCGCTTGGCCTGCGATCGTTGAGGTTAAGCAAGCTTCGAATGGTCAATCACGGTGGGATGGGTGACCAAAAAGTTTAACTTGTAATCCTCCGTGCTTCGGAAGGCACTTTCAGCCTTTGGTCCCGGCTGCATTTGCAGTCGTTAATACCCACCAGTCCGCACTAGGCCTGCGTGGTGGATCATGGCCCGTTATATTTATCCATCCATAAGGAAGACCAGTGTCCCATTAAATGGCTAATGATGAAGATTTATCTGTGTGTTACATTTATTACTAAATGATATGGGATCATTATTTAAGTAAGAATATATTTATCCGTTATCAAGTTGACGTAGACACAGTTTCTTAAGAAATTTACTATGGGCTTAGATAATAATTGGTGTGATTGTAAGAAAATATTTATTATTTATGATATTATTATTATCTTTTAGTCATTATTTATCACACAATCAAAACAGATAATTTTTATAAGATTTTAAACTTTCGCGTTCCATTATAATTATAAACAAGAGTAACGGGACTCAACGCGACATTTATTATGAAGTACATATTATTATGTACTTACAGCTTGACGTTTCGGCTGTGTTGCTAGAGCCGTGGTCACAAGAACCCACGACCATTCGCTATCCGAGCGACTGCTCTAACCACTGAGCTATGGAATCATTATATTATTATTATATACGAAGTATTTTTCTAAATACTTCATTTTCAATTTTTCAATAATAAAAATTGCATAGTGAATGCAAAGATAATGCAAAGATAATTTTTATTCTAGTGCTAGAAGAAAAGCCTAGATAGGTATTGAGTACAAAAAAAAATCAATCATGCACTATACATTACCCAACCCCTAAAACAACCCCTAGTCCACTGAAATGCTTCAAAGATATAATTTAACTTGTCCTAGATATTATTTTTCACTTTCGTGTCTGGAAGCGTTCCTGTTTTCCCGATATCCTCGATCCGACCCCCGGAGCCAGGGCGCAGGCGCAAGGCACCCTAAATCCTGGTGGACGTTTTGATGGATCACCCTTAATGACAGCCGAGAGGGCGGCCCCGCTATCGATGTGCCTTATCGATAATATTGTTGTTGCACGATAACATCGTAATTGCCAGTGTAAGTGTTTACTGTGAAGGGTGGAAATGGGGTAATGATAGTTTCGGCATTATATTAGCTTCTGACCGTTTCGAGTGTATCAAAATTGGGATGTTTTTGATATGAGTACAGTCACAATGAAAAGACTAATCCTATCTAATGATTTACTCTTTGATTTACTCCATTATGCCATAAACGAGTGCATAAAGGAAGGTGTATTTCCGGATGTGTTGAAAATAGGTCTAGTAATACCTCTGTACAAGAAAGGAGAACATTCGGATGCTAATAACTATAGACCTATTTGCATATTACCGACATTGTCGAAAATATTGGAAATTATATTAAAAAATGCCATTGTAGAGTATTTTGAAAGAAATAATCTGTTTGCATCATCGCAGTACGGATTTAGGAAACATAAATCGACTGAAATGGCAATAAAAAATGTATATTATTACATATTGAGTGCTTTGGACCAGGCGCAGCAGTGTGCAAGCATATTCTGCGATCTTTCCAAAGCCTTTGATTGCTTACAGCATGACATTCTGTTGCAAAAGCTAGAATACTTCGGGTTTACGGGTAAAGAGCTTAATATGATGAAATCTTACATAAATAATCGAAGGCAAATAGTATCAGCAAATGGAACCAACTCTGATACCGGTAACATTGTGATCGGTGTACCTCAAGGTTCAATATTAGGTCCAGTTTTGTTTCTAATTTATATTAACGACCTTACTTGTAATCTCCCCAACTGGGCATTTGTAAATCTCTTTGCAGATGACACTTTTGTTGGAGTAAAAGAGTCCACATCGATAAAGTTACATGATAAAATAAGTGAGGTGCTAGAACTGATGAAAGAGTGGTTTCAAGCAAATGGCATTGTTCTCAATACAGAAAAAAGCATTGTTTTAGAGCATAAAACACGAAAGTCAAAAAATGACGCTTCAATAAAGAAAGAACATGTATTTTTGGGCTATACAATTGATTATACTGTAACACATACACCTCACATAGACAAACTATGTAAAAGAGTAGCAAGTGCAAATTACGCTCTTTTAAAACTTAAACAGCTTGTTGACTACAAAACTATGCTTGCTGTATATTATGCCTATGTGCATTCAATAATTAGTTACGGCATAACAGTATGGGGAAATGGTGCAGATATTAAAAATGTACTTGTGGCACAAAAAAGGTCAATAAGAATTCTATCAGGGGTTAGAAAGAGAGAATCTGCAAGGAAGTATTATGTACAGAATAAAATAATGACCGTCGTATCTTTATATATATATAAAAGTTTATTAGAAATTCATGAAAATAAGGATAAGTATAAAAAAGGGAAGGACATTCATACATATAACTTAAGAAATAAAAACAAATTATTATTACCCACGTTTAGACTTAGTAAAGTAAAAAAGCAAGGAGAATATAATAAAATTAGTATGTATAATAATTTACCGATAGCTTTGACGAACCTAGACACAAGGGAATTTAAAATCAAATTGAAGTTATTTTTTATTAATAATGCTTTTTACACAATTAATGAATTTATGCAAATGAAGTTGACTGAAGGCGATTTTTTTTATGTAAATAATATTGTATTGTTTTAAATTATTTATTATAGTTTTGTATAATTACCTTATTTTAGTGTTTTGTATAATTGAATGTCAATTTATTTTTTAAAACTTTCAATTTTAATCATTTTAATCAATTTGTAACTTACTATTCATAAAATTTTTATTCATTTTTTAATAATATTTTTAATCAATTCTAAATTAATTTTAATTCAATTTTTATTTATTTTAATCTAAGTAATTTTCCTGTTTATAGATTTTAAATTTGATTAATCTAATGTTTAATTAAATGATATACATGTTATTTATGACTTACCTAGTGTAACGTACTCTGTTACAAGGTTAATAAAGTTTGATTTGATTTGATTTGATTTGAAAATGTTTGGTAATTTAATAATCTGAATTCCACGTGTATTTTGGTTTCGTTCGTTTACAACATAAGAGTTCTGACAGATTATTGTTGTATTTGTTATTGTTATAATTTTTGACATAAGAGTTAAATGTATTTAATATTCACATCTAGTGATCAAAATATAGACACCAACGCTGTGCCAATAGTATATATGTGTATGTAGATTTTTTTTATGTCATACGACTCTGTATGACATAAAAAAGGAAGAAAAAACAACCCTTGGAGTTTCTTTCCGGTTCTTCTCCAAGGTCTCCCGCTGTAGGGTTTGCACCGATGGCGCAGCTTCTATGAAAGAAAGAAAGAAAGAAAGAAAATTATTTATTTAGTGACACACACTCGGCCGACGACGGTACAATAAGGTGGTAAACATGTAATAACAATGTGGCACTAAAAAGATCCACTCAGCATGTGTCGGATGTCATAGACACTCCAACGCTGATCTTCCGTGGGTACCTGTGTTTATGAGAGCACTACTAGTCACACTACATTTCTGAAAACGCATAGCATAATAGGGAAAGGAGCTACATAGTAATAAATAACATAAGCCAAATATATATAAATATAAACTAAATGAACATATACTATAACACAGCGAAATTAAACACTAATAGATTTAACGTTTTTGGATTTCAAGCAAATACTTTTTTAAATTACGTTTGACAGCCGCTACAGTACAACAGGCTTAAAAGGAGGAGGTATGTTATTCCAGCATTTCGTAGCAGAGTAACGAAAACTGCCACGAAATGCAGCTGTGTTGTGTGTTGGACATACCAGGCGGGATGTAATCCTAACTTTACGACGGGAAAATGAAAGTCTGTTAAACAAATAAGGAGGATTCTGAGTTTTAATAATGCTAAAGAGTAAAAATGCAAAATCGAAAGAAAGAAAGAAAGAAAGAAAAAATATTTATTTGGGACATCACAGAAATGAAAAATTAAATAAACACAAAAACACGTACTAAGGTATGTCCCAAAACGGTTGCGATTCAGCATAATGCTTGCCCAGCATGGCTAGCGCTGATCTTCCGTTGGAACCGTGTTTGGTGAGTAAGAACGTCTAGATGTCATGTTAAGGAGATTCCCTTTATTTAAATATGGGCTCTACGTGGAATGTGATAACAGAAACGGGCACAAGCATTCTGAACGCGTTGGATAAGCTTTTTAGTGTAGTTAAAAAGACATTCTCCTATCACTACGTCAGCATAATTTAGCTTTGAAAGTAAGGTTTAAAGACATTTATTTCTCATACAAACATAAAGTTCATTTACAATGAGATACAAAAGATACATTATTAAACTATTACTAAACTTAATACTAATATCGTGCCTCTGGCGTGACGGCAACAAACAAACCAATAATAATTATGTTACATTGTGCATACGTGTTTTTTTAGCTTAGATTTGAATGAGTTGATGTGATTACATTCTTTTATTTCTTTGGGTAATTTATTGTAGTATTGGACACCCTCAAATAATATTGTTTTCTTACCGTAATTTGTTCGTATTTTAATTAATTGTAGTTTATGTTTGTTTCTTAATAGTATATTATGATACAAGTGAGCTTAGGTTGCTCATTATACACGAGGCTGTGGGTTGCAGCCCGAGCCGCAGGCGAGGGCGTAAATCAGCCGAGTGTCTAGTGAGTAAGTTGCTCACGAGTTTCATACGCACTTTTTCAACACACTTGCGAGGAAAAACAAACATTTATTGCATACATATTGTATTAACCTAATATTAACTAAGGGAAAAAGCGCGCAAGTTTTTTTTTTTGCACGCGCCAATTGTGAGGTGATTGATTACATACAGCCATACAGCCTACTTCAAAATAATTAAGTATAATAATAGTGATAAAATGCAAATGTTTTATAACAAATTATTGTGAATTATAAATAATTTGATAATAATATACTTAATTATGTTTTTTGTCTTAATTAGGGACACATTTATTTATTCTAAAAACGTAAATGGATTTTCAGCCGTATAAAACCTCTTTATTGTTACAAAAAAAGAACTGTATCTATTACCCGCTGAAATTGAAAATGCTCTGTTGACTCGCATATTACTTGCAGTTAGGTACTAACTTAACTTTGTAGGGATACTGTATTACCCGGTTAAATTGAAAAGTCTCTGTTTACTCGCATATAATTTGCAGTTAGGTACTTACTTAACTTTGTAGGGATAATTCTATTACGCAACTAGTACTGTAATATTATTATGCACGCGTGGGTTATAGCTCGGTTTATGGCCCTAAGATCGATGTAATAAGGCTCACTTTATGAGCAAGTGTGTTGAAAATTGTGTTTATTTTCTTTTATGTGCAATAGTATATTAGATCGGACAGAATTATTCACAATATTTCTGACAAGAACACAAGTAGAATATA